>KK113744.1:40488-130804 GCA_000611955.2 Stegodyphus mimosarum
GATTTATCTCTAATTGAAGTACATTTAAATACTTCGAAGATTTATTTATTCGAATGTATTTCTACTCATTTGAATTTTGAGAGGTACTTTGGATGCTTCTTTAGTTGAACCGAGTGAGAGGGCGATGGAAGTTCTATGCAATAATGTATGGGATTTAAGAATAAAAAAAGTCAGTTAATGCCGAAGACGTTAAAGATCCTACTTAGTTTAGATCCGTTAAAGATCCTACTTAGTTTAGATCCGTTAAAGATCCTACTTAGTTTAGATCCGTTAAAGATCCTACTTAGTTTAAATCCATTAAAGATCCTAGTTTGTCAGACAACTGAAATGTGTTAGGTGGGTGTGTATTATGAATTTTTTAATTCTTGAATATGTGGAGTATTCTTCGGTCAAAAATTGAGTTTGGACTTATAAGATGACCCTCATATGCTTTGCGTCAATTAAATAATCCATCTCTTTAGATTCGTGAAAAAAAAATAAAGATTAATTTAGAGAAAGGTAATTTAATCATTAGAAATAACTGTGCTGAGAACCGTTTTTGGTTTTAAATAGGGAAAAAAGTAAATTCTTGCATATTCTGTACCTTATTTGACTCGACTATAACAAAAATTGTGTAATAAATATTTTAGGTCTTGTTTGGGTAAGGTAAAATGAGTCCTTTACGAGCACTTTTACCTATATTTCGCTGTAACCTGAAGCTGAATCAAGTAAGAAATTTAAATAATAAATTGAAGAGTACAAAAAAATCTTTTCAAAAACCTTTCAAAATTATTCATGAATATTTATATTTCAAACGCAAGACCTTATTGAACTCTATACAATATAATAATATCCGTAAGCTGCAAATAAAAGTACTTTCGTAAAGAATTAAACATGAATTAATCAAGAAAGAGTTGAATTATGCTTGTTTAAATGAAAATGTATCTTTAACCTTTTTTCTTGTCGGCCGAAAAAAAGAAGTGAGAAAACTTTCATGCAGCTTAATGAAAACTGAAAACGAGTTGCTTTGATGTTTTAAAATACTCAGGTATTGCCTACCTTAGAAAGGATATATTCAAGAAGAAATTGCTGAAGAAAACTTATGTCATGCGGGCAAAATCATGAAAAAAACATGCAACCAGTCAACTAGGTCACAGTGAGTTCAATAAGTCAAACTAAAACAACATGAGAAATTTTAGCTTACCATTTTATCAAATTTAGTCTCCCTTCTTAAGTTCATAATTACTTTAGCAGATTTGTTAAGTTAAAATTACGATGACAAAAATATTGCAGTGTCAAAGTTATTTAAATTTAGCAATGAATATATATAATTTTATGAAATTTAATGGGGCTAGTGCCTTGAGTCTCATGCATATAGAGAGTTCTGAGGAGGAAGATTTATTCGGAACAAAAAATATAGCGTAGGAACTGTCAGTGTTAGTACATAACACGTTATATTTTTATGGCTGTAAATTTTTATATTGCTTATTTTCTTACCTTTGTGGCATGTTGTGGTGTTTTTTGAAGCTAAAAATTTGGACATGCTCACTTGAAGGATTCTCTTCTGCTTTTTGTACATTCTAGTACAATTATATGACCAATTACAGTGATATATATTGCTAGATTTTTGTCTTGGATAAGCCGTCATAGGCAAATTTATGCCAGCAAACAACAATCCGAATCTTGATTCATGGTCAAGAAACATTTGAGGTTATACAGGATGTATCAGTACAGCGGTGACAAATTTTTAAGAGAGATCGAGTACACCTAGACGATGGGAAATCACATAGCAATGCATGGTCAGGAACGCTTTCCTGGCGCGGTAGTCGTGACACAAAACGTAAAAAAGGAAGGACACAAACAGTGAGACAAAACGTGTTTTATTATGTTTAGTACAGCAGAAACCAACAAATAAGAACAAAAACAAACAACGATTGTCATTAAAGAGGGTGTTCGAAATTACGACCCCCGACAATGATGCAGGCCTCACTTCTCCGGCGCAAGGAAGATCTGCATCACAAATGGAAGATCGCATGGAAGATGCATGACGCACGGTTCCTGCGTCACGGTCTAAGTCGTAATTTCGATCACGATCGTTGTATCTTTATGTTGATTTTCTTTGTTTTTACTGTACTCCGAATAATAAACATGTTTCTCACCCCGTTCGCGTCCTTTCTTTTTTGATTTTTGTGTTGTCACTACCGCGCCAGGAAACCATTGCTATGTGATTTCCTATCGTCTGGGTGTACTTGCTCTCTCTCCTGAAAGTTTGTCACCGCTGTACTGATACACCCTGTATATGAAAATTTAAATCTCTCTGTCTCTTTCTCTCTCTATATGGAATCAAGAGAGTGTAAAGGTAAACTGATTTAAAGTAATATGGCAAGATCATTGAATTTTTTTATAATATTTTAAGGTCATTGAAGAATTAATAAAGATTAAGATTATTTTTTTTCAAAATTAATAATCAAGATATAACATGTCCAATATCAGCCTAAATAAATTATGTAATATAAAAATTTGAACAGTATATAATTAAAATTTTTGAAATTAGAAACTAGAAAGAAATTAAATTAATAAGCTTCCAAGAAATGTGAAATCGAAGTAATGGAAAACTGCTTAATAACTGCTGTAAAACAAAGTAATTAAAGTCAAAATTTCAGAAATGGAAACAAAGTAGTTTTAAAAGGTAATTTACATAAAAGTAAAACAAATAAAAACCTTGTAAAGTCAGTTTTTTAATAAATAAAAAACTTTCAAATTGAAGAAATAGGGGAAAATGCAAAATAAAGAACGGAAGGCAATAAGCTTAAATTTAGTACATGTATAAGGTATTTCTCCCGCCTTCTTCGCATGCCTTCGTGGTGTAGTGGTCTGCATGCTCGACGCGTAACCGAGAGGTCCGTGGTTCGATTCCCGGCGAAGGCGTTGCTTATTTTTCAAATCTCCTGCTTCGAAATAACCTAATGTCTCTACACATGGTAATAAAATAAAATGTGATTGAGGTATAATCCAATACACAATAAGCCGAAAGTGGGCATAAATCATAAATATAAAGAATAATTAACTAAGAAGGACGTAAAAAATCTGTATTTAATTAAACTTTCCTTGCCTTCAATGGTACCTTATGGCAGAAACTGCAAAGAAATGACATGTTATGCCGATAATCTGATGTGTTATGGGGAGTTGTGGGGTTGTAGTCTGTTAAAATAGAAAATAAATGTGCAAGAAACGAGTCGAGTTGGGTAAATATTGCCTATAAAAGTGAAAAATGAAATTGCTGGAGAGTGCAACTTCAGTGATTAAAAGGTCCTTTTAATATTAAATTACTTAAAATGTTGACAAATTTTAAATGAATTAAAAATTGAATATTAAATAAAATTAAAAATATTATGGAACTATGAAATTAAAAAAAAGGTTTCATATGATTATTTTATAATTTTTAAGAATAAAATTTTAAACGGTGTAGATAACGAGTAGAATGGAGAAATGAAGGGAAGAAACTGTATTTTTAATTTTTAGTAAGAGTAGTACTGAATTTTTGTAATTTTAAAATGATTAGTTTTTTTGTATACAATGGAAAGTAGGAAAAAGTTGTGAAAAGAAAATTGCTAAGTAAACAACAAAATGTTTTCATCTGTTTGGCGTCAAATAGGATTAGAACAGAAATGGCTGTTTGTTAGTAACAGAGATAGAGGGATTAAATGCAAAGTTACATAGGTACTTACGATTGTTACGCATCTAGCAAGTACTTCCAAATTTGGTTTAAGTATTTCCTCTCATAAGTAACTAGAAAAATTGAAACTACTTAATGTGCAGCTCTTGAGTTGCAGATTAATAAAATTAAGAGGATTTGTATTATTAATAAGTGTAATTAATTTTGAGATGTTGAATTTCTCTAAGGTCTTCAATATTAGTGAAAATATTTTTATTTCTTAGAATTATTATAGGAGTGAGTTATTTTTTAAAAATATATTTGAATTCCACTGTTTTTGTTTATCGATACGGAACTTAAAAGTCTTTATTCATCCAAAAGATTATATATATATATATATATATATATATGTATGAGGTCAAGGTAATCAATTTCGTTACTATTGGTATTGGTTTTATTAAGTTTTTAAGCATTTAGAGTAAATAGTAGCAGTTTCAACTCACCCAGATTTCAGAAACCAGCAAGATTAAATTTCCAGTTTGTTTTCAGTTTTGTATAATGCTGAATTCTTGTACAAAAAGAAAATGATTACAGATTAAAGTGGAATGTGCCCATGTGTATTCCATTAATCTTTTCCAAAATATTACTTTAAAATTTGATAAAATTATGAAAAATTGTACATTTAAAGTATACAACACATTTTTCAAAGTTAAAGATGTTGTTGAGTTCTGGAAAAATTTTGTAAATGCAAATAAGACTATAAGCCAAGAGATGTATACAGGTTTTCATAACTGTTAATATCATTAATGTCATTATTATTATTGGTTTTAAAATTATTTAATTTTAAATTTTAAAATTATTTTTAATGATTCAGTACTGTTAGGAGGTGGTTGGCTATGTGATTACAAACCTTTTTTAGTATTTTTAAAAGATAAAGCCAATGAACGTTTTGTAATTTTTTATACCAGTGGCAGTAAATTAATTTATTTGCTGTTTTATGAAATTTCAGAATGACATAAAATTGAGAAATTTGCTATAATAAGATTTATTAGAATTCTTTTATTTTTCTGGAAAACAGTCATTTTTTTATTAGTTTTTCCAAAGTAATTGGAAACTTTATAGGCTATTTCAATATTTAATTCTTTTTTAGTGATTTCATAATAGAAAGCCGCTCAAATGACGTTTTAAATTAATATTTGGTTAATCTATGGGGGTAATTATAAACTGATTTCTTTAATATTTGGATGTACTTAGAGTTCTGGGTATTTATTGCGAAATTTTGGAATTTTGATTTTGAAAATTAAAATTTCATTTTTAATAATATTATTTTTCCATTCTGTAAGGGTACTTACAGAGACCAAATTTATTTCTTGTTCTAACAACGTTTTGGTTAATATTGTATATAACGTGATGAAAGCACTTTTTTGTATTGATTTTGGGAGTAAGATGGAATTTATTACCTTGTTGCATAAAGTTTTTAATTTTCAGTAATTTCTATGCAACCTGACATAACGTGATTATGATAGCTGTCAATGATTTTTTTAAATTTACTTTCTTGACAGAATCAGATGCTATTTTCATATGCTTAGTTATGGTTTTTAAAGATGGAAGCTAAGCTTTTAGTATAGTAGAAGCAAATAGAATTTTATTGCTATGAATGATTTTATTAAAATTAATTTGATCAAAAAGTGGGTTAAGTAATCAAATATACAACAGTTATCAGTTTCATTTTTTGAGGGTAATTTATATTTTAAAAAATCAACATGGTAGAAATAATGGAAATTTTTGGAGTGTAGTGGCAAAGTTATTTTTCTAGAATTTTAAGTGTTTGATTCTTTACTGAGAAAATTTATTTTTTAGTATTTTGAGTAAAATATTTTGGTTGAAGAAATTTTCTGGTGAATTAATAATATTGCAAGAGGGATGTGGATTATAATTAATGTTTTTACTTTTATAATTCAAATATCTCATTAGATTTTGCTTTGATACACTTGAAAATTTCGATATGTGATTGTTTTGATCTTTTATATGTTGTTTATGGGTAACAGAATTAAATGGGAAAAGTGTTTTGACTTAATGTACAGAGATTCCTGTAATTTTTTTTCTTCTTTTTGCATGAGTAACAATGTCTAAAAATTTAATGTTAATATTTTCAAAAATAATTAATAATCTTAATTTTGCAATTTCTAAACTCTTGATTATATATCATAAAAGCAAATGAAGTTCCAAGCCAGTGGCCAGTATCTCATTATGTGCTGCAGACTGCTATTTCCTTTTTGTTTGCATAAATGAAAGATTAAAATATATACCCTAAGATGAACTTAAATAAACCGAAATTATCCACCCTCCTCCCATACGCATGTCTGAGTTTGTAGCAAATAAAGAAACAATTCTCTAAGAACTTGAATGTAAACACGAAGAAAATTGTCCCACGGTAATCTTCAGTCTTTTATTTCTTCAAACTACCATGTATGTGTAAAAGTTGACATATTCTTAACTATAACTGTCATGATAAAATTAGTCTTAACTATGATTTTCATGATAAAATTTTAATTTCTTCTGATACCTGGAATTTTAGACTTTTACTCACATGAAGTGCTTGTAATACTTAAACGTTATTAAAAAGTGTAGGATTTGAGATAGTATTCAAAGCATGAAACTAAGTTGAACAAATTTAGTATTTCGTAGTAAATTTAAGGGAAAAAAAGCTTAATAAAATCATAGACATTCTTTTGCTCAAGAAATGAGAAGTTGGGTTATGCATTGCGTACTTAAAGAATAAAATCAATTAGGCACTTTATTTTGAATAAATCTGATAATTTGTAGACAATACTGAGCCAAAAAATAACACACACTACCCAAAATTTCGTACTAATCATATATATATATATATATAAAGATTACGTTTATTGTTCTTGATTTAGAAAGATACTGAATCTAAAAATAGATATCTTTAATAGTTGAGCTTGACTCAAGCACCTGTCGAAGTTGCTTGAAATCTGAACCTGCCAAAACTATTTATAAATAGATAAAAAAGTAAATAAATAAAACCTTGTTCCCCCTATCCACCCCCTGAAATCTTAACACCTGAGCTTGAATCCAGGTTTTAAAGCGCCCTTGTCCAAATCTGCTGTAACGTTTTGCCGTATTATTTTTGCAAAAAAGCGAGATCTAAAAGAGAAATAGAAGGAAAAAAATACCCCTCCCCTGTTGCGCTTCCTTTGAGGGGGTCTTTAGCCTCCCGCTGCTCCCCCCCTGACAACAAAACGCCCCCCAAATTACAATTGTGAGGCTTTAACTGTATGAGGGCAAAGAGCAATTGAACCCATAGAAAAGATCTGAAAAATACGTAGAGATTGAAAGGTTGATTCAAAAATAATATTAAAAAAGGAAGAAAAAAAGAAAACAGCCCATTGACGAAAGTCTCTTTACTGGGTTACCACTCCAAAACGTAATCGCTATTTCAATTGGCGACTACTCTTCGTTGTAGCCAATTTAATCCGTTCTGGTAACATATACAATACAATTTTTATTTATTTATTATTATTATTTTTGATGCAGGGCTTTTCCTGTAACTTCAAACCTTTAACTTTTTCAATCAACTATTTCAACTAGAAAATTCAGAATGCTTTTTTTATTTCTTTTATATGCAGAAAAGGAAAGCTTATCTAAAGATAAATTTTCTTTTAGTTTTATAGGTTATGAACAATGCACAAATTCACTACTCTGAGTAAAATTTAATTATTTTTATGAAAAACCTACATAATAAACCTTTTTCCGCTGGTGAGTGTCAAACCTGGAATGAAATTACTAGCGCTCCTCGGCGTTGCTTAGTTAGCCACTGGTGAGCCATAAGGTTTCGGTATTTTCAGATGTAAAAGTGGTATGTAAAAATGGGAAAACCGTCAACTTAAAGCAAGGATACTACAATAATATCCTCAGAATTATTGATTATAATAATGGTCAGGAAATATTGGATAATAAGGATATTATTTTAATATTATCCTTATTAATTTAGAAAATTTTAAATTCATTAGATTCATTAATTAAAGATAAATGAACATCAATCAGGATATTGTTTAAGATAAATTGACATCCTTTCTCTGTTAGCTGGTAAACCTATACAATATGAGTGGTAAGAAACTTCGGTATTGTGTGAATAGCAACGAGATTTATAAACACTAATCTTACATGCAAATGTGCACAAGGTGGTCATAAAAGCTCTCCATATATAAACCTCTAGTGGCCTATCCCTGAATTAATCGAAATGAAATTTCAGATATTGTTATCTGAAGGTATGCGCTGGAGATTGTAAGGATTTTAATCAATAGAACTTTTACGGTTACGGTTATAGTGAAAACATTCTAAATTTTCGGATGGCAAAACTCGCTTTTTTCCTATGCAAATTGATCAGCATATTGAAAAGCCATAAAGAGCGTTGGAACGAAAGGAATATGTATAACTTCACGTTTTAATGCATCTTTCAATTCTACTGACAAATCTCTTGGATTTGATGTGTGTATCTTAGATTTCAGATAACCACAGAACCAGAAATCCATCGGAGTGACGTCGGGGGGATCGCGGTGGCCACAAAACTGAAGAGTTACGGAAGATGACTCTGTCTTGAAATACTTTACACCTTGAAAACTTGTAATTCGAATAGGTTTTTTCTTCCCCCTCCTCTCTTGTGTTATCAGTGGTTCTTTACAATGCTCTTCTTTGCAAATGTTTAACGCTGGCAACGTTCGTCATATGTGTATCGTTCCAACGCTGTTTGTGGTTTTTCAATGCGCTGATCAATTTGTGCAGGAGGAAAAAGGGGTGTTGCCGTTCAAAAATTTCGAAATGTTTTCACAGTAACCGTAACCGTCAGAGCTATATCGATTTAAATCATCACAGTCTCGCGCATACCTTCAAATAACAACACCTGAAATTTCATTTCTGTTGTTTGAGTGGATAGGCCGCTAGGGTTTCATATATCTGGGAAGTTTTTTTATGACCACCCTATATAAAGTTGTTATATATAAGAGATTAATGACATTTTTCTTGGTTCATTGTAAAAGTGAGTTTGAAAACGTGATAAAAGATTACCCCTTTCAAGAGATAACATTTCTTCTACATCAATGGCCGAACGGAATAAGCTACATAGTTTTTGTCTGTCCTGGGTTCTTTGGTTGGCGTCGGAAAGAGCTGAGTGGATAGGCTTTTTTTATCATGGTTGTAACGTAAATATACTCTAGTGTCTCTTAAAATCCTCTTGAAAGTATTGTTCTTAGATTCCCACTAGTGATCGAGAGGTTGTTGGTTTGACTGATTATCGGGGGGCACGCCAGGATTTGCAGTTTAGGATAGATGCATTCCTGGAGGATTTAATAGAAGCCATCTAGTATTCATATTATGCATGGAGAAACCCAGAAAAGCCAGATCCCGGAAGAGCC
This sequence comes from Stegodyphus mimosarum, assembly GCA_000611955.2. NCBI lineage: Eukaryota > Metazoa > Arthropoda > Arachnida > Araneae > Eresidae > Stegodyphus > Stegodyphus mimosarum. The sequence continues at coordinate 49,561 of KK113744.1, forward strand.
CGTTTTCCTAAAACAGAACCCAGAACTGACTGCGAATGCTCAGCTCTGTTGTCTATTAGGCAACTGGATGATATGGTCGAGTATTAACGCTCATTGAACACTTCCAGTTCAGTTACATGCAGCTCTGGCTGCAAGGATGGTTTTTCACAATGCATAGTAATCAGTTTTCATTGAAATATTTTCACAACAGAATCCATCCAAAGACCCATAGCCTTTGAATACTTTCCTGGTAGCAGCCTAATTTACTTCACCCTAAGCAGGTAGCATTGAAGGTATTTGCGAAAATTAATGTAGCAGTCCTACTAAGCTTGTTTAATTAGTTTTGTCCCTTCCCACTATTTCACATTAAGATAACACGAATTCATAGTATTATGCTAGAAAAGTGTTCAAGAATCTACTTAAAAGTACTTCAGAATATCGTAACACTAAATTTATGTATAAAAATTAAAAAATGAGTGAATTATTAATTTAAAATAGTAAGCATTATAAAACTTTTATTAAGTATTTATTCTCAGGCATATATATTGTTATGAATGTTAGTAGCTTGCAAATAAATTAAAAGTGTGTAAATCGGAATCTGTTTTTATTTCTCTCGCCAAGGGTCGTAAAACGTAAATCCTCCGATCAGATTACCGGCAACCCTCGATACAGCTTTACGATCTCTGGCGGTGAATTAGATTTTTCTGGGGATCTTTACGTAATGTCCGCTATGAGTATAGAACGGGAGGGGGATGCTGTTAGAAAGTGGGGGGAGGGTATCGGAAGAAAATCTTCGATCAGAGTTCATGACCTTGGTTCCTGACCTCAGAAATTCAGGAAGCTTAAAAGGTTGAATGTTTTTTCCCTTTCATTTCTTTCTATTTTTCATAGTACAATCCCATAATTTAAAATTTAATTTGATGAAAAAAATATGTTCAACTCATAAGCACGAATATGCGCACACAGTCGCCAAACACTGTATTTAAATAAAGCAAAACGTTGTGTAATAAAAATGTAATTTCAGTTTCACTGTCATATCGCCCTGCAGTGCATAACATAAAATCTCGAAAGTTATAAAATAATAGGCAAAATCAAACAAGTGAGTCTTTATTTAACTGAATAAAGCACACGAAAGTTATCTCCAAAAGGGTAGGGATGGTTTGCGGAGGATATAGCAAGCAATCGATTGTAATGTTTATTCCTAAAACTTCAGTTTATACTCATTTTCAAATATTTCTATACTTTAGGGAAGATACTATTAGTTCTTTGCATATTATTCTCAGAAAACACTGTTTAGGTTTTCAAACACATTCCCAGAACATTTAAAATGGTCTGATAATGTGTTAAATCCAAAACGATGCAATAAAATAGCAATAAAAATCTTTGAAGAACTGTTAATTTAAAAACTTGTATGAGACTACTTTACGGTATCTATTAGTTTTTATAGTTTCCTTACGCACGCAAAAATTTTAATTGATATTTTATTATTTTTGTGCATACACTGTTGTATTCTATTAACAAAAAGTGAGAAAAAATCAACTATCATGTATAACTTAAGGCTATCCCGCGTAAGGTATTAGGAATTAGAGCTCGAAAATAATCAGAAAAACAGTGCTTAGTGTTTTTTTTTTTTCGGTGAATTGCTTCATAAGGGTTTTTAATTATCTGAGAAGTTTATTTGAAGAGGCCAAGAAAACGAAATTTGCGCCTTAATTATCTACTCGAGATTAGATTATGATATTTTAAAGCATATTGGCATTAGAAATGTCCTTAGAACAGTTTTTCCAAAATATTTGGGTTCGTTACGTTACGCTACGCTACCCATACATTAACTCATCATTTTAAAAAGTGTTGCCATTAAACTGAAGTAAGTTCTTTGAATTACCTTCACGTGGCATCCTCATAAATAATTCTCAAGGTCCTGTCATTCGGTGAAACGCAAGTTGTTTAATTTATCTCTCGAATTTTACTATATAAATGCATATTTTAATAATTTAGATCTTTATTTTTTAATAATATAACTAACTGATATAAGTTAAAATCCATGTGTTATTCTATTTAGTAAAAGATACTCTCTACGCCATATAATACGTACGAAGAATTTGATTTAAAAAAAAACCTTTATCTACATTTCTCTGTTTACAGTTTTAAAAGGACGCACGTACATACACTCATGCATGCATGTAAGATACAAAATATATTTAAATAAAATCCTAACTTCAATTTTTAATAGTTTCTGAAGTCTCTTATTTAATTTGGTTATTTGCCCTTCCTATCCTAAAAGCAAAAGTATGCTCATCACAAATATCTGTGAATTGCGTCATTTAAAAATTAATCTTAGTTATATGATTCTTAAATAATGCTAGTGGCGCATGTATTTTCACAATAATTCCGCCAATAATATTAAAACTTTCAAATTAGCCAATAGAAATGAAATCAAACCTAAACTCTTATCATTCATTAACAAATCTTGATCCTGGAATATACGCATTTCTTCTCTACTGACTGCTGTTAATATGCCACAGCTTATCTTGCTTTAAATATATTTTTAATTAAAGATACATTATTGCTGAATAACGGATCAAGATTGCGCCGATTTAGCTTTATTAGCGTCGAAAATGTTACGGTAACAATAAGAGAAAGTATTCAATCGGCCACGACGACTCTTACCATCTTTATGTATCAAACTCCGTAACGTTGCATCTACTTCATCCATGATCGAAAATATATTTCTCTACGAATGTAATGTTTAGAAGCTCTATCTCTCTCTAAGTTTGATTATTAGATACCCAAAGCATTCATTTTCGTTGCTCAATGCTTAACTTTTATGAGGAGACGCATTTTTTTTTAATATATGTTTTAAGAAAACTAAAAATGCAACTAACTAAAGAAATATTATTAGGTTTCTAAGGTACTAAATGTTATTGTTCGTCAGTTTGGGAAATATTTTTCAACTCTCGTCTTATTTCCATAGATTTGTTTTTAGTCTGTTTTACTTCATTACCTTATTTTCATTAGTTGGGCGCAAATCAGTTGATCCTCACTGCATTTAATTTCTGTATGTGTTCATGCTTAATAATATGGACATCAGGTCAGAGCGCTCAAAATAATTTGTAACGCTAAGTTATCCGCTGATTCGGAGCTAAATACAAAGTAATGATGTGAATTTTCGCTGAAAATAGTAAACTGTATGGGTGAGAATAAATAGTATCCTTCTGAATTTTAAAATAAAGAGGAAAAATATAAATAAATTTTCCCATTATTTTTTCAAGGCAAAATCGCCATAAAGGTGGGAACAAAGGATTTTATTGTAATAATGAAAAAAAGGCAAACAGTCTGTCATATAATAAAATGAGTGAAAATTTTAACTTTATTTGTCAAATAGGTTATTCGTAAATGTGAGGCAAGGTTTATATTCACTAAGAAAAACTAAGTTGTAGTAAAAAGTGAAGCTAATCTGTTGTATGGGTGGGTTGGATATTGTTGACTTCTGATCGAGGCATAATTATGCTATTGATTGCCTTTAAAAATGGACAAATACCTTTCATCTGTGAATCTTTCTGTAGATAAGAATATGGTAGAAAACTAGCTCTCGATACCAATCGCAAAAGAATTACGACGAGGAAAATTCCGGCGCTGACTCTAGCTTAAATACTCATAAAATATAGCCTAATTGCCTCAATGGACTACGTCTCAGTGAATGTACTCATATATAATGTTTAACAGTTTTGTTAAATGAAATTGTAAGGAGGGAAAATCAACGCAGGTCCAGAGGCTAGAGATGCTTTCTTAACAGCTCGTAATCGACATTCTTTGAAAAACAACATCTGCGTAAGAAAGTAAAATCAAGTTAAGATGCAACTTTGAATGATTTATTCATCCAGTCGGCTATTAATTACCTACCTGATTTTTCGCATTCGTGAAGTACGTTCACGCAGTGTTGCCTTTAGCGCCGACCTTTCGCAGTTTGTCCATTTGTCTGGACACCATGTCATGATGTTACTTATGATGTCGCTATGTCAAAATAACGCCTGGATCTCATGCGAAGAATTAGTTTGCATTCACCTATTGCAAAGCATCATTATCTCTTTCTTTTGGCGGTTCGCGTAAAATTTAGAGCTGTACTTTTCTATGATTTTATTTAACACATTTAATTATTGAAGGCGTTGTTATGATTTTGCTTGATCTAGGATAAGGAAATTATGAATTTATTAGTCATAATCATTCAATTGTGGTCGTCGATATCATCTGTCTCAATAGCGGTTGGCGTCATTCATTTGTAAATCTCGCATAAAATTAATTAATTTACCTGTCTCTGCTTTTTGTTTAACGAATGAGAGGAAAATTTTGAATTACGCTTTCAATATCGCAATGGATTAGCAAGGGAAAGAATTAGTGATGAAGCAAGAACTTCAAATTGATATAATTATTATGTTAGTCACAGCATTACTTATTTCATAATTTTGTGTAAAGGGCTCAAGTTTGATTAAATCGTAGCACTGCTTTCTCTGAAAATTGAAATTCGAGTTCTGTGAGAAATAATAAGTAGCGGGATATGTTTATACGTCTCTAAAGAAGTCGCTGATTATCTTGATTTACGATACTTACTTTAACTGTCTCGTAAATCTCTTTAACGTCTTCGACCTCGTTAATTTTGCGGGTTTTTTTTTCTGAATGGGAAAGCTTTATTGAAATAAAACGACGCTTTTGATTCTTATGATGCTGGTTCGTGTTTCAAAGCGTCAGCGCTCAATTAATTAAAATCTTTAATTCAAATTTTGAACTAGTCAAAAATTAGTAAATATATATAAAATGCTTTTATGTATATTAAACTGATTATTATATTGAAATCTATCATCAGCTATGCCTGATTAATGGCTGTTGGATCAATTTAAACGGCCATGGAAATGAGTCGTAGCTTTGCTTTGTTAGTTGTTGTTTTATTTTCTACTGAAGAGTCAAACCACACCCTAAGCTGTTAATACTGCTGTAAAACTTTGGGGAATATCTATCGTGAAAAGTTTTAAATATGGAATAAGTTTCCAGATAAAAAAACCTGAATCACGAAAACGCGACATAAATCATAAATATCTACTACATTTTTAGCTCTGATTTTCGAACATTGAACATGTATCAACTTAATGCGCATTTGATTGAAAGTGTTTTTTGGAAATTTTCTGACAATACTGGAAATGCTAGTTGATAGTTTTATTTAACAGCTTTGAAAAGCAGGGAGGGATAAAATTAGTGATAATGAGCAATTTTATTAATTTTCCTAATTTACTGCAATAATTAGAGTATTAATGTTAATTACAGTACGAAAAATTTAACCTTTGGAAGTCAGCAGTTATTTGCCCCATATGTAAATAAAATCCGCTGTAAACTGATTGAAATTCTTTGGAATGAAAATCGTGGAAGATCATGAAAAATAGTCAACTTAGTTGTCTTTTTAGACCAAAGGAATAGAACCATGAAAACTATTTCTATGAATATTACTTCTCCTAAATGGACCAACTTCTGTAGACCATGAAAACTATTTCATCTAAATGGACCAATTTCTGTAGACCATGAAAACTATTTCTTTTAAATTGACCAAACTCCAGCATTTTCTTTTCTGACTATTCATCATCTAAAATTTTGTCGCTAGTTTTCCAGGAAATTTCGGCGGCCTAGCCTGTTTGGTATTTTATGTAAAATTTCTTTAGAATTTTATTGAATCTGAAGCATTTTTTTTCCATTCGAAAGGCTTTTGATATTATACGTTGCACTATCGTGTGTATTGCTATTATATGCTGTACTTAACGGCGTAAAAAAGAGGAAAGCATTATTAAGAATGACGGTTAGCTTAAGCTAATAATCTTAATTCAAGTGAACAGATAATTTTATTGTGATTCTAAATTACTGAATTTTGTTGTTTTTTTATCGAATTTATAAGCTAAACATCAACGTCTATCATTACTTTAGAAGGATATAATGGAAATTAATTATGACAAAAAAGGCGAAATTTGTTTTCGGAAAAGAGCTTCATTGTACTTTTGTAAAGGGATATATGAGGAGATTTTGTTCATATCTAGATTTCGTAATGAAAATCATTTATTAAGTGGAAATGTTAATATGAACAGCGTACTATGTCTGTTATATAGAGTAGCTGCACGGAACAGGGAAAGGTGACGGAAACTTTAATGAGAAAAACTGTAGTTAACAGTATAAAGCACAGTTGCAAAGGAGAAACGGAACTGAGTGCATACGCAAATCGTATTGCAGTTTTCACTATAAAGATTTATGCTTGGTGAAGAGTAGGAAATGCCAAATAAAATATTCCGCTTTTTCCTTATCATAAGTGAGCATAACAGTAACTCTTTTTATCTCTCTGAAATACTGAAATTCAAGTTGTTAAAAGTGTTTAAAAATATGTTTGCTTAGATATTATTTTTTACATTGATGAGATTTGCTACCTTAATGATCTCGGTAAAACACTTAAGTTATTATGAATTATGCATCAATTTGTACAATCTCTTACAATCGTTATAAAATTTGCACATAAACACATATTGATTGCTCATTGTAAGAGAATTTATACAGTCGATAATTTTTTAAAATTCGTTATCATAAGTTTAAAATAAAAAGTATATGCATTTCAGATAAGTTTTTAGAAAATTTACCGAATAAAGTTTTTTAGTTTTTAGATCTATCTCAATATCATAGCTCAAGAGATACGAACGTAATGGACATTATAGTAATTTTCTAAATGAAGTCTGATGATTTTAGAACAGGCATTTCTAGCAGCTTAATTAAGGAATTTTACTCTTTCGTTGCGCAAGTATAGGAAATAATATGTTAAACAAGGATTGTAAAAATTTTTTCTTGCATACACTTCGAAGTTATAATTCCTTCTTTCTTTCTCATTTCATTTTCTCTATAATTTAAAGAGAGGCATATTTATTAAAATCCTCTGCAAGGAAGAAATAAATATGTGTTATGTGGTAATAGTATAAATTAGTAGATAGCAGGGCACTCGAAGTTCGCATCTTTTCATCATTGGCTTTAAAACTGCGACGAATAAGACTGTGCCGCAGTGACCGAATTAGGCTAAGTCATACTTATGAAAAAGTGTTTGCTAACTTCTTTCAGATGGAAGCTTTCTTTCTTTACTTCCAAAAAATTTATTACTTTTTTACTGTAATTTTTTTTTCTTTTTTTTAACTTCCAAAAAAATTCCCTATTTTCTTTAGAATCACTTCACTTCACTTAGAATTGATCTCATGGAAAACCTATTACGCTTTGAAAGAAATTTGCGATGTTGTGAATCCTGTTATAGTAATATTTTAACAGAATAATACATCGATTTAAAGCGCAGGAGGGCGTGAAGAAGAAAATAAGAATTAGATACTAAAGGTAGCCACTATAGGGACACTTGAAGCTGTAGACAGACTGTTAAGCTATATGGGTAAATAAATGTTGTTAGAGTTTAATGATATTATAACTTTAATTTGCGTATGCTTACTGTTTCAAAGAAAGCCGACATGACCATCCCCGCCTCCAAAAAATGGATAAAGAGGGCTTGTCTGAAAGAAAACTAAATTTGATTTGCTTCTGGGGTTAAAAGTTTATGTGAATTTATTAATTTAATCAAATTCGATTTTAAAAACTGCACTATATATTACTAATTTAGAATAATATTTGTGTTCCATTGGAATCTGGAGAGTTAATTTTCCCCTTTTTAAGTAACAATTTTACTTGGTCATTTTTTGGAATACACATGTTTTCCGATTATCCTTCCATTAAATAACGGGGATAATCAGGTATCACTGTCTTTGTTTTTGGTATTCTTATATCCTGATTTAGTTCTTTTTGAGGTAATTATGAGATGCCACTTTATCTTAAAAAGAAATGTTTATTATTAAGTTTTGCTCAGGAATTACCAAGCAGGTATAAAGTCTTCTTTGCTATACACCATTTCATAGCATCCTAAGATTGATTTGCAATGAATATCTATTCAAAATCCAAATACGATTGAAATGCCCGAAATCGTCTTAGTTCCTTGCACCCTGTTTTAAAAAACATTCCGTATGATTGTGAGGATTCTCTTTCTCTCCCCGTGAACCTCCACCCCAGTTCTGCGCTGACGATTGTCCATCTTGTTGGGATGTCAAGCTTCCTTCCGGTTTCTCTTATCCACCCAAACTTCCGGTCTCATCTCCAATGCTTCCGCTTTCTGTCGTCCTTACTTCTGGTGCCTTTTTCCCCCTTGAGGCTTTTTATACCCGTATAAAGTTCCGACAAGTAGTGCTTTGTGGTTACGGTTTTCGGTTTATTATTAGTTAAGCATTTTCCCCCGAAGATTCTTTTCGTTGGTGTGGGGCTGTCTTTTCTATCATTTTTCTTCTCTTAGAATTGTTCTGTTATGAAGCAATATGGAAGTCCTTTTCCGGGTATAATTGGTTTTGGTGCTCATTTTTCCGGTGTATTAATGTACGGCCGATGCCCCTCTTCTACCTGCTGCTATCTTGGGACAGAGACTTTGATACTTGACTTCCCCCAAGCAATAAAAATAATAATGCCTGATTTGAATTTGCAACGGATAGAGATAATTCAGTAAATCATTTAAATGCACTTCATTAATTCTCAGTTAGTCAAAGTTAAGAAGCTTAAAAGCTAAAATTACTGCTAAATGTGCCGTAGTTATTTGAAATTTAATACTTTTTTTCCACCAATCAAATGGTGTTACTTTAAGCTGTGGAGCTTGCTTTGCATAATTTAGGCCCGTTGTAACATAAAAAAAAAGGGGGGGAATAACACATTCTCAAAAACATTTCCACATCTTGGTATAATTTATGTCTTTTATATTCTCGGTGTAATCACTCAAGAGTTATGATATAGCTCATCTAATTTATGTTACTGCATAAACTTAAGTAATATTACCGAATTCAATAAGCATGTAGAATAAAATTTATTATGTATTATTAAAGAAGTATTACTTAACATTTTTGGATAATTATTCAGTGGCAATATGGATCTCAGAGTGACAGGAAGAGCGAAATGTACATTCGTCACTCTCTAATTTTCCAGGTTTTAATGTTTTAAATACTTACCCTTTGAAATGTTCTATTTGAAGCATTAAGTAAGGGATAATTAAGTTTTTATTTGTTTATCCTATTGTGGTTTTTGACTCTTTAATTATTTTTCCCCTTTCCCTTTTAAGAATCTAATTTGTCAAATATTTTCCAACTTTAAAAATACAAATAATAATTTCAGATATTTACATGTTCTCTCTCTCTCGATTGCTTAGTAGCACTTTTAATTCCCTGCATTATTTTTTCGAGGATAGGATAGTCTTTAAAAAATTTTGATAAATGTTTTATATATATATATATAAAGCTAGCGAAATTAATACTGATCAAAGATTCATTTTGTCAAGTAATACATCATCTTTCTTAAATTGTCTTTTCACTCTCTGATGTTATTACGAGGTGTTTTGACACAGGCTTGAAACTCAGAGTTTTCATAGATTAAATGTCTCTTGATGAAAGGAAAGCCTATGTTAATAGAAAATTTATATTGAATTTTAAATTTTGCAGTAAATATAATTTTGTTACTTATAAAACTTTGATTGACTTAATCAAAGGCATAAAAATGAAGGACGTATTTAAAGGAGTAACTCTAACTAACACGATGTCAGCTTAAATAAATTATTTGAGTTTGTTAAATGTATTCAGTTTATGCTTAACCTAGGTGTGCCAAAAAAGAAAGTTTTTAGTAACATTTATATTATTCATGCAGACATCATATACTTGGAGATTAAAACCAGTCCTCTTGATTTACAAGTGGCCGAGATATCAAAGTAGCAAAACGCTGGTATTCCTCCTTGCGTTCTTATTACTTTTAAAAGCTAGCTGTATGATTTTCTCATGCGTAATACGAGTTTGAGCCAGTTTCCCATATAAAGTCCTCTATGAAATCATTCTTCTCCTAGCAGGCCTTAATACATTTTGCTCTAATTCAATAAACCAATCTAATACTAAAAAATCTTTCAATTACGGAAGCTAATTTACAGGAAATAATTTACACGACCCTCCAAATCTATGATTTTTTTTATGCATTTTAATTAAAAAATTATTATTATGCAGTGACTAACATTTTCATTTCTTTCAGGTGAGTGAGAAGAACACTGCATCATGTTTTGGTAATCTAGTCGTGGAAGCGATCTCAAAATCACCTAACCACATCAGAAATAGCAGGCAGGAATCTTTTACTGCCGATTCTCAAAGAACAGGACATGAAATTTCCAAAGAGCAGAGCGCAGAAAATGCCAGTGGAGATGAATGTGTGAGTGATTTCATAAAAACATTTGAAAGTTATCGCAAAAGTGTTTGCAACGTATATTTAAATGCTGAAAACTACGGCTTTACGGAAGATTGTTATAACAGTACCCGAGAAGGTATTCCCAATAATTTAGAAGCAGTAGTAAGTGAAGCTAATCAAGATCTGAGTAAAAACATATGGTATTCAGAAAATAATCTGAACTGCCATTTAGATAGCAAGAAAACTTTAAGTCAAGAGTTGAATTTTCATTTTAGAAGTGATAAAAGCGAAAAATTAGCAACATCCGCTAAAATGTTTATGGCACAAAGCAGAGTGAATAATGGACCACATGAAGGAATGATAGGAGGTGGTTTGAACAATGGTTATACACAATCTGGTCATTTTGGGAATCCAGCGTATTTCATGAGCCAAACGTCTGGTACCCAGTCGATGTACAGTTACCCTGACACTTCCTGCAGAATGGCCGTTTCCGCTTCAGAGCTCAGCCAGAACTTTAACAGAACAGCTATAGCTTATCAAAATGATCTCAGACTGAATTATCATAGTCCGAATGCAGAGTACGGTCCAAATTTCGGCAATAATGGAAGTAGTTCTTGTTACAATAATCATTGTAATACTGACATGAGAATGAGTTACAATAGCTCTAATGGCAACTCTATTGGAGAAATTAATTCTATTAATTACTCTGGTGTAAATTCCAGTTATCATCAAGGAGGAAGTCATTTGAATAATGTACTGTATCATCATTCTCATCAGAATGCCAAGGCTGATTGTTCGACCGATATCTTCGTTAAACCTGCTGCCTTTGGTGAACATTGTCCTAGTGTACGTCACAAATTAGATAGTGCTGCATCTGTGTTGCCTTCTAGCCAAGAAGCTGTATCTGTAAAGACAGAAATTGTTCGTAACCATTGCCCATATACGGTCAGTGGTACAAATAATAATGGGTACAGTGCTCCAGATGAGGAGATGTTTATGGGAAGCGTCCCATCTCCAGTAGCCAAAGATGACTGTTTCAGGCCTCGAATTCCATCTACCGCTGTCACCGCCTATCCGAACTCGCCATCCATCCCTTCATCAGCACCAGGTCTGCAGCATGCACATGGTCATCAACAATTCACTGATTCGCCTAGACAACCATGCTATAGAATGGGAAGCAATGGCTCAGCAACGAACGTTATTCCAAATAGTAACGGTACATATGAGCCATTGACTCCGCCTCCTTCAGAACCTAACACGAGCCCCCCTCTTGATGGCTTACCCAGAAAAACACCACCACCTCCATATCCGACTCCATTTTCTGGGTCGAAAAATGTCGGTGAGATTCCTTCGCAGCCAAAGTATAACAGAAGGAATAACCCAGAACTGGAAAAACGGCGGACTCACTTTTGCAACTTCCCTGGTATGTAATTAATTTATCAATTTTATACTTTTTTAAATTTATAAGTATCATTTTTTATAAAGTATTCGTATTTCTTAGCTCGAGAAGCGTTAAAAGTTCGTAACAAATGTTACTTCTGTGGCTAAGCGGCAGTTGTACAAGCTTTATACAAATGGGCAGGAAAAATTCACTTGGTTTAACATTTTTAGGTAACATTGCAAAATTTACTGATTATTCATTTATGAAATGACGTATACATGTTAAGAGACGGAGATTAGTTCCTATAATGAAAATTGCAAGATCCCTGATAACCGCAGTTTTAAATTAATATAGAATACGGGAAAAATTTGGGAAGTTTCGACGAAGAAACTAAAACTTCCACGCAATCTGCTGTGTGATATGCTAGCAGTCAATTCATAAATTTGATTGTATTAAACGATTATGACGACATCCGTGAATAATGCTTATTTTTTAAGCAATATCTCTTGTTAAGGGGCTAGAAATATATTACAAATATTTATTTTTGCAGTTAATACTTTTTAAAAGCTTTAATTGAACTACGTCTTCTTCCTTTTTAAAAACAATATTGCACTTAAATCTGCACCGGCATTTTTTATATGGTATGTAGGGTTCCCTTTAGTTTTACTAAGCAGTTATTTTAATTTTGGTATCTTTTCTGAATTTTCTTATTTCCCCTCTCATTTCCTCGCCAGGGTGCAAATTAAGTAGGTAAACTAGAGTATTTATACGGTTGAAATGAAAAGGTTAGACAGAGCGTGATTTCACTATTGAAGCGAACGTTTGCTATTTTGTCCTCCAGCTGTTAATCTTAGTAGCGGCTACGCATTCTGGCCATCTAGCTAGTATTGCGGTGTAGGTTTTTGAGTCAGCCTGTTAGATTAAATTAAATTTTTTAGTCTAGCACTACATCCTTAACTTTTGAATTTACTATTAAATTATCTTTAAGTTCTCGCCGCAAGTAATGGTGCTATTATATACACGTAAGTCCGTGCCTTTCTTTCAAGGAGTTGTGAGTAACAAAAGGCCTTTTACGCCCTTTCCCTGTAGTATTCATCTTCACGCCTGTGCGAGAATTTGCCAGGTTTTGACACTGAGATATAATCATTTCGCATGAGAGCAAAGATGGTTAACATCGGATAGGTATTTTTTCGAAAAATTATTTGAAGCAAATTATGTCACTAATATATAAAATTAAAGGAAGAGGAAAAAATATGCTATTATCCTAATAGAAGGAAACTGTATCAAGTGATAAGTAAAATAATCGTCTGCCTAGAAATGGAAATAGCAGTATAAGAAACAAAAATCTACAAACTTTATTACAATACATAGCATGGCGCATATTGTTTCGGTTTAGTGTATTTTTATCCGCTGCCTTTCCCCATCGATTCTGTTTCCCGTTTCATTCGCTGTTCGAAAGATCAATTTACGAATACCCATTTTCGTCAATTATAACGGTTAGACGAGATAACACTTATTACGTTGATGACTTAGCTTTTGATTTCTGGTATATGTTAAATATTTCCCTTTGACAAATTATTGTGAAGAGAATAATGAATTTCAGGCATGTTCAAAACGTGTGTGTCTAAATCTAGTTACTTTTTTGTAATACTGTGTTCCTTTTTTTTTAATTTCACATATTTCCAAAGCAATAGAACCACGATTCTGCTGCTTTGAGAAAAAAAATGTAACAGATGTATAATTAAGATTAATGTACGTACTTTATTGAAAGTACATTGAACCTGTTTCAAATGCAACTATACACGGTTTTAGAGGATTTCGGAGCTCTGTGAATGTGGTGGTCTTAGAAAGGTGTTGTTGACTGCCGGTATTTGCTTTTATTCTCAGAAATAGTCTCTTTCAGAAGACGATCTTTTAGAGATGTCGTCAATACAGTATTCACTATAACTATTTTCTAATAGATAACATAATTATTTAAATCTGATCAATAAAAAAAAAGTTCTTTTTACTGAGAGAGATTTGAGAGCAATGTAACTGTGATTTTTCTTTCACAGTCAGCTGTAATATAATCTTAACTACCTTCTGTATATTGTTCATTCTATATAACTGGTATTTGTCCACGGACATTGAACAAATATACAATAAATGCAAGACAAATTATTAAAAATGTAAACTTTGAAATATTAATAATTTTTCGTATCATGCGTAATATACTATCAATGAATTAAGAATTTATATAATGTAATAGATACTTAGAATCAAAAACGACAAACTTTGAGTTTTACGACTTATAATATATATTGATATAATTGCAAAATTTTATTAGAAGTTTATTAAATGTTTAGTTATTAGTAGTCTTTAATATCTGTAATAAGATCATGCATATTTATCGCTATATTCCATCATGAACCAAAAAAAGTATGTTTTACTTTCCTACAAATGTTTCCTACAGTTACAACATGATAGATTTTAATGTTTCTTACTGCATGTACGTAAGTTTGACACAGACAAGAAAACAATTTAAACGGATTTCGTCGCATTAAGAAAGCAGTTAAAAAAAAACAGTCTTTTGTTTTGTTTCGTTTTTTTGTTTCTGTACAAGTTTGTTACTCATTTCTTCCGCTTGGGAAGCGCTAAAAATCGAAATATTTCGTGGGCAATTTCCTGTAGGAGAAAGAAAAAAAAAAGGTGGGGGATCTTTTGTTTTCTAATGGATGAATTGGCCTGAAGTCAAAAATTCTTCTGTTAGCTATTGTCATATACTTTGCAGTTTGGGAAGCATTATAGAACATATGCTTAGCAAAACAGTAGAAATAGAGTTAATTCACTCTCATCAAGACAGCAATCGACTCTTCAAATATTACACCTAATATATTAAAACCAGTTTATGCACATACTCACACTAATAAAAACATAATAATAAATTTTGTATACACAGTGAAAGCAAAACAAGAATACTCTCCATTACATTCTTTCAGATGTGCACCGACTTAAAAAAAACTTGAAAGTTATATTTGTTAATAAGCGATAATGCTAAATGTGGTTTACGTCTTTGTTACAATCTTCAATGAACTTGCAACAAATGTTAATAGAAGCTTAGCTGGCACGGCTGGACGTGACTGAGGTATTGCTGAACGTAGCTAACTGTTGAGTTTCTATCGCAGTTTTCTGGAAGAGCACCTAGAGAAAGGCGGTCCAATGGTCTCCCATCCCTCTTCTTCTACTGCAACCTCTCGAAAACACTTCCCGTTTTCCATGTATTTTGAGTGCCCCTTTTCCGCACTGACACTATATGCTTAAAAACAACATCCACGTCTTCTCCGGGATTCGATCCCGGGCCCATCGGTACGGCACTCAGTGTCACTAACCACTATACCGTCTGGGCGCCGGTATGCAACGGTAATGAATTGCAACTGTTATTTTGAACCTTAAATTTCCAAACAAACTTTTTTGAGATAATTCGTATGGTTCTTTATTCTTATTTTTATTAATGATGCATAGTAAATATTTATTAATAGCATATGAAAAGCTGTTTCTTATAAAAAATATTAATAAAAAATTTAAAGGTTTTTTAGATCAACTTTTTACCTTTACTTAAATGGAATTAAATAAAATAGATGAGGTAGAAACAAACTTTTTACCTTTACTTTATTTCTACCTCATCTATTTTATTTTACTCCATTTTATATACAACGCAATTTAGTTAAAAATTTCAAAACTGTGCGTCATATATATATATATATAATAAATATTTCTGAATACGACAAACAATACGCCAAAAATATTGTAAATAAAAAAAGCTGTGTTCTACTACAGAAATGATTAACAATGGCACTGAATTCTGCGCTTACCTAAGTGTTTTCGAAACTTTCCTTGTTTGTAAAGTAAATAAGAGCAAGTTCTGCCGTATTCAAACAATCTAACCTATTCCTGCGGTTATATTCACTTAACGGTAAGTTGTCGCATAGTACGACAATAATTACAGAAATAACTTAAAAGCAATAATAAAAGTTCAATTTTTTTCCCACCATGTGGATTCCAGTTTAAACAGTAAATATAATCACAAGCTAAATAGTTGCTTCAAATACCAAAAACTGCTTGCATTTCCATCCGATGAGAGTTCTCTTTCACTTCCGAAACTCAAAGTAATGCGTGTTTTACTTATCAATTCATGTTCTTTTCTTTAGATCAAAATAGCCGTTACCATCAGTTCTTGTTGCTTTTCTTAGTATTAAATTGCTTCTCTTTGCAGGATATAAATAACTGAGCATAAAAAACTGCTGTCACTGCAGAATCAGTTTGGACTAGTATTAAGACATCTGGAACGCAACTGTACCATTATTTGAAGTGTTAATTACCATTACATGAGGGTGATTCAAACGGAAGCCGTAATTATTTATTATGAGGCGAATGAGCAAATACAGAAAAATCATATTTTGAAGTAGTCCTTATAATGTGCAATGCACAAATTCCAGCCCTTCGAAAGTGCACGGATGCCCCCTGAGAATTCTTTAAATTGCGACTGTAGCCACTCGTGCTTCACGATCGCTTTTGAAATGCTTACCATCCATTGCCAGACACAGCCGCCGAAAGTCATGAAATTCACTGGTGGCGATGTCTTGAGAATAAAGTGAACATATGAGATATTTAGATATCATTTCTTAGATAGTTGCAATAAGCGGGCAGAATGCAGCGGAGCATTGCCATGCAGTAACAATACGCCTGACGACAAAAATCTCACTTTCTCTCGATTGCAAGGCTAAAGTGGACCTGTAGAGCAGATCTGCACAAGAAGTGCTTGTAATTGTTACTCCTTTTTCCCTGCAATGCTCCAAATTTACGCATTTGCGTCACAAGGGAGGGTAAGCAGGATTTTCTCTGCTCATGGTATGAGCTTCGCGGAAATGACACTGCTTTTAAACTTCTTATACCACTCGTACACTTGCTGCAGGAACACATAAAAATCAGCGTACTGCGCTTTCATGCTATGACGAATATCAGTTGGTTTAATACCTTCAAACCAGTTGATTAACCAATACCAAACAACGCATCGCAGATTGCTTTTTTAACTTGGTCAGGAGTGGCCATTTATGCACTGTTGCTGCTTCTTTCTTCAATGATACATCATATTGCTGCCCGTTGATCATTCTTCCAGCCATCTTAGAAATCATTCGCGCAAAATTTCGGAATTTTATTGCGCTTTTAAGGTTTTTCATTTGAATCGCTACTTACTCCGAATTTGGCAACAACGTCTGATGGCGAGTTTTGATTAATCACCAACGGCATGCATAAATTACTCATAAACGCGAGCCTATACACTGATTCTAAACCTCCTCTTCACATCAACTAATTTGCGTCCGTCTGCTTCTGGACTGAGTTCAGTTTGGGTACCTAAAATTAGAGGCAGGTAGGACAGAACGAAAGTAACTGTTTAAAATCTCATAATAACCATGACAATTTAAACACATCATGCAACTAGTCGTCCGGGGCCTAAGATATTTGATTACGTTGTTATCTCTGCCTTATTTCGGAAAGGAGATTTTCATGTAAACCTCTGTGTGAAGCAAACAGTCATTAAAGTTTCTATTTTGACTTTCAACAATTGCGATATACTTGTCTTAAATCTTGCTTTAATTTTCAGCTTATAGAAACAAGAATGAAAATTTCAATTCAGCTTACGCATTGAATTGATGTAGCTTCAGGAATGAAGACGAATTCTTTACGTTCGAAGAAATTCTTTTTACTGTGACCTGATGAAAACATTTTTCTGAACTTAAATTTAGAAGTTTAATCAGTATTAATGATTTAGTGTTTTGAACATTAATCAGATGTCAATTTGAAGTCCGTTAATTGTACTTATTAACTGCGTTCGAAAGTATGATCGTGGCGCATTTATACCTAAAACTTTTCTCGTAATAAAATGGCTAAGAACTTCTAAACTGATAAATGCTAGTAAAAATTAACAAAGCGATTTATAAAATTAATAATAAAAATCTCATTTTTATGCTACTTGTAGTGTTAAATGTACGTTGTCCCTTCATAGAATGTTTTAATACGGAAATGGCTAATCGTACATGGATTAAGATTAGAAATGTATTCGGGTGGTTAGGAAATTAAGGACAATTTCCGCAATGATTTTTTACTTAAAAAGACGCTCCTCCGAAACCAGTTGCATGACTAATGCTCGTTGAAAACATTCGGGTATTGCGGAAAAATCGATTGAAAATGCATACTTGTCTCAAGGCTTAGTATGAAGGCTATAATTATGGTCTAGAAATTATCCTTAATTTCAGGTATAAATTCATCGAAATCATACTGAAACTAAGCATATATAAAGCAGATTAAGAATCCTAGAATTCATATTTGAATAAGAAAAACCGCAAAATAAACAAAAAAGCAATCGGGATTTAAATTAAAAGCTCTATTTGTTTTGCTCAATTCTCGCCTATCTTCTTAAGCAAATCTAAATATGATCTATCAACATCTTGACGCATATCTTTCCTACGTAAAATAAAGAATTAATATCTTTAAGATCTAGGTTCTGTTACCCTTTGGCTATCAGTAAGCGCACTGTAATGGCTACAGAGGGCTGGTTTGAATTGAGCAACTTCAAATAATAATAAAGGACGATTAATTATTTGTGTAATTGAAGATACGACGATTTGAGAAGAAGTGTTTTACTACCAAGATTGCAATATCCGAAATTTTTGAAGTCAATATTAAAAAATGTATTACTCGAAGGTTGCCAAATTAAAATGCAAAGTTTCCATCACTTCTCAAAACAACCTAATAGTTAGTCAATAATAATGTTTAAAAAGTGTTTGATTTTACGGCTTTACGAAAACGTTCCCTCTTGAATCAATTAAAAAGTATTATATATTTTCATTTAAATGACTTCCTTCGTATTTATATGCAAGTCCTAAAAATAAAAAATATGCACTTACAGATCTTGTTATAAACGAATCATACCCATATTTTAAAATCTTTGTTATTTAAAAGATTTTAACAAGTGGAATTTTCTAACATAAACTAAAATTTTTTAATTGTTCATTGGGCTTGGAATCAAGTGGATTACTCATACATAGTATAGCTAGTTTCAAAAAAATAAATGTTTCTAACAACTGAAACGATAATAAGGGCTTATTACCGTTTTAGTTAGTAGTTTTTATTTTTATTCTGAAGTATTACTACTATTATTACTACCGTATATTCCGGTGTATAACGCATACCTATAATTTAAAGCTACATTTATTAATTTTTAGGTATATTCGCCATATAACGCACACCCTTTTCTTTACAAGAAACCTGAAAGATATGGGTGCGATGCTGTTATCTTTAGAAGTCATCCATTTCAAGATTTATACGATTTATTAAATACGTGTTTATGGAGAAATGCTTGAGGGACTAAATAATTCTACAAAGAGGGTGGGCTGTATTCAATGCAGTTGTGCACAAGAAGTAAATTTCATTTTTAATTTTTGCGTAAAAAGTGCACGTTATACGACGGAATATACTGTACTACTAATTTGCTGTCCCGGAAAGGATATGATTTTATTTATTGCATTTTGGAAAGTTTCTGTTTATTCTTTAATCGCCCTTGATTTTGCGTCTGCAGCCACGTTTATTTTGTTCTTTATCTTGCCGATCGTCGTCATTGACACTTTTTTCATGAGTACTAATATCAGTTTTGAGATGAAGCCAGATTTTTTGAAGCAACTGCTAACAGTTGTTTCAATGCTATCATAACTTCATACTTTTGCAAGTTTAGATTTGCAGTCACGTAAGCTTAATACATATATTGGTTGCTTAGTTTCAATTCTCATCAAAGCCTTCTTCAAAATTCTTTTGCGATAGTGCGTTTTAACACACCACTTGATCCATAGGCGGTAGTTTCCCAGTGGTATTTGGATGAAGAGAAAGAAATTCACTGTACTAGTTTGAAACAAATAAGTAAATAGCATAAAATTAAACAATTTAAAATCAAACAAGCGTCAGATATTAAGTAACAAATCCCGCTAATATGAATTTATTCGCAAGCTCTCACAGCCTTTGATATTTTGAGGATGAACACTACAACTGTCTATCATGAAAACGATTTTTCATTTTTGTACACCCATTTATTGATTTAAATTTTTAGTCATTTTTCAAAAAATGTCTGAGATCATACAAGTGTTTTTGTTGAAATTATAATCTACCTCCAGTGATTTAATACCTCTAAAACATCTTAGACTTTTATTTTTTACTTTAAATAAAGATTTCAATTTTCTATTTCCCTCCACATTTGAACATAGCAGTACCCTAACTCTAACTTTGCCTCATATGCCTGCAAAGCATTTCTTATTTTTGAATGCTAATGTTCCCTGCTGTAAACGTTGGTAAAATAAACTGATTTTGTCGGCGTTGAAGTTATCTTTTGGCTTGAAAGTTTCCATGATTTCTTTTAGCTTTCGATTTTTCCATATGACACTGTCATGTTCAATAGCATCTTTGCTTTCGCCAACATGTGATTTTTGCGACTACTCCATGCTTTTTCTTGAAATTCTCTAGCCACTCCTTACTCGCATGAAGTTCAATTTGTCCAGAACTTCGGCAAATTCGTAGCTTTCTATATTAAATTTCTTTTCAATGGCCGGGATACGCAGCCATTTTGACGTCGCTTCATCAACGTCTTCATAAACGCACGTTTCCTTACGTTTGGATCGGAGAATGAAAGCTTGACGAAATTTTATTCCGATTTTTCAGGATTTTCAACGAACTATTTTGCAAAATGCGAATTTTCTGGCAATGTCTTCTCTCTTTACATGTGTACTTCGCCGAGAATCAACGTTCTTCCTTTTAGCGTTAGACACTTTCGTTTTGACATTTTTATCATGGAGTATACATCTGCATTTAGAAAAGATTTGTAGTATAAAACCACAAAAAGCAGAAATAAAAATAACGTGCAAGTATTGCGTAACCTTGGTTTGCAAAAAAAGGACTATTTGGAGAATTTTTAAAAATAGGGTGGACAAAGGCTTCTCATTCGAAAATCTTCCTCTCCCACTTCATCCCTCGCGTAAAATGGAATGTGACAACAGATAACCAGTCACCTGATTTTTAAGAGTATAGCTACACGCAGTACCTATCACAGAGGATGAATAAATAATATTACAGCAAACAGAAAAATCTCAAAAAACATTCATTCAGAAACTTCGTTAAATAGAAACTGTACTTCGTTATTTGGAGTTTTATATAGTACAAGAAAATGCCCTTCTCGGGCAGAATCTCGTGAGAAATTTTGCTAAAGAGAGGAATAGATAAAATAGAGAGTTCTTTAAACAGAAAGTTTGTTTGTATTTATATTATTTGTATATACAAAGAGAGTATACCCTACAGAGAGTACTCATATATATATATATGAGGATATTCGTTAAAAACGTCCCCGATATATGAGCCTCTCGTGGCCTATCAAAATAAAATTGAACCAATAGAAAGGAAGTTTGAGATATTATTAATCGAACGCATGCGCTCGAGATTGTGATGATTTAAAACAACAGAGCTCTCAACGTTACGGTTACAGTGAAAAAATTTCAAAATTTTCTAATGGCAATATCCACTTTATTCCAGCGCAAGTTAATCAGCGCATTAAAAAGTCATAAATGGCATAGGATACACGTGTGACGAAAATTGACGGCGTAAAATATTTGCAAAGAATAACCTAGTAAAGGAAAAGAACCGATGACAGCACATGGGGTGCATGCAATGATGCACTTTGCATCTTTCACAGGGATAGACAAAAGAAGTACCAATCACAGAACACCATGAGCAAAGCATTGCTTGTGGTAAAACTTTAATAAACGACGTGGGAAGATTGTTTCTTCAATCAAGTACTCGAGTGTCCTAACAAGATGGCACTTACAGGGGAACAATGAGATGAAGCTGTTTTATCTGAACGGGGAAAATGTGATAAACCACGACCCAAATAACTATGCATTCTTCTGAAGTTGTTTCAGAAGTGCACAATACGATAACTGTAGCTCTATTGCATACTGGAAGAGGTGTAGCCCGCAATTTGTATGTACCGAAAAGCACAGTCTTCAAGCTTCTGTACTCTATTTTACGATGTTTCCTTACCAATTCCAGCTCATCCAGACGTTGCAATCTAGAGACGAGCAACTGCGTGTCGACTTCGCAAATTTTTATCTTATCAAAATATATTTCTCTCATCAAATTAGATATATTGTAGGCAGAAGGTGACCTTTGCGGATATCATGAACGGATGAGGCACATTTCTTCTTAAGTGGGCACGTATACTCCAAGAACTGCCTTCAATGAGGTGACGAAGATCCTCACAATATGGCATCACCGCCTTTACTCGAAGCGAAAGCTACTGTGTGGCGTGGCATCGAAAGCATGTTCGTTCTTGGTCCACACTTTTTTCGAAGAGTTGACTTCCACAGTTATAAAAACGCGTTGCATCACGAGTGCTTGGTATACAACGACGTTGCAGAATTACTTAATTCCAGAACTACAGCAGCGAAATGTCATTAATTACATTGTACGGGGGCAAGATGGTGCTCCTCCAGTTGCCATATGTTTTCGGCAACTGCTGCAACAGCACTTTAGAGTTAGTCATTTCCCATAACTTTGCAGTTTCTTGGCCACCGCGATTCCCCGACCTCACTCATGGATGACTATGACTCATGGATTTCTGGTTCTGGGTTATCTGAAATCCAAGGTGTATGCATCAAATCCACGAGATTTGTCAGAGTTGAAAGAAGCTATAAATAGTGAAGTTAATGCAGATTCCTCTTGCGATGTTACGTTCATCACTGTTGACATCAATATCTGCGTGCAATGTGATATCGTCTGCGATGGTGGGCACGTTGGAAACTTGTAATTCCAATAAAAGTTTATTCCTCTTTCCTCTGTTGTGCTTTTATTGGTTCGTTACAGTACTGTTTATTGCACATGTTTTAAGCCGGCAATTTTCGTCGTACGCGTATCGTTCCAATGTTATTTATAGTTTTTCAATGCGCTGATCAATTTGCGCAGGAAAAAAAGTGGGTGTTGCCATTCGAAAATTTCGAAATGTTTTCATTGTAACCGTAACCCTGAGGGCTGTATTGTTTTGAATCATCACAACACATCCTTCAAATAACAATATCTGAAATTTCATTTGGATCGCTTGGGTGGATAGGATTCATATATCATGGAAGCTTTTTTATGACCACCCTGTATATATATTTACATTTTTTGAGTCAGAAATGTTTAACTACCTAAAGAATATTATTAAATAATATTGCATAAAATTACGTCAGTCAGCGTAAATTTACTCTTGTTAATAGAATTTTCGTATTTGTTTTGAAATAAAGACCATTCTGAAACTTCAGTAACTAATGTCTGAGTTAGCAAAGAAGGTACACTGCAATCCTCTTTTCTTTTTCTTTTTTTAATAGACATATTTTACAAAGCACTTTGTAAAGCAAAATATGTAATTACTTTGTAAATAGTTAGATTTTAAATAATATTCTCAATTATATTAAGTTTTTTTTTTTTTGTGATAGCATAAAAATTAGAGCTCTGTTTAATTTTCTGCTGGATTTTCCCTTTGCAGAAAATGCGAGGAAAATATTTCTGAAATGCTGTACATACAAATCAAACATATGTTTTAAACATGAATTTTAAAATTGTTCGCAGGCATTAATTTTTTATTGCTCTGGATAAAACGTCTTTTGCCTTCTTTTATTATTTCATACGCTTTAAATGAAGCACGTATGAGTTCGTCTTTTATAGATATTGTATTAGTGACTGCACTTTCCACAAAGAAAATTTTCATCACAAAAATATTGTTAATCTTCTGATCTTTATTAACTTTATTTAAGAGCCACATAATTCTTTCATTAAAAAGTTCAACACACCGAAGTGATATGTTCCGAGAAAATTAGAAATAGTATTGTTTCATGTGATGAGGACAACAGTGTTTGTATTTGAATATTTAACTGTGTAATAGTAACTAATGCTGTGCAATTAAAAATGTTGGATATTTTAATTTGAGACCATAGTAAAACTCTTTTTAGAAAGTAAAATTATAAAGATTGGCTTATTTATCATATCAACATATGAACGCCTAAATACAATTTTCAGTCTTTTATAAATCGCACAACTGACTTATGAGGTGAATTTAATTCTATTCTAATCTTAGCTATTCATAAAAGGAAATTTCAAGAGATCTCAAGTTTTTCTCGAAAACGTGTAAATAAATATTTATTACATTGTTTTTCATTTAGTAGAATCTTCTTTAGCTTAGAGGATTGTTTTTCATTTAGTAGAATCTTCTTTAGCTTAGAGTTGTTGACTTAAAAAAAATCTAGTCGAGGTCATTAAATATTAGAAATTTATTAAAACAAATTGGATGTAAACATAAAAATTCCAAATTACCATAATGACATCGATTATGGAAATGATACGCAAACCCGGTCACCTTTCAAGGCCCTATCGACTATTATTGAGAATAAAGGTGCAGAGAAGTCTTGAATTATACATTTCGAAAGAAGCATTTTTGGGACGACAAAACATGGAATTTCAATTGCACATTGCTGAAATAAGAGCTAGATGTTCCTGATTAGAGAATACCAAATTTAATTACACACTTTTTTACCTTTCAGCCCACATAAATATTACCTCTTTTGTTAGTTTTTTTTATTGGTTTCTCTTAATGATATGTTGGAATGTAATATACGTCTTTTAAATATTTATCTGCCTTTGTTATCTTTCCTCGGGTTTCCTTTTTAATGTAACTTATTAGGCTATTATCATACGAAGTAAGCAATTTGTTATCTACGAAGGCTGCTTTTCGTTTCACTTTAAGAAACTAGATTTATGAGCTGAATTACGTATGAAGTAATAATTCTGATACTATTAGTCTATATTTACTATATTTTGTTGTAGTTTCTTTAATATTTGCTTAGATTTTATTTTTGAAATATAATCATTTGACAAAAGCTAGAATATGCTTTTCGTTTTAGCTTCCCATTTTAATAATGCTTAATTTTTCTTAAATTAATAACACAGTTTTTATTTTGTCAGTCTAGACTGCCATTAATTACGTCTACAAGGCGAGATCAGCTCCGTCCAAAGAAAAAATCGTTAATACTAAGATTTATAGCAGATTAGAAATGCTTAAATGCATAAGATCAGAAAATTTCCTTGTTTCGATATTTTCGTAAAGGAATTAAGCATTATCTTTTTCATTAACATGCAATAAGAACTTCCTACTTGAGTTGTAGTTTTTACTGTTATTGGAGTTCAAAATTTTCACATGGCCGTGATTTTTTTACTTTCCGAATCTTCTCTAAATCGCATAAAACTAGTAACCCAGACAATATTTAACAAAAATCGACTGTAAGTGTTGCGCATTTTTTAAAAATTCATTAAAAATACCAAATGCTATTCGAATGAGTTATTGTTTCCTTATTAGCCCAAATCAGATTTATGCGTTCATTGTATATCCTTATAAAAAGTTATATATTTTTATAATTCGTTCAAAAATTTATTACTTAAAATTTATTTGTAACTTTGGCATCCATTATTCTTCAAAAGTAAATATGGAATATGAAGCTGGACCTAGAAATAAGCGTTAGGGTCTGATACAAACATCTACTTTGCTACATTTACAATGAAAAATTATCTAATCGAAATGTCAATATTATTTGAAGATTAAAAACAGTTAAATGCCCTTCCCAAACCCCCAGAAAGTCTAGAATAGGGATTTGGGATATTGTTCGGAGAACAGCCTTGGTTGCGCCAACTTGGCTTCTTTAAGGGTATGGGCGACATTTCATCATGCCAACGGAAATAAATACTACAGAATAAATACTACAGTAATAAATACTAATTACTATACTACAATAATAAATACTACAGATAACAAGTAATACTACAGATAATCCCTTAGCAAAGGAAAAGTATTACGACTGTCTCCCCAGAGGAAGTACGTCATCGAATGACAACCCTTGCCTGCCATACCACAATAAGCTGTTTCTCCCTTTAATTACTGTACTACAATAATAAATACTAATAATAAATACTACAGATAATCCCTTAGCAAGAGAAAAGTATTACGGCTGTCTCCCTAGAGGAAGTACGTCATCGAATGACAACCATTGCCTGCCATACCACAATAAGCTGTTTCTCCCTTTTTGGCGTCAAGGCTGTTCTCCGAACAATATCCGGGATTTGTGTTAGAGAAGCGAGTAATCAGGAATAATCATGCTTTTTTTCATCAGATGCCCACAAGAATAACATTTAGCCTGCATTCATAAACTGGGTAGGAACTGGCAACTACTATGCTATTATACAAGCTACTGCCTTCAGTACTAGCTAGTACGTATCTTACTTTTTTGTGGTCAGTTTTGATCAGTTTTTATTCGATTATGGCAAAGCACACGAGAGCTATTTGCTTATGAAAAAGGATATCTTCATGGAGGACTTTCTAAGAGTACATAATCATAGCGAAGCATTAAATGCTCTATCATTGACGAATGTACACTAGCGGACTTAAGGGAATTTGATTATCCATGGATATATACTTGCTCCCTCATACAGGCTACTTCCTAACCACTTTGAAAGCTTAAAAACTAAATTTAGAGGAAGATAAGGGTTACTCTTAGAGAGGATAAAGTTTGTTTTTTGGATAAAATAGCTAAAAGTAAATGCGTTTAATTCTAGGAAAATATTTCGAGAATTACAAGTTCATATAGTAGATATTTAAATTGTGACAAATAAAAGCGAATTCAATTATCTTAATATACAGCAGTCTTAAATTTTATACTTCAAACTACGCTATTTTTTAGATGAAAGGCATAAATTTCTTATGGTCTTGTTTAAAGATTTGTTTTCGAAAATAATATCTCGGAGATATAGCGTTATTTCTTCCTAGAAAGGGACTTAATCTCATTTCTTAATTTCCTTATTGCTCTTTTCAGCAAGCATAGTCGCGAGTGGTAAGATAGCTGAAGAGGCTTATAGTATGTCTTTTCGCCCAATTTTCCTTCTCCCTTATCACCTGCGGAGAAGCGCCTTTTCCCTAATTTTCCCCACTCTGCTCCTAATTTCAGTCCCGCGTTCCAGATGGGCGAAATACATATATCACCTAAATTTCGTGCAGTTATCATTAAAAATAATACAGTGAGCTTAAACAATTATATTTTCTTACATATTTCTCTCTCTGCAGTGTTTTTCAGAAAGCTTGTACTATTAATTTATAGCTAGGTATCATGCAAATGATTATTCTGTGCAATTGGCACGTAATATATGGCGTTAGAAACATCTTTTATTAATTAAATTTATTTACATTAACGAATAAAAAAATGGCACAAGTATTCTAGATGAAAAAATATAATAAATGAAGCATAATTTTATTTCTAAGTTTTAATTATTATCCTTTGCATAAATGTCTGGAATCACTTCTTAAAAGATGGAGCTTCAACTAATAATCACTGAATCCAAGTTTAATAAAAAAAGCTGCCGGTCCCCATTCAAACGTATATTCATTGATTCAACTTATAAAGTATTTTCTCCTTCCTTAACGTGTGCCTTCGTGGTGTAAATGGATGGCACGACCGACGTATCGGAAGGTCTGATATTCAAATCCCAGCTAAGGCATTGTACATTTTTTACGTTTCCTCTTTCCAATGCAATCTAATAGTCTCTACAAACTTCTATAGCAAAATCAAGCAGAAAATCAAAGAGTAATCCTGATGCTAAGTTATGTAAATAAATTACGAAAATCTCAGTTGAAATGTAGATAATTAAAGGCAAAATTAAGAATTTTAAAAGAAAAGTTATTAAGCAACGAAATTTTATTAGAATATTACATCGATGTTTTGAGCTACTACATCCATTTAGAAGCTTTGTAATGCTAAATTAAGTAGTTTTTTCATATATATCACATGTTTTATGTCATATTTTTTCATATGCATCGAACAGAACAATTTTGATCTTAATTTAGATATTTGTTTACACTGTTAACTCTAACTCTTTATAATAGTAGTTAAATAACAGTAATAAAAACATTAGTTTCATAAATTAAATTTCAGCTTAAATAAAATGGTTTACTTTCATGCAATAATAAGACATTATTTTTCACTCGCATCATTTCTCCTTTTGGTGTCAAAGGGGATTAGTACAGACTAAAATATTTTAAATACTAACTGAAGGGGGAAATGAACCATTTGATTATTAAAATATAACATTTTTTGAATGTCTCAAATTTAGTCGCTTATTAAAAATCCTTTTTACCAGACGAATTACGTGATGATGTTTACAACTTTTTTTTGATGAATTAGGAGCTAAATATTTCTGAGTAAGAGCAATAATATCTTGAAAATCCTTGCTTTAGAAGAATTTACGTTTATGCATGGAAAGCAGCTCCTTAATGAAAAGACTCGCTTCTCGGAATTTTCCATATATATAACGTGAAGACGTGTCAATTTCTGTCAAAAAATATTTCACGCATAAAATCTAGCTAGACTCAATCAATTTCCTAGGCTGATAGTTTTCGTGACTCAGCAATTAATCAAAAGCCAGCCTTCCTCAATGGTAGACAGCGTAACCAAAAATATGGTACTTTAATTGAAATTCAGTTTTAAATTAGATATCGAATTAAATCCGCATTTATCTCCTCAATTATTATGGTATTATTTTTTTATCCCTAAAACATACAGAGTACAATTTTTCTGTTCATACTTCTTTAAGTAATATCTAAAATAGTGATTTCCAACCTTTAACTTGACTCGAACTTATTTAGAATTTAAAGGCAAGCCACAATTGTATGTTGCTCTTTTAATATTTCAATTATAAACATATATAATACACAGACTATAAAAATATATGGTATACGTATGTTAAAGAAATTGTGTAATTATGTACTCTTTATGTTGCTATTCATTTAAAATTCAGTAAGATCCATGTTAAATACAGGAAAAGCATATCTGAATGTGAAACCTGCCAATGTACGTCTTCTGCGAGTTTTTTATACTCTGGTACATAAGGGGTTATGGCTAAATTCGTGCAGGCATTCGAATGTTTGTCAACTTTCATCACGTTTTCATTATGTAAAACTTTTGTGTATAATGCCTGCTGATTTTGATGCAGTGGTAGATAAAAAAGTTTGGAAAGACGTCATCATTCTTACACAATGTAATGAAACCAACAGCGGAACAGGTGCATTGCCTGTTGTTATGGAGACAAGTTTTTGAAGCGGAAGATTAATTTCAGTTATATAGTTTTTAATAGCTTGATGTATATGTACACTTCTGGCGTATTACCTTTTTAATGGCAAAGCTAAGAAGTATAGCTTCCTTCTCTGAGCGGCTGACTAGCAGCTGAGCGCTAAAATCGCTGAACACTGGTAGTTCCAACCTGGGCACGTGCCGTGATCTAGGCGTGTCTGCATGGGCGTTTTCGTGGTTTTCCCCATGTGCAACTTGCATACGAGCCAGTTTCCATTAGAAAATCCTCCTTGAAAGCATCCCTTCCCTTAGGCAGATAGTCCTAGTGTGCTTTGCCGTAATCAACCAAACCAAACATTCCCTGAGCAATCGTTAAATACCATCCTTACAAAACTGTTTAATTGAGCTACATTGTAAATATCTGTTGACACATCACACTTCAAACTTAAGAAAACGCATGTTTGTAAATAGTCTGTTACCTGTCCTTTGCCATTTTGAAACATAGCTTCTATTCTACGAGTGATTGAATTTCTGCGTCATTGGGCATATTGCATAGCTGACAAATTTTCATTTTCACTTTTCACTTCTCGAAATCTCCGATACAGCAAACAATGCTTCTTTAATTATGTTGCCATTTAAGGGTTTGTTGTAAATTGCAATATGTGCAGCCTTAAATGATGCAATCGTACCAGACCTTCATTTTATTTGTAGACCCGGTAAATATTAACTGGTGAGCAACGAAAATGTCTTCCGGTTTTCACTTAAAATTTTCTTAGATTGCTATTAGTATCATATTTTTACGAACTGTTGTAAAATATAGACTATATTACCTATTTTTTTCCAACAGAAACTGTTAAACCTTAAAATCAAACTAACACATTTGTTGTTATATTTAATGAAAAATTTTTCTCTTCCAGTTCATCATTAAAATTTTAATGTATGTGCTTTTTTTTCCGGCTCTTGTGATGACACGATTAGAGAAACTACACAATTGTTAATATCTATTAAAACTAATGACTAACATACATAAAAAAGCGAATATTTTTTTATCTCATTATGAAATTAACAAATCAGCTACTTCAAAAATTCGTTCTGCGATCGCTAGCGCGTGTTTCATGCAGGCATGTTGCTTCAGTTCGCTAGGGTATGTTTCAATAACCAGATATTGAAAAACATCTAGTTATTTACAACCAAGAGGTTGTAAATAACTAGACTATACGCGGCAAACATACTCATAATAACCAGTAAATGAAAGTGCAGCACTCACTTATACCTGAAGCAACCCATGATGACACGCGGAGTACTGACAGCAATTTTGCCGCGCAACGTCTAGTGTAACGTGTCGGCTCAAAACCCTCAAATGAAGATCCGTCTTGAGGCAGCTTTAGGAATTAAGTAACTGTAATTAAGTAAGCTTTAGGACTTAAGTAACTGGAATTTAACTTTTTCATTTTCCCTCTTGGCACTTGACTTCTGAAGACTGAAAAGGGGTGAGACTCGCAATGCCAGCCACGGGTTGGGCATCCCTTAGCTAGAGCAAGGGTCGCCAAAATTTCAGTCGTGAGCTACCAATAGGTCACTAGAGGATTTTTTGATAGCTGACGTAAAAATACTTTCCTTTTAAAATAATACTAAAGCCAGTGTAATAAATACATGGTTATATAAAACTGAGATCAAATTTCCCCGGTCACATGGTGAATAACGCTGTAGGATTAAATTGCCTTGAAACAAATTATTCAGCTGCATCCGAAATTATCCGGAGCTGAGTTGGAAAACTATCATTTAGCTGTATTGTGGAAAATTCCTCAAAATCAGAAGTGGCTTGTCTAAGAATACCGTTTAAACTGCGGAAACTTGAATTTTTACCTCAATAGAAAGTTACATCTTTGACATTTTCAAAGCGTTTATCATTATAACAGAATACGTAGATTATAGTTACAAATGAGTTAAACAAGCATGGTATAATGCTAAATTATTTCGTCTGGTTCTCAAAATGCATTAAATGCCTGGATTGTTATCAAATAAATTAAAAGTTTAGAATATTCCACATGGTTATAGAGTTTAGTAACAATCGCATAAATGCATAGTAATAATATGATGCAAAATAATGTTACTTATGCTGTATTGCTATGTAGAATATTTTATGCAAATACGTTGTAGGAAAAAGTAAAGTTGACATGAAGTCGAGAGCTTCTTAAACGAGTAAAAAAATGCAGAACAATCTTGGCTTTTGGGCGAAAAAGAGAAAAGTTGAGTGTTATCGGAAATATTACCCCTCCGCTTGGGGTAGGGGATAGAAGGGATTTGAGTGAAAGATTATTAGAGGGGGAGAAAGAACTATCAAAGGAAGATCGCATTATTACCTGTCGATGGAGGAAGGCATTTCTGAGCGAAATATCATTTGGTCGGGAAAGAATATACATTGCTGAACACAGGTAATTCGTCTTGGTTTCATTTCCGGCGAACGATCTAACTGCATGATAGATTTCATGGTTTTCTACTTTTGTAACATGACTATGTTTTCCCCTTTCCATGAAGGCCTTCCTCACCTTCGGCAGAAAGCCCTAGTGTGCTTTGCTATAATCCAAGACATCGAGTCGAGTAAGAATAGAACATCTAAAATTAAAATGTTTGTGGTTTTATTGAATACTCATAATTAGTATTTCACTCAACGAATACCCCACTGCCCGCGTGGGAATTTTAGCACGATAGTTAACTTCTTTAAATAAATCATTTAAATCTACATAATTAAAGAATTTAACATTTAATAAAGCATTCGTGAAACATCAAAATGATCAAACACAGTTAACTACGTTTTTATAGCCCTTCAAATGATCGTTCGGGGAAAATCCTTCATAATTACCACAACAGAAAATATGTTATAACAATATTGCAAATGAATAATAAGAAATTCAGAGTGGGAACAGAAATGAAATAATATCGACATACATTTATTAACTCCTTGAATGAGAAAATCGGTTCATTAACTGTTACCCTAACGCGTAACTATAGGTATAGGAATTAAAATACTGTTTTACTTTTACATGAATTTATCCATTTGTAAGTAATCTAAGTATTACTAAAAGTGATCTCAATTTTTTTTGAAGAATATATCAAACAATAATTTACCTAAACTTGAAAGCAAAATAATATATTTTTTTCTCGTGGTTGATGATCGTTTACAAGAGCCTACATTCTGGCATGTTTTGGTCAGCAAAGTATTGTTATAAATACTTAATTACAGGTGCAATCTTAGCAAAGCTCGAGGGTTAGGAAAAATACTCTTCTATATTTCCTGCTTCTTCAAGCTTGGATAAAGAGCCAATTTGAGGGAGTAATTTACCTCGATGATCCCAATGTGTACTAAATAAGTACCATCCGGATTATGGTTACGACTTTCACCATTTGCAGGTAACCGTAAGAGCTTAACACATACAGCTGTGCCGTTTTCTTAAAGTAGGTTGCTCGTAGTTGAGTTAAAGGAGTTAACCTTTTTTAATGGTTTCGGGTCGCATAATGATTTCATCAACGGAACTTGAGACGTGCAACACAGGAACTCCACGCTGAGAATATCAGCGGGTTGGTTTGGTTTTTACGAGGGCATTCAACGTTCATCATTCTTTTAGTGTTTAACACGCAGCTAACGCTTATACTTCATGCTGCCAGTTTCAGAGCTTTCTATGCAGGGTCTTTAATGTTATGATCTGCTTAGTCATAAAGTCGTTTCCCGACTCAAGGGTCTTTAAGTGAGGTGTATTCGCAAGTTAGATTTCAAATTACTTTTGATGTTCTAATTGAAATTTCTCTAATGAGCATCAGTTTTGATACACTCTGCAACAGCGATGTGCAAATTTTTGATAAGGCGACCTCAGCGAGGAACTATTTTGTTTTGGGGACACCACTACGTCAAGTAAAGAAAAGGAGAAATAAAAAATTACAATTAAAAATGCATTTTGAAAGGGAAGTTTATTTTACAATCATTATTTCCATTTATCACTTAAAAATTGTCAGTAGTTTTATCGAGCTAAAAATACTACGTGGGGCGTAATGAAATAAAAAATTAAAGAGGGAAAACTGAGCATCGAAAAATGTTTAAATGTTAGTTTCCCTTAAAAAACGTCTGTGGCTCCAAACTCGAGTACCACAACTTTGCTGAATTTAGGCAAGGCAATTTTGGTTAAATATTTCTGTTTATAAATTATTATTACTTCATCAATAGAAAACAAACATTTTTACAACTTAATTTTAAGATGAAAGATGATTTAAATTTTTCTTTTGATACCATTCTTAAGTATTTTGTTTTCAATAACGGTAGAGGGATATTTAAACTGCTTGCTGCTAAAAGTTATCATTTCTTGAATTGATCGGTTGGATAATTGCAAGTTGCCCACATTATATGCATTTTTTTTTAAATGGTACTGAAATTTTTTCTCTTCTTTTACACATACATTTTTCTCCATACTCAGCTGTAATTTTCTTAAAATATTGAATAAAAATAAATATCTTTTCTTTCTGAAATGCTTTTGCTAATAGAGAAGATGTAACCTTTTTATTGTAACCGTATTGCATAATGCTTCATTAAGACTTTGTTTCAACGGGATTAGAGCTATCTCTGAATGGAATTCTGATGTTATTCTTGTGGTCTGTACCATAAGCCATTTGATTGCTTAAAGACTACACAAAATGGGGAGGGGGAATATTAAAAAAATGTTAATTTTTTGGACGGTTTACCTGAAAGGATTGCTTGATGATTAAACTGAAGAGAAGTGCAGTGAAAAAAAAAGTTAGTCTCTGCTGGTATAGCTCGGATAGTTATCTAAAGAAAGTTGAATGAGAGAAAAAAATTTTTCTAAGTTGTATTTGTATGTACAATACAAAGAGCTAGGGATATTAAAACTACTGAAGGTTCCTTCAATTTCAATATACACTTTTTTAGCCTCAGAACTATTTTTATTTGACTAGTGACAAATAACGCGATTTCTTTCCATTAGGTTTTGTAAGTGAAAGATTTGCGGTAGTTTAACGAATTATTAGTCCAAAGGGGCTTTGTCCCTGAAAGTCTATTGTTTTCGTTTGCGATTTTGCGTCGGAAACATTAAAAGTCTAAATCACTTTTCAAACTGTTGTCACCAAATCTTGGAGCGCTGTATTATATTTAAAGAAATTAAATAACGAAGAATTTGCATAAATGTATATATATTTCTCCAGATGTGATAAAACAACGGTACCTAGAGCCATCCAATTTTGAATAACGTACGTTTCCAGCCGAATATGCTCATCTGGAAGCCGAAATTTGGAATTTGTTTTATTACCTATTTCATATTTTGTAAAACTTTAACAATTTTTGATGAACAAACTCAAACGATTTAAAAGCGAGCAATGGCAACACTCTACGGGGAAAAAAACCTTTTTATCTAAAGCGCGCGGAACTGTGTATCGGAAATTCTAAAGATATACTCATTTTAAAATTATTTTGCGATATTGCTGTTGAACTAAATTTTATGATTTAAGTGCGAAGAACATGATATTTAATATATAAAGGTAACACACAAAACATTAAAAAACGCCTCTTTGGACGTAATGTAAAATCTGAAACCTTTCAGATTTTTTTTTTTATAATCGTTGTTTTGCAATGAATTAAAGTGTCTAATTGATTGGCTGATAAGTTAATTACAGTAAAGCACGGAAGGGTAGTCTCTCTTACAACCTTCGATGAAGAATTACTGAGCTTATATGGCTTCTGCTTACTTTAGACAGTTTAGAACAAACTGAGGCAGCCAGTCCGTTCATCTTCGGGAACAACCGAAAAAATCGTTGAAATTTGGAGGGTCATAGGGTCAGAGATGTTAAAATCATTTTGAAATATTATCGTTTATAAAATTAGTGAGAATGCTTTCTTTTCGTGTTTAGAAATCTCTCACTTCTTATTGTACTAATTGTTATTATTTACTTCCTTTTTTTATACTCTTTCACTCCAAATATTACCTTAGCACATTAATTTCTTTTGTTTTTAAGTATTTTTGAACATCAGTTTTATAAGTTTAGAGACGAAAAGAATGTGAATATTTCTTTCATCTGCTTCTTCTTGTCTTCGTTTTTATATTCGAAGAAAAAGAATTCTACGTTTTAGAAATGTTCTGAAAACCTATCTTCTTTACAAAAAATTTGCTTTTAAATGAAGTATTCTTATTTTTATACAGTAAAGACAAACCAAAAGTGGACTGAAGCAGGGCGGAGGGAAGCGCACCAAAAATATTAACTTTGTTTCAGTTCTTTGTTAGCTGTTAAATACTGACATAAACAAATAAAATAATATAGATATGCTTACGTGGTTTAATATATACTAGACGTATGTCATGTCTTATCATTAACTGAGTACCTAGATCTGTTAGCATCTCACAATTTAACATATATCTCGTTTTTTCCGCGCACGCACATAGGGAGGGGCAGATCAGTGTAACAGAAAATCATCTAAAGCTTTTATAAGGTAAGTAATTTTTAGTTTAACTGCGAAAGGGAAGGAATTATGATTTGTTTTATTCTTAAAATGAGTCTTTTTTCCGTTTTCTGCCAATAAAGAACATTGTAAAAGGAGAAGTAGTTCAACTGCAATACGATCAGCTTACAAATTTTTAATCGTAAAACATATTTAAAGACTTATAAGCTTTCAAAAGATCTAAACTAAAATTAATCTTAAGAGCACATTAGGTGTTAATGAGGTATAGTTTATTAACTGCTAATTGAATTTAGAACATCTTTTTCATTTGCTATCAGTTACTGATTTCTAATCATTTATTGTTATCTGGCATTACAATCATAGCTATCTATTAACAACATCACCGGAAATTATTTTCAATGATAACCCAAACACAGCTATTTCATGTATTGCGCAATGCGTGACAAAAAAATTCGCAAATAAAATCTCTTACAAATTCTATCAATCTCTATCTAAAGTGACACAAACTTGACATCTTGATACATCATTAATGTCACCGTTCAAAACTGGCTTTGACAAAAGAGGCAACCACTGGTGTGGAAAAGCGTTTCTCTACTTAATATACAACAAGCGACACAATTATGGTCGCATATCTTGCGACATGTCGTAGGTCGCCTAATGCGCATACTGATGTACAGTTAAATAGATGTAACAAGTATGGACAACAACAAACAGTGACATCCTTTTTTTTTTCTTTCTTTCGTGTTTTACTGTTAAACAAGAAATTTTCCTTTTTAAATGATTGTAAAAGAATCTACCTTATATTTACTTTGAAGTTAAATATATGTATTTTTTTCTTAATGTTTTGAAACTGTTTTTCAGATTGAGGCTAAAATGAGTAACAGTAAATAGCTACAGGAAAAGACTATTTAGTTTACACGTTAATACGTTAGCTATGGGCGGGAATAAATAAAAATTCGAGACTTTAAAGAAAGGATCCAGAAAATAATACTCCTGTCCTTAAAATATCACAAGTGATAGCAATGAATATTGCTTGACACTCATTGGCGTATCTTGGCGCTCTCGAAAAACTAAATAAATGGACTGCATGTTACTTGTCAAAAGGATTCGTAATGGGAATTAGTATGACACTTGGCTGTCCTTCAAAACTTCTGATACTTCAGATACTTGTTAAGCTGATCCGTGAAAAAAATACGTGGTTGCTGTGGCAAAAGTGTTATTTTGAAAGATTTTATCTCAAATAGTGTTTTATAAGAATTGTGCTCTTTCAGCGAAATAGAAGCTGTAATTGATTTTTAAAAATATTTTATATATTCCTGATTCTGATAACAAATCTGCTGAGGAAGAACCTGTGAACTTTTTCAAAAGCAAGCATGAAATCTCTCGTTAATAAATTTGATAAATAATAT
This sequence comes from Stegodyphus mimosarum, assembly GCA_000611955.2. NCBI lineage: Eukaryota > Metazoa > Arthropoda > Arachnida > Araneae > Eresidae > Stegodyphus > Stegodyphus mimosarum. The sequence continues at coordinate 86,302 of KK113744.1, forward strand.
AGGGTAATGTGATTAATCGAACTTAGCATTTCTTTTTTGTTACAGTAATTAGTTTTTTAATTACGGCTCGACATATTTTTGAACTTTCATTATTAGATTCGTATTTCAATATTTTTGTATGACTGTTTCAATGTAGTATTAACTTATTATTAAAAAAACTGCATTATAATATTTGCTACCTTTTTTTCTAATCAAAGCACTGAAATTGAAATGAATAAAGGAAGAAAAGAAAAGAAATGAAGGGGAAAATAAATTCAAATAGAAAATTTAAGTAAAAATAAATAAATAAACTAACTACAAAATAAATTAGTGATATACAGCATTCAACAGATGGAGCGAACAGAACTAGTGAAATGTTTTCAAGGTTTAATAAAAAAAAGTAAAATGTAAAATCAAAAAATAAAATTTAAAAATAAACTGTGAAAATTCGGGTATTTATTACAACAGACTTGGTTAAAATTCGGCCGAAATATTTACTAATTAAAAAAAATGTGCATTTTTCATTTATCTTTTGCTTTCTCTACAAGAGTAGGGGAACAGTGCGTCAGAACTCGAAGGTTTTCTGTAAAAAAGAAATGATTGTTTAAAGAGATTATCAGTGTGATTAAGTGATAAAGGTTTTCAAACTGTGTTTCGCGAGCACGACGAATCTGGAGTTGGTTAATGCTGTGGTTCTCAAAATGTGTTCCGCGTAACCTGAGATTCTTACTAGTCAAATTTCAGGGTTTCCAGAGTCAAAATAAAATTCGAAAAGAAAATTATAAAGCATTCGCAGTAGCTGATTAGTGTTTATTAACTAAAAAATATAAAGATGCCTTAAGTTACAGATTGTTTTTAAAACTTAACATATGGTCAGCATATGTCAAAGAAAGTGACGTGACATGTTCTGCAAAAATAAATATTTTTCTAATGCAAAATGAATTGAATTTAGACAAAAGTGTTAACAATTATGCAATGGAGCACCCTACAATGGAGCCAAAATTAAGTATGTCTGGATAAAAATTCCTTTCGACTACCACAATAAATCAGAAGGTTTACCAATGAAACAAAGGGGACAACTTATCGACATGTGAAAAAGTTCAAGGCTAAAATCTAAATTTAAGCAAGAACAGGTCCAAAATTTTTGGTTTTAGATTTTAGCAACAAAAATAAAATGCAGAAATAAATCAAATGAAGAACATGAAATGAAACTGAAGATAGTATCACTAGAGTTAGACAGTTACGGCAAACATGAAAACACACCCCTGTCACTAAACATGTGGGTGACATCTGCAGCACGATTTAATGTTATTAATGAGTAAATTACATTAATTTTAAATAACAATGAAAAAAATACAATATTTTTTTAATTGTCTTTACGTACTTATAATATATTGATTTACCATTTTGTTGTAATAAGTACTCTTGAAACAGCACAAGCATTTCTCTGCCTTCAACCTACCCCTTCAGTTGTACCTCTTTTAACTTTATACTCTTAAAGAAGAAAGGTTATACTTGACAACAAAACTGAATATCGTCATACCGTCCGCGAGAATGTTGTCTCAGTACCATATAGTTCAGTCTTAGGCGGAAAAATCTGGCAAAAACTTTAGTTTGATTTACTAAATTTTCATAGTTAAAGAATTAATTATGTTTTGGTAAATAGGAAATCGTTGTGTGAAATCATATTACTACAGAGTCCCGTTTTAAGGAGATATAATGTTCTGGTTAAATGGTAATAACGAATCTAATCAAAATTACCCTAAAATAACACAAAAAGCAGAAATTCGAGTGTAGAAATTCAAACTTTCAGCTCCAAAATCAGGAGCGTCGGAAAGTCAAAAAGCATTTAAAAAAATCATGTTTCAATGAATTAACAACATATAGTAAATCAATCAATATGGAAATGTAAAATTATGCGGTTTTCCTTAAGAATTTTATTAAATACACTTTGAAGCTATAACCATTCATACCATGCTATATTTTAAAATTCCGTAGAGCTGGCTATGCTTTGATCTACTACTACGACACCATAACATTATGCTGTTTTTTTTTTTTTTTTTGGGGGGGGATGGAGACGTATCCCACATTACTACACCTACAAGCAACTCTTATTCTCAACTTTTGTAGAAAATCGAATGATTAATCATCAGTTTCAAGAACAGTGGCCCAAATTCTAAACCTCTTACAGGGGCTATCTGATATGATGAGTACAATATTAAAAAACATTATCCAGTGGCATGGCTAAAATTTCTCTAAAGAAATGCTGTTTTTGTTGTTTATAAGACTTAGTTTGCGTTATCGCACTGCTTGGTAATTATAGCTGCCACATTCAGTTTTTATTAGAAGGCATTTTTGTCTTTTATGGACGAAGCGCCATCTGACAAACTTAAATGTATTTTAAAAATTTGCACAGCGGAATTCTTTTCTTATCCCTCAAGTGATTTTAGGCGTTTTTGAACTAATTATGTCATTTTTCTTTGTAAATTCCTGGAAAAATAAGTTTTATATATAGGTATGTGGAGTTTTCGGAATTTTTCCAATGCTCATCGTAAATATGAGCCATGGCTAAAATAAAGAATGTTTGTACCAGGGCCGTAACCATCACCGGGGCAGCGCTCAGAGCCATGTGCTTAGGGAACCTACGAGTGAGGGCGAAGAAAATGATCTCGATTTTTTTGTGTTGAAGATTATATTTTAAGAATCTGGAAAACTAAACTTCGCTAACGATATATATACTTTTACTTTTTAAGCCGGGAAATTATTTGTCTAAATACAAATAAAGTTTATTTCTAATTAAATAAAGAATGATACCTATGAATGCTTCGGTGATTAATCAGATTGTGTCAACCTTACTACCACATAATGCTGTAAAATACTTAAGTCCAAAAGGCCAAAATGAGCTTATCAATTTTGAGTATCTAAAGTTAAAGATAACATCACTCGAGAACTTTTAAATACCTTGTTGTTTTCACTAATTTTGGATACAACCCAGTATGTTTCTAAAGGTGACCATTTGCGTAAAGTTCAAAGATATGGGGGGCCGGTGCTGCTGCAGCGGACAACAAAATGCTTAGAATTTAGAAAGGAACCGTGTAGTAGACTTTTGGAGTGGCGGGAGCCTGCAACACGTGGCAAAAAGTCTAACGCCGGCACTGTAGATATAGGAAAATAATGAACGACAAAATAAAATAACCCGCGGAATTAAAAATTTGTGAAGATTTTATGCCTTTTATGAAAATAAAATGCCAGGCCTTGAAGGAAAAGTCGTGATATTACTGCTCAAGAAAGATTTATATTTTACAAAATATCGTAGGCAAGGATATGATGTTGCAGCAGTAATGAGTGGGGCACATAATGTTGTGCAGCAATGTATAATAGTAAAATTCCGACATGCTTTCTTTGTAAATTGTGTGAGACGTAATAATATATCTATATTTAGTTTTAAAAGGTGCTATTGAAAGAAACATGGGAATTTAAGAATTTTATGAAACGGTACAAAATGTATATGATTATTTTGGACAGAACGTGGTCCGCTGGGAAGAATTGAAACAATGTACCAGAGAGAATCACGTAACAAGAAAATGAGACTTAAAGTTCTCTGTACTAGCACATTTGAGGCACATTATGTATTAAAGCTTAGGTTTTGTGATGTTTTGAAATATCTCTATCGCATGATTCTGAGTAACCAAAAAGGCGAGAAAAGGAATAAAGAGATACAACTTACAAATAAATTGATAAATTGGAAACATTTAACTTTGTCCTACTCTTAGCTCTTAGGTGACTCCTCCCAAAACTCTACAATGTAAAGTTTTTGCATGCCTAAACATTATTTCAAAGTCTTTATTCAAGCTAAAGGGTTGGTTCAAGTTTCAAAGTCTTATATCTTTTTACTCTGATGCAAAATTAATCGTTTAGAGGAAGTATAATATAATAATGTGTACAAGAATCAATAAAAATACTTAAATTTGTAAGTAGAATAGCAGAATATCACCCCTAAAATGAATAAAATGAATGCGTACATTGAAATTACTATCGAGAGCAGAAAAAACAGTCTCATTTGCCGTGGATGAATTTTATAATTATATCTAACAGAATGCAGGAAATATCTTACTGAAATATATGCGCTATTACCCTGTGCACTCATGAAAAATCTTATATACCTTTTTGAGTGAAAAGCCTTTGTCGATAGCAACTGCTTTTAAATAATTTAGTTCTTGATCAAGAGTTAATTTGGAGGAGCACACTTGACGTTTTAACTTCATGTCTGCGTCTTTTTGATTCTACGGTAAATTTCTTAACTTTGAATCTCAAAGGTATTTGTTCCCTTTACAAAAAACCCACTTTTTTTTTCAAACATGTCTGCCAAGTCCTGTCACTTCTACGTGTTCTGGAAGCATAGGCCTTAGGTTCTCCATTCTTCGTTACTGTTAATTTCATTTACTTATATCGTACAATATTCAAAAAGTAAAACATCGCTATAATTTTTTTTTGTCTTTGCTCCCGTCAAAGAATTTTTCAAGTATCGAATTTCAAATAGTAAATTAGTTTCCCAAAGAAAAGGGAAAGCGGTGGGTATCTTCCACTCCCCGCTCACCGAAAGATAGGCAGGTGAAAATTAAATTAGTCTTGCATGATGACATCTGCAAACACTGATTATGACTTCATCCTGGTTAATGTTTCAAAAATACCCGTGCGGTAGGAGAATATAAGCAATCAATAATGTATTATTACAGAATTTCTATCCACATCTTACTTAAAAAAGTTTAATTTTTAGATTGTTACTTATAATGAAGTGTCACATAATATGCATAAATGTCACATTTAATTTCTTGTCGGTAGTGTAGTTAAGACAAAGAGAAACAAGAGTTACTAATTGGTAGATTTTCAAAAAGTGTCAGCAAGCAGAGATAGTCTGGTATTTAGGGCGATATGGGAAACCTTTATCTAAATTTAATGCAACCAGCAACTATAATTTATAATTGTAAAAACAATGTTTATTCTATGGCACATATGTTAAAAATATTAATTATATTGTAATTCTTTTTGTTTTAGGTTGCAACAAAGTATATACCAAAAGTTCTCATTTGAAAGCTCATCAGAGGATTCATACAGGTATATAATATTCATATTTCTTTGTTTTTTACCTTTCCCCCCTCACAATAGTTAAAGCAAGCTTAATTTGAAGCTTTACAAACTAGCTAAACCTTTTTCGTTTTTAAAATGTACAGTTAACATTTGATTAAAATTATTTTTGAAATAACATTGTTTTATCAAAACATAAATGTATCTGACTAGTAACAAATATTATACATGTTAATGAATTACTTTGGGAGATATTTCACGAGTATGAAAATGCACTTATTCAGCTTTTTCTATAAGGGCACTGTAACTGCACAAACTTGCAAAAGGAAACAAATGACTCAAAGTGAGATATATATTTGAAATATTCTCAGCTTTAAGTGATGAAACCCATAGTCATTTTTAAAAAATTAATGAAGTAAAACGGTACAAAAGAAGAAATAACGAAGGTTGAGTCTTGAAAGTAACAAAATACTTCTCATGGATTTGCTCTAACGATGTACCAGTATCTTTTCGATGAGAATGAAACCGAGATATGTCGATAAATAAGATAATACGCCATAAATAAGAAATTTTGCCATGCTTTCTGATCTTAAAATAAAGTAGTTAATCTTATAACATATATATGTTCATTTTCTTCTTAGGAAAAAAAGAAAATCTCACAAGGTTCTCTCTTCATACAAAGTAAAACTTTCTTTAATTAAATAAATAGAGCGTAAATTCATAAATAGTATAGACGTCTAGTAATTCAGAAAGCTAATTTTTCTCCTGTTAATGTTGGGGAGGGGGTATTTATTATCGATTTCTACGCTCTGCTTTTACGAGTTAAACGGAAGAAATTCCGAGTCTGATATTTAGATAATACCAATCATGCTTCATTTCCAACAATGTTTCTAGAACGGATGCTTCAAATTTGGGATAGCTTATGAAAGGGTATAAGGTATTTCTCCCGCCTCCTTAGCATGCCTTCGTGGTGTAATGGCCAGCACACTCGGCGCGTATTCGAGAGGTTCGAGGATCGAGTCCTGGGGAGGGCATTGCTCATTTTCCATGTCTCCTGCTTCGAAACAATCTTATGATTCTACAAGGGTGTTAGAGAAAAGAGACGGTGATAAAAATGATAGTTTTGGAGAACATTAAATCAATGTTCGCTTTATATCAAAAGAAAACTGAGAATGTATTTCTTCGATGCCTATAGTCAGATTACTATTTATAACTTAAAATTTTATTAGAGTAATTCTGTATATGGCAGAAAAAAAGGTAATCCTATAGTAATAGTCCACTTTTTAATGAAAGTCCGCCGTAATTTCTAAGGATATTTTAATCATTTGTGAAGACTTTAAAGAAATATATTCCATAGTTTTAAAGACTTTCCTTATAATTAAAAAAGGCATGTAATTTCATTTTATTTTAATAAATGTATTATTAAAATATTACTATAGTGTCATTTTTATTTCATTTTATAATGGGTCTACTATAGAATATAATGTAAAAGGGCAGTGACCCTTTTCCATATGATAATATTTATCGTTTTAATGTTGCCAGTATAAAAATCTTATTTCGAACACTCACCGGTTTAATCATTGTCCCATTTTCTTCCAAGGTAAAACAGTAATGATAAGTTATTTATATAGCAAAAGAAATGACGCAGAAGTATTGCACCGTTTTCATGTAGCATTCTTACGGAATATATTACGAATGATTTTTATTTACACATATCTTACTTGTGTGATAAATATATTTGTTAAAATACGAATATCGACATACGTTTGTGAAGACACCTCAGAAAACTACATTTATTTCACAGGCCAAAGGAATTGTTATAGAAGACTAATTAATGCAAGAAGTTTAAATTTACTTATTATGTTTTTTATATGCTTACTCTTGTTGCTTCCTTACTGTATGCGATTTCTTTAATCTGCTTCATTTTACTTTAAATATAAATTCGATTAACTGTGCCATTATTGACATTTAGCTAGATATATATATTATCGGGATTGCATTCCCTATTAACTTTCTTTTCATACCGAAAAGGTTGTTTTGACTACCTGTGTATTCAAGATTTACACGATGCTATGAAAGAGTTGATGAATGATAAAGTTATGGAAAATTCTTACAACTACTGAAGACTTGTACGCTTTTTTGTACGTATAATTTCCGGATAGTCTCGAAAAAAAATTGGAAGCAAGAATAATTTATTTTACTATCGTTGAAGGAATCGTGTGAAAACTTATAATTCATTCATGTTTTAAAATAGTTCTTGTACTTTCTTTCATGAAGCATGTTATGCCGAGTAGTTTGGAAAAAACTCCACTTTTCAAGGCTTATTGATGAACGCTAAGTTAAGTACTAGCTTAAAAAAATTGCTTTTATTACACAAATCAGCGTTATGCTTATATAAAAAGCGTGTCACTTTAAATAAATGTACTACAAGCACTTTACAATAAACACCACTATACATGGAATTTTTTTTAACACATGAGGCTACAGAATCACAAAGCGAAAACATAGGTGTGTTAGTTACGCCTTAAAAACCGTGACAAACAGTTATCTTTTCAGCTCATTCTTTACGAGCCTTTTGAATACTATTTTTCAACACATTTTGAACTCATCTTGGTACTATAATGCGAACAATAACATAATGACCCGCAAAAAAAGGAAAGGTAAAAGAGATTAACAGAGGCAGCGACTTTTAATCCTTTTGTTACTATATGAGGGTGAAAGAAATTATGTTTTCATATCTCTAAACCGTTCGCAGCGTCTTTTGTAGGTCCCTAAAATTGCCGCAAAATAGGACTTAGCGGGGATTACACTAATCCCTGTGGAAATTCGCGTGCCGGAGGTTTTTTAAAGATTTTTTTTTATCCTGCATCCATTTTTTGCATTCTGATTGAAAGAAGGATAGGGGATATATTTACATATTTACGTAAGAATGCATCTACATCTATATGCGTAGATATGCTTATGCATAAAAATATATACATATATATGCATACACACACACACACACACACACATACTTGTAGCTATCTGGCTATATCTATTTATCTGTCTATGGGCATATAATATTCTTGTCTACCCAACAGTCTCACGCCTTGATTTCTGGGCTCTTTGTACTCCGTTTTTCTTTCCGTCCCTTTTTTTTTTTCTTTTTATATCTCTCTCGCTTTTCTTTCCCCTAGGAAGGAGATGATAAGATGTCGTTCTACTTCCGAGTTGTCTAAGTCCTTTAAAGATTTCCTTGAAAATGGGACTTTCTGACTTTAAGGGAGCTGTGAATAAATTATGAAAGCCGTTTTAAGAGGTCTCAATAAATGATATTGTGTGGAGAAAAAAACATTTTAAAAACACTTTTGGCATTTAATGTGTCGTTAAATATTAGTGTACTTGATATTTAAAGTGTTATTTTGTCGGCGACTAGATCAGAGCAGTTAAAAGATCCCCCCCCCCGAAAAAAAAGTCATCATTTGCTATGCTGAGAAAGATCTTTATGACGTTGGTTGATTTTAAATATATATAGGGACCAAATGTGCAAATTAAATTGCAATTTGATGGTTAAGAAGAAATTGCGGAATTTTTCTTGAAAGCAGAAATGTAGCAGAATTCAGATAAATTACGATATCGAGCGCAAGACTGCTTGAATTAAAATTATCTTAAACGTTATCTTACTTCAGATAAAAGTGGATGTTTGTGCTTTCGGTTGGAGAAACTTTATTCAAGGATTGATGATTACAGTGAAAGTATTTGTGACAATATTTAACATTTGGAAATTTAATAGTTAGATTAAATTTTATTTCATGGAATATCCATAATATTTCTTTTAGAATTTATAATTTCCAGCGAGAAGGGGAAAATTAACAAAAGCTTGTTTATAAATGCACTGAGAAACGGCCTCAATTTTGGTAGTATATCCTTTCCTGATGATGATATCATTAGGTATATGAAAAAATATATCTTAACTATTTCTCCACCAGGTCAGAAATGTTTCATTTTCATTAAAAATATGTGTTGCTTATTTAACGAATTTATTTATATCTTAAGTAGTTAAGAAAGCGCATTTTTTACTGATATGCTGTCTATAGAAAACACTTATGACTATGCAGTAAAAAGAATAGCAATGACTGCTCGAAGAATCAGGTAGTCTGCTCGAAGAATCGAGAAAACAGAAAGGTTCTTTTTTCTCTGCAAGCCCGTATCCGTCATTTGCTCGTGTCTAGGCTTAGGAAAATAAAGCGTTTTATAACATTAGAAGCTAGTTTTTCCATGTCTTTAAATTTAGTCATATAATTTATATAAATAGTAAGATCTCCATGTTCTGAACTTCAAGGGACAGGAATGATTATTTTGTGTATTCAAAATTTGGAAGAAAATAATATTTTTCATCTTCAATGATTAAGATAATATTATTTGTTTTTACGAATATGAAATTGTTTTTATAATTTCTACTTCTCATAATAAGAAACGCAATTTTGTTTAATATACATACTTAATTCCAACACACAATAGCACATAATCCGTAATAATGATATATCTTGAAAATTCATTGATATATTTTGAAGAAAGATGAAGTATTTTTACTCGTAATTATTTCAGCGTAACGAAGAATAATAGAAAATACACTATTGACTTATTCAGTTGTTAATGAAGAATCATTCTCATCGTTTCATTGCTTAATTACCTGCTTTCATTTCAAGAATATTTTTCTTATTGCTAGCTTCTGCATCTATACTTATTTCATCATAGTCATGTCTTCAAAAACATTCATGCGTCTTATTTAATATTTTCAACCCTTTAGATGCAAACGTTTTTTATTCATTAAGTTTTAAACCTTTTCACCAACTGTTTTTTAGATACAAAGAAATCACACAACATACCAAAAAAAGTAATAACAAAGAACGTTCTTATGTGAGAAGGCAAGCTTCTGTGAAACATTGCGACTAGAAAATATGTAATCCTGAACTATTTTCATTCGCTAACTATTTTCATAATAAAATTTAGTGCATTAGGAACATAAATTAGTTCAAATGGCTGAAGAAAAGGTGAGGGTCATATAGGTCTTTCTTTCTGAAGTTAAGAGATATAAATAATATATTACGATATTCATACAGTCTTGATTAGTTTCTTTGTTTAGTCCATTCTGAAAAAGCGTAAATTGGCGAACTGCCGAAAGAAAGGAACGTTTTCGTGTAAAACTTTCTAGCAGAAATTGGCCCGGTTCATTTCATTGTCTTCATTCTTATTAAATAAAAAAGGCCTGAAGAGTCAAAATTAAATGGAATAAAATTCGAGTTCATTTTTTACCCTGTTGATTATTACTCCTACTGAAAACTGTTGATTATTACTCCAACTGAAAACTGTTGATTATTACTCCTACTCAAAACTGTTGATTATTACTCCTACTCAAAACTGTTGATTATTACTCCTACTCAAAACTTACTGTTGATTATTACTCCAACTACGTCGAGATGTAGGTTGAACATCCATATTAAAGGCCATTCGGGATAACGGGTACGGCGATAGCGAAAGATTATTGCATATCTTTCCGCTAGCTTCCTTCGATTAAGCTTGTTTAATTCAAAATTCACATATCAGAAGAAGTATAAGGTATTTCTCCCGCCTTCTTGGCATGCTTTTAGGGTGTAGTGGTCAGCACCCTCGACGCGTAACCGAGAGGTCCATGGTTCGATTCCCGGCAAAGGCGTTGCTCATGTTTCACCTCTCCTGCTTCCAAATAACCTAATGACTCTACAGAAGACTGGACTAAGACTCGTGTTAACCCAACCTCAGTTGTGAAAAAGATAACTTAAGAATTTCTGTGTGAATTTGTAAAAGCCATCTGCGTGAGAATTATGAGGCATACAAAAAGTCAATTTAACTTCCCCTTTTATTAGGTATTTACATTTTTCCTATTTGCCGTGGTGCCGATTGAGTTTCAGAGCCCAATAAAGAAACGACTCCGAGAGTCAAAAAATTTATACTGAAGGATGAAATGATATACTTACTTAATTTTTAATATTTGTAAAAGGGAGAACACTTTTTGTTAAACTTGTCTGTCTTAAATTAAAATTTTTTGCCTTAATACAATTCATAAACATCAATAGTGTAACGAAGCCTGGTGCAGTAAAGTATTGTGTAGAGCTTGGAATGCATATTATTTCTACGTTACACGAGAATTCATACATATTGATATTTTTCATTTTATTCTGCACATGAGAAAATTGTTATCACTACAACTGAATATAATGACACTGACTTGGGTCCACAGAATAATACTCTTCTGCAACAGATAGGAACACATTATTTGAGATAATGTAGCAGATATGATGTTATATATAATAAATACAGGCATCTTATTTAGGCAGAGAAAATAGTAATATTTTGTAGTAAACAGGGACATCATATTTGTTTCTATCTATCAGAATGAAATACCTAAAAAACTATTAGATAGTATAAGAAATGGCAAGGAATATGCAACAGTTTGCATGAATGAAGTTTTTTACGGCATTTAAGTTATTTGAAAGCATTAACATCTTAGGTTTAGTTTATTTGTCACTTCAAGTAGAAGCTATCTATGTGATTTTTCAGCAGAGTATTTCAATTTCAAAAAGTTCTATACAAACGTTACTGCAGTGATTTTGTTAAAAAGCGAAAATTTCAGATGTTAAAATTTTATTGCCTGATGTAAAAGAAATAATGTATTTTCAGATACAAATACTTGATGGGGCTTGTATGCATTCATTTGTGCTTCGATTGTCATAGATAGTGAAAGATTTCTTTTACACGGCAAATAAAATACGCTGGATTTATATAAGTAGTTACTCTTATCTGAACAACTTCTTATCAGTTATGCATTCAATTCTTCCAAGAAAATCTTGACTTATCTTTTTATATTGGTTTTTACAGAACATACATATTCGCATTCATCAGACTAGTCGCTGAGTGTTGTGAATTTTAATATATTTTTAGTTTGGGGAGAAGGCAGAAGATGTCTGTAGAATTTTAAGTAAAAATCTTTCCGCCTACATGCTTGATATAATAGAATAAATACACACAACCAAATTTTGAGATAGAATCAGAAATTTTGGAGTATAGAACAAGATAAAATGATAAAGGTAATATTGGTTATTTTAATTTTTACGTTGCGATTGGCTGGATGGCTGCAGATGCTGCGAGCCGTGGACGGATTTGTTGTGTTATGCGACTTTCAGCAAAGATAAAGTAATTTGGTTTTTATCTAGTATAGAACGTGTGCAGGAGCTTTGCTTTTGTGTAAATTCATATTATTGCCTTAGGTATATATAATATTTTAAAAATATTTTGATTCTTTTTGTTTCCCAGTTATTGCCTCTTGCGTTTCCTATAAAGTTATTTTAACAAAGCGGAAAAGGAATTACATACATTGCAAAATGACATGATAAATTATCACGCAAATCTTAACATCATATTTTTTTGACAAGATGAAGCACATTATTCGGGAACTTTGCATGACTAAGATTTCCGAATATTTAAAAAAATCGTAGTAAAAAAGACAAAATTTACTTTCATGAATTAAATAACGTGTACTTAAAAATGAATTAATAGACAACTAAGACAGCAGATTCGAAACTGAAATAAGGCAGAAGAAGAGTTGAAGAGCGAGCGTAAACAAAAGTGCAACAGGCAAAACGTAACAACACTGAGCATTTACAGCGTTTTAGAGTTTTTCAGCTTTTATGTGATCATAGTCTAATGCCCTTCATACCTCAGGTACGTTATGTATTTGAAAGAGGGTATTATTTTTGACATTTTTGGAGCAAGCTCGTTTCCAGTTGTTCAACAAAAATCCGTATCTACTAGATTAATACCTGAATTTTTCATCACTGTGTTAGAAGGAATGTACATTCAATTATCATAGCTTTTAAAGTTGTCTTAATTCATACATTAATACAAAGGTGAATCCCACAAAAATTATTTACGCAACTAACGTATGGAGATTCAGTTCAGTACAGGAAATTACCTTGGTCTTAAAAGTTTATTGTGCAATTGCTTCAGAATGCAAAATCGAAACAGCATTCATAAACTAATGTAACATAAAGCAAACAAGCTTGTTAAAACAAATATATGACCTAACGAGAAATATATTGATTTTTCTGTTACCAGATTCTACAACTTATCTCTCTTTACAGCATTCTACAGCTATGATGATATATCTTCCTTCAATGCATTTCCTTAATGTAATATCACTTGCTTGGCCAGTTTTAAAGAGCAAAATGTACACAGCGTATTCCCTTGTATTAAACAAATTCCGATTACAATTTGCTTGTTATTCGTTATCCGCATAGCTACATGAGTGGGATTAATGATGAAATTTAAAAGTTAATTAAATTTAAGATTATTAAATTAATTAAATTTGATTAAATTTAAGAATAATCTAATCTCTCTAAAGTCTATCGCCTTTCTACGTGAATTTAAGGCATCCTAAAATTTTGGACAACTGTAGAATTTTGACTTCTAATGATTTCTCTGAAATTCTAAAAATGCGTGAATATTAATGATGTATTTCTTTCGATTGTTTAATAAGAGTCGCCTGCTCTAAATAAAAACAACGTATAACTGAGATCTTTTCATTAAAGTCAACATATAGCGAAAGTAGTACTACGTGAAAAATGTAGTATGGTACATACTCGAAGAAACTTGCTCGAATTAAATACATGTATCGTGTCTGTAAATGTCACCAGTCTTGGTATAATTTTAACTATTCACATAATTTAATGCCATGACTATAAAACTCATTCAGGCCCCTAAGCATCTTCTTGTGGTGCTCCCTTTCCTTGATGTTCTAAGCACGTGCTAATTTTGAGTAAAGGTTAACCAAGTCCTGATCTCATTTGCTTAAGAAGTGCAAAATCTAACTACATAAATGACCCTCTAAAACGTAAACAGGTTTCCGATTCCGAGCAGATGCAGTCTTATCACTATAAAAATACTATACTTGGCTGTCGAAAAGCGATATGTTCTGTGGTCGTAACTTTACAACTATCATGTAGCTTAATCAAAAAAAAAAAAAAAAAAGGGGGGGGGATCTGATGGCACTTTATCATTTAACATTATAACCATAAGTCTCCCCTCTTCCTGGTGTTGTAAGCTTTAATTGATCTAGTTGTATGACGTTCTGTATAACTTTGCTGGTACTGTTATTTTTTACACGTATTTATTTGGTAAGTAAATTGAGGATTACTAGTTTGAAGGAATAAATTTTATGACAATATTCTTATGTATAGAAGAACTTCGTTACTCTACTAAAGGAGTGATCAGATTTCATTTGTAACCATTACTTGCTTATCCATGATCTGTTAAATATAAATGGGAAGAAGTAGAAATTAAAACTATAATGGCTGTTTACTTATTACGGCCGTGATTTCGTTATATCCGTGCTCTTAACCGAGTTTGTACCTGTTATGGTACAAAGAAAGGATTCAAGAAAGGTTACTGTGATGATTAATCGAGATTAACATTTTGATGTTAACTTTACGTAATGTGATCTGTCATAATCAATAATAATAACAATAAGGAAGTTGCATGAAAAACCTAGTTCACTAGATTTTGCAATAGAACTGTGAAATTTTGCTACTAAATGCAACGCCTGCCTGTTATAAAGATGTTTAACTGCGGTAGCATATGTAATACAGTAATTGAATTCTTTTCAAGTTTAATTTTCTTTATTCGTCGGCTTCGCTAATTTATTTCTCTCATTTCTTGGTACTGTGAGGATGGAGAGAATTTTTCATATTTTAAGGTTAATTTGTAGGACATAAAGTGTGCTGATCCGGAACTCGAATTTTAATTTTTACTTTATTCCATTGTGCGCTTTTGGGGTCAATCTTCTTCATTTTATTTTGCTTAGGAACTTCGTGATTTTATCAGTTTTCCCTCTGATGAACGCGTTTGTTTGAATTCCTCTCACCTTAGTCTCTATTATCTGATTTTATCGCTCACTGTTTGTTTAACGACATTTTTTCCTCTTACAGAATTCAACTTTCAAAAATAACTAACAATATAGTGAATAGTTATTATAACGCTAAGATTCTCCTAGAGATCCAACTTGATTAAATGGTTGCTGATCATGTCAAACCCTCGAAGGCTATTTGCGTAAGGAAAGATGTCTTCCTGAAGGCTATTTCTGAGGAAAATTGATTCATATTTACGTCATACATACAAACAAAGCCACGTAAGCGTTTATATAATTAGCTCACCTTACTACCGCATAGCAAGTGGCAGTGTTCCACGGCTTAAGCCAATCTGTCACTGTGAATTTTGGTGCATAGAACTCACTA
Organism: Stegodyphus mimosarum; assembly: GCA_000611955.2. Classification (NCBI taxonomy): domain Eukaryota; kingdom Metazoa; phylum Arthropoda; class Arachnida; order Araneae; family Eresidae; genus Stegodyphus; species Stegodyphus mimosarum. Next base: position 101,676 of record KK113744.1, read on the forward strand.
ATATCCACTCTATTTGAAATGTGACTTTTTTCCTTGGTTATGTATTGCACCATTTTTTTTCCTAAAATGTATTTTCATATGTATTACAACTGGAATATAGGAATATAAAAAATTTATGTGTACTGAGCTACCAAATTTAAATACCTAAATTGATAGTTTTTCATTATTTCAATTTCCTTTTACTCTAATGGCATTTCTTTTAAGTAATTCTGATAACTATGAATAAAAGCACTTTAGGTTAAACGAACGCTGATTTACCTACAATTAAAGAAATCCACATTTTTCCATAGGAAAAAAAGAGTACACTTGTTGCTTAAAACTTATTAAAAAATTTGCATTTTAAAGGAAACTGATCCTTTTATAGTATGCCTTTCTTTTAATACATTAGGAGATCATTTCAGATCACGATAATTTTGCTGTTTTATGGATAGTTTTTGTGTTCCACTTGCTGTATCTAGGTTTAATACATACAGTGTTTTCCTAATTGCTTATATCCATTTTGCTAAATATATACAATATTTTCACTTAATGAGACTGAAGTGAGTAAAGAAAATGTGTGCTGTTGAATTTTCTTTAGGATTAAGTACTTAAACATTGTGTATGACTTCAATGATCCTTCGTTACTTTTTGCTTTGCTGAATAAATTGCTTGCCATGCAAAAACTGTTGTTGTTTTCATGTTTCAAAATTAACATTCATATATTATTATGATATAGTGTATGCAATTTTTTAATTAATTGGATACTTTAACAAAACAGCATTATAAATTCGTTGCTGTTTACGGTATATACCAGTAAGAATTTATGGAGTTTGATATTATTATGAATTATATTTTATTTAGCTCTGTTTATGGCGAAAAAATAATCTTTATGATGATAAATTAACGATTTATGGATTAAGAGAACTGTTTCCTTCTTTTAGTATCTCTTTATTTAATCAAAAGTTTCTTTAAAAACGAACTTAGTAGCAGCTGGAAAGTAATAATTATAATTGTATTTTTGTTCTAAAGACGAGGGCTTCATTACGTCGATAAATAAAAATATCATAATATTAATCGCTTTAAACTTTAGGAATTGATTTTTCTCCTTTCTTGTATATAAAGTGTACTCAGCGGTAAAACTCGAACTTGCGTCAGACAAATACCTCTAATAGAAGCTGTCCATTTTCTATTCTATTACAAATGTATTAGGTGTGTTCCTTTAAAAAAATCAGTATCTTCAGTCATTTTTTTTTTTTTTTTTTATCCTAGATATTAAATGCATTTAGGTACATGTCGATACATTAAAAGCTTAATTTGAACAAGTTGTAAGTTACAGGTTATAATTTGATGCATATTTTTAACCTGTATTCGAAAATTACACAAGCATTAATACTGCTAAAAGGCATTGCTTTTTCCTTGATGGTAAAGCAAAAATCCGGAAATAAGCTGCAACTGTTTTCAACTGATGTACGGCCCCTTATCAACATTGGAAGGCTCATTTCCTTTTCTTAAGTGACACTTATGGGAATCTCGAATACAAATGATCGGATATATTGTGACCACCACTTTTACGGAGGAGATACTAAAAGCCGGAGAACGGAAAAATGAAAAGAAAATTCAACAAATTTCTCAGGAACCAAATTCTACATTGGGAACTTAGGGAAGAGGGGGTAGACTAAAAGTACTCGCGCCCATGCCTCAAGCCCCCAACTTCCCTTCTATATATAAGAGCATCTTTCCTTATACATATCCCTCCCCTCATAAGCAATCAATTGTCCATTAATCTCGTGGCATAAAGCAGAGCACGTCGCCTTTTAGGACAAATAAGAGGGGAGGAAAGCAGAAGGGGGCCGAAGAGAAAACGATTAATCAGTGGACTCAGGGGTGTCGAGTGAATCTTGTTTTTAGGGATACCCTCAGGATTTTTTCTAACTTTTTTTGCCTGTTCCCCGGGGGGGTGAGCGAAATTTTGGGTTACCTCCTTTATACTGGCGGAAGTAGTCCGAATTAGAAATCGCCAAACGTCTCAATTTTTTAAATTTAGGTATATAGTTTACTGACAGATACCACCATTCTTGTCATTTCGATTCCCGAAAGGAATACAAAAACTATTCCTAAAACAACAACTACAACGAAAAATAATATTTTTTGACAGTAAATAGGCACTGAAGAAATTTTAAATTAAATAGAATTAGCGAAAAGGAAAATATCTGTTGTTGCATTATCCTCTGCATAAAAAGCTCTTAATAGTCACCAGGTAACAAATATTAAATTGTTAACTTAAAGGAGGGTATGGAATACTGCAGTCGTTTACTGTATATATATCAAATATTATTTCGTTACAATATCTTTTAAACTATTTATTGACTTTCAGCAAATTTTAAGTTTTGCGGTAACTAAAATATTCAAGTGGTGTATGTGTGAAATGTTTAGGAAGTTTCCATATTTGAGTTAGATTTAGTAAAATAATCAAATGTCGTAGTCCTTCAATAGTGGAATGTTTTTGGAAGAAAACAATGCAGTATTTAAGGGCCATATATTTAAAAAATATACATTCAAAGAAAATTAGTGGCTTCTCCCTACAAATGAATACATTTAAAATTTTTGCTTGTTATATTTACTTTGCTATAGTTTAAGGAGTTAAACATCTAGACATAAGCGAGAAGTTACTGAAGCATCGCCATATATTAAATTTTACAAAATTTGGGAAATGAGCAGTTTCGCCCAGATAAAGCTCATTAGAATGTTATTATTTGAAATCGAATACCTGGGTAATTAGAAAGATATATTATAATGCATTACTACATAAACTGCAAGCTGCTGCTATCGGAGTTATTTATATATAATTAATACTGCATGTAATTAACACTGATATTACATTGGTTTTGTGATGATGTGAGAGTAATTTACGGAAATGGATTTATATTTACCAACAGATGAAAATCATTCTACCTTCTTTTGTAGCACTTCAGAATTTCTGAATGCGTTTTGGATAAAGTTTCTGTTTCTAAAAAAATAGAATTGTTGATTCGTACATAAGGCACTGAAATTGAACTAGGTAATTTTAATGCAAGCAATTAAGTAAATATACTTTTGCAACATTTCTTAACCAATATCCTAAGATAATGCTAGCCATTTATATCTACTGTGATGATAATAAAAATGTAAAAATTAATTCTAGGAAAAGTATTACAGTATATTTATTATTTAGCAGTATAATATCAGGTAAAAGCGTTAAAATTCATATTGTAAAATTAACTCCACAGACTGGATATGTACAGTGACTTTGTTAACTATTTTTAAAGGGGGGGAGTTATTTGACAATAGATTCTTGTACGATCAGATCAGTAGTGGGATTAAAAAATTCATAAGTCGGCTCATAATATAAATAAGCAATAAAATTAGTTACTATGTAGGGATAATTTGACTAAATAGTAAAATTTAATTTTAACAGATGATTTTCCGAATTAAAAACATTTTAAGAACCGGTTCTTCCGAACTAGCGCGAACCGGTTAAATTCCACCACCGAATCAAATGTTCTGCGGCAAGTGTCTTTTTGGAATGGCATGCCAAATTTCGCCAAATATGGACACCCAGCTTGCAGGTACGCCAACTATGGAACTTTCCGACCTTTAAGCTAAAATCAGCCCCTTTACTATCTTCCCCTGCCGTACCCCAGAAATCCTAAAGTTTGCTTCGCTTCCTGCCTGTTAGCCTCAAAATATTATCGAAGGTAAATTCCCAAAGTTTGTTTGGAAATTTGCTTTTCGATATGAATGAGACTTTTTAAAGAAAAAGAGAAAGGGGGAGGGCATTTTTAGAAGGGGGAGGGAAGTTGGCGTAAGAGATTTACTGTCAATCTCATAGTCGCTTTGGGGGTCTCTTCCGGTGAGATAAAATTGTCTTTCTGCTATGACTGTTTCTAGCCTTGGTTCCCATACTGCAAAGCAGATGGAGAACACTCAAGAAGCAAGATTTTTATCCAATTCAGAGTCATATAGCTGCAAAGTGAAATCCACTTGACTGTACTTCAAATCATACATGCATCAGTCCCCCTTATGAATTTAAAATGCAACTCTAAAAATGGGTTCCCGTGAGTCAGCTTTTAATCAACATTTGCAAATGAAATTGGTTAATAAAATATATATATTTGCATACTTGATCACACAAGGGGCTGTGCAATTAACACGGATAATAGTTTCGTAAAATACTAGCTTATTTACAAATAATATATTGATTTATCGAAAGCATATGCGATACAATAATTTCTTGGTATGGCCGATGTTAAAAAAGAGGTCGTCAAAACTTGAATTACCTGATGCTAGGCCTTAGCATGCAATTATAAATAAAGTTTTTAATTAAAGAAGCGAAACTCTTTTAATGTAATCTATAAAAGTCTTTTTAATATGACTATACCAATTTCTATGATGCAGAAAGCTTATTGACTACCTGATATTATTTGTTCGATGGCGTATGTAATGAAATTTATTAAACGCTTTTATACAATTACTCTTATTCGTTCCAAAGTACATGTTTCTACTGTATGAATGTTTCCCTTACATTCAGGATTATTGCTTTCTTACTGAAATCCAATCAATTTCGTAAAATCAGCCGTCTGAACGACATATTACTCCATCTTTACTTAACAAACAGTAATAAATATCATATGAACTTTACTTTAAACTGAAAGAGAAATCTACTTCCTCTGTACTCTATCAAAATTATAGAGAGATAATTTGCGTTGCTAATGAGAATACCATTGTCCTTCGAAAGTAATAAATACTTCAATAAAATGTCATTCAAATGTGTAAAACGGTTTTAATCACTTTTAATGATCAAACACTAATTTTCTGTTTTCTTCACGATTGAAAGACACAGGCATAAAAAAATCTTTGTTCTTACTTAAGTGTAGGTTATGTAATACCGCTTCTCCATGATTATTGTGTCCCAAAGTTAAATGCGAATAAATGTGATAATTATTGCACAATAAATGAGTTTCTTTTTTAAAAAATTAAGTCCTGTCTCTTTTTTAATATCTTTACGTTTGGTTAAACAAATGGCACAAAATTAATCAATAACTAAGAATTAACAAATTGGAAGAGAAACACTCAAATTTTAAATTTTAAATTTGTCAAAACAACAAGCTTAGTTTGGCGTAGGTTTGAAATAAAATTGTATCGATGCTGATGGTCATCAGACGCAGGTTTCGCTTCTTCGGCAGAAATTTTTTTTCTTCTAAATTTGATCTGAATAAGGAGTAAAAAAAATTAACATAGCAAATTTATCAAAAAGAAAAAAAAATTGCTCCTGAAGAATAGATACCTAGATCTAAACGTCGCCGAAATCGATAGTTTCTTTCAAAATCTACTCCAAACTAATTTGTTGCTTTGCTTAATTTCAAAGAACTTGTGTTTTACAAATTCAGTGCTTGCTTAACAACTCAGACAGCTCGGCCGATCGCAAAAGTAACCGGCAACTATCAGTACTAAACATTTAATTTGAGGCTTACAGATTTGCAAATAAAACCCGTTTCGCAAAGTATTCTATGCACATTTGTCAACAGCTGCAAAATGTGTACTTTAATAAAAAAAGGTAACGCATATATGCACCCCCTCCCGAAAAAAAACTTTTAACTAAAGAGAATGATTATTTGAACAAAAGAATAAAAGTAATCCTCAGCTGTTGTGTTAAAATGTAATTTTCATATTTTCCACAGAAATTAATGCCTGTTTGTCTAGTCTTTAGAACTCGTCACTTGTAATCTGTTCATCTTGTAGAGTAATTAGGTTATTTTGAAGCAGAGGATGCGAAATATGTGCAGTGCCCTCGCCGGGACTGGAACCTTGGACCTCTTGAATACGCGCCGAGTGTGCTACCTTTACCCCACGAAGGCATGCTGGAAGGAGGGATAAAATACCTTATATACTTCCCTTTTGAAGGGCGACTGGGGATTAGGGGACCCAATCGCCAAATCTTGGTGGTGACGAGTTATTGTCCAACATTTTTTAGTTCGGGCACCTCTGTAGAGTAATTAGGTTATATTAAAGCAGGAGATGTAAAAAATATGCAGTGCCCTCGCTGGGACTCGAACTAGACCTCTTGAATACGCGCCGAGTGTGCTACCTTTACAACACGAAGGTATGCTGGGAGGAGGGAGAAAATACCTTAAATTCTTTTACATGAGAAATGTTTAGCTAGACCTTTATTCCGCTCTTCTAACTTATGCTTCTTTAACGTATTCTTAATAAAAATCAGATGCTCTTTTAGAGGTATTCTTGACTCGACTCTCAAATGACCTCATAGAATTACTTCAGTGATTGATGGAGAATTTGATAGATTCTGTGAGTAATCTAAGAGTCATTCCTTTGTTTTCTTAAAGTAACGCTTCGGATCATTGTCGTGTTGAAAAATTAAATTACTGTCCATCCCCAGTTTCAAAGCTGCAGTCATTAGCTGTTTTCTAATATGTTGATATAATAATATCGGTCCATTTTTAACCCCCCCTGAAAAAGGGAAAGTTTCCCACACCGAGCCTTATCCACTAAATTTGAGTCGTCTTAACGGAGTTACAAAGCAGCCTGTCTACTTTTGATTTGGTTACAGGTGGTCAGTTGTAAACTAAGTTCCTCATTTAATCCAAACCCTTTTCTCATCAAATTGTATTGAAAATATCAAATTTACGCTCATCACTGTAAATCGTGTTCCAAAACTTTTAAGCAAAATAACAAACTGTTGCACCAGTTTTTTTTCCCGCTCTTCATCTCTCATCCATAATTTGAAATCCATTTCTTAGAAATTTTGCCATCCTGCACAATAACTGAAAATTTTCATACTTTCTTATAATGCTTTCCACAGCAGAAGAAGAATGATGTGACACTTGCACACATGGCATTTTCGACCCAAGGGATTTTTGCGCACATTCTTGAGGAGACGTGAAATTTTTTAACACGTACAACTAGCTATAGACAACACGTGACACTACCGCACAGCCTGTCAGAAACACTCAATGTCTTACTTACTGACAGGACTTTTTTTAAGTAGTTTACTTTTCTTTTTCTGAATTTAATTATCTCATATAATTTTCTTGGCTCGAGGGCACGATTTCTCCGAAGTCATCGGTCAGAATTTCGGAAAAATTTAACCAACTTTGTAAACTCTAACTGAGTTTAAAATGAGCTACTATGCCTCTCGCCTAAAAATTTTAGAAATTATCATTAATCGTGTTGAAAAAAAATCGATTATGAAGTAACGAAACAAAAGTGCTATTTCATAAGAAAATGTAATTCTATTATTTTTTAGGTCATTTGTTTAACTGCACATTTTTTTTTCGATTCTGGGGAAAAAAGAGAAAGAAAGTAAGAACAACTTGAAAACACTGATTTTTTTTATATATAATGCAACGCACAGCGCATATTACAGCATTACGCATGTCAGGAAAGATGTATTTTATTTAACGCATTTTAATATTTAGAATATAAAAAACTATAAAGCAAATTGTTAAGGATATCGAAATAAGTATACAAATTTCCCAATTTAGTACTTAAGGGCTTAAAATTTTTCTTTAACAACTCAGTTTATGAATAGTAATAAAAAAACTAACAGTAGTTTTTATATATGAAAATTTGCTTACTTAGTTTTGTTATATTTAGTTAGCTAGTTACTGAGGAATAAATATCTTTTCGTTGCAGTGCGTTGAGAAATCGAAACTTTATAGTTTTATTTTTATTCAATAGCGAAAAACAGTCAGTAGTTACAAAATATGTTGTAATAATACATTTGAATGCTGTATTGCTAGTTACTGAGGTGTAAATATAGTTTCGTAGTAATATGTTGAGAGATGGAAATTTTTCAGCCTTATTCAATGTAGAAAAGTGCCCACTAAAGTGAAAGCTGTAGATGAACACTATTTATTTGATCGGGTTCTAATCTCTTTTATTGGGATATCCTTCCCTTATTAAGGGGAAGAGAATAAAATCATGGACTTTATTCATCAGCTTCATGCAACTGATATAAGGCTATGGCCCCTTAATTTAAAATCAAACACTTAAAAATTGGTAAACACTTAAAAAATCAACTATGCTTCCGTTGAGATTCGAGTACTCATCAGTGATCGAGCGATAACACCGCTGAACACTGGTAGTTTGATCCGATTTCAGATCTTGGCAAATGGACCAGCTGCTTGGGAATTTTTGTGTTTTTCCTCATGTGTAATTTTACCAAAAGCCATTTTCCCTTAAAAGGATCTCAACAAAGGTATTTTCTTACTTAGACAAATGATCTTGGAAGGCTTTGCCATAATCTAAGTAATTCAATCAACGGCGAAATATTCTCAGAATTCATTGCAAACTGATAAAATTATGCAACTACAATGCGCTGTTTTCATACGAAATTTCTTATATTGGTTAAAAATCACTCATCTAAGTTTCAAAGCCTTTAATAGTCAGCCTCCTTTATTATCGTGGTCACAAAATAAAATTAATTCTAGGAAGTTTAATGAACGATTTGACATTTGGTCAAATAAAGGAAGCAAAACGCGTATTATTTGATTTACTTGAAGTTACTTCTTCCTTCAAAGAATTTCTATACTGGGAAAAAACTGAGTAGAATTGCATATTCTTGAACAGTATACGTACCTGTTGTTATGGACACAAAGCCTTTATTATAATTGTCAATAAACTCTAAGCTGATTTTTCATTCGCAGTTTTCAAAATTAAAAGCTGGAAGGATTTTATTGAGTAATATATTTTTCAATAAGTTTTCATTATGCTATGTAAATGAAATTCTGATCCAATCGTATTCAAAAACAAACCAAAAAAAGTTTTTTTGATGAATATCAAGATTGAAGGACTGCAGGAAGCAAGCCTTTAAAGCAGCTAATAGTCAACGATTAAAATTCAGACTTTTAAATTAAAAATTCCGCGGTTGTAAAATAAAAGATAACAAAGGGAAATTTTAGTATGAAAGCTATAGGTGCTCCGAGAAAGGGAGTATTAGAGTTGTTATTATTCAGGTCAGAACACCAATATTACAGAAACTTTTATATTTACTGCGAAGTTGTGCAAAAGATTCTCGTAGAAAGATACTAATTTATCCATTTCATAAGAAATATTTTCGTTTATTTATGTGAATTTGATGCATTAAATATTGAAATACTGCGCAAAATGTAAATTTTATATTATAAAATGTTACTAAAAAAGCGTACTTTAAAGCTAGAGAATAACAAATTCTGATCCTTAGCATAATAATTTAGATTTTCATTTTAGTATGAGACTCATGTTTTGTTGTTTGAGTTCAGTTTCTGAACGGTTTAAAACTGTTGTAATCTAAAATACTGTAATATTATTTTTAAAGAAAAGTAATTCAAGTTTTTTAGCTGATATTCGAGTTTCTGTTAAAATTACTTTGATTATTTATTCCATATTCTTATTTCAAGACATTTCTTCTCAAACTGAAAAAACTACTCGAAGCTGCATTTATGAAAAAATACATACATTTATTCAGATATAATAAGTTAGACGTAAGAATACAGCTTAAACGCCACAATCCTAAAATTCATTTTAAGCATTCCATATAGCGTGTTTCATTTTTAGGCAATATTTAGTTAATCATCTTGAGATGATATTTCATTGTCATAATTTAGCATCTCTTAACTTGACTTCCCATTTTTTGCAGGTGAGAAGCCTTATAAGTGTCAGTGGAGTGAATGTGACTGGAGATTCGCGCGTTCAGATGAACTCACTCGGCATACGCGGAAGCACACCGGTGACAAGCCCTTCAAATGTCGGGTGTGCGAACGGGCTTTTGCCCGGTCAGATCACTTGGCGTTGCATATGAAGCGACACCAGCCTAAACTGAACCGGCCGTCCGCCGTCTCAATCGCCTGATCAACCGTCAGCGGATTCCGTCCACGAACTGAAGACGTCGAACCGAAACCTGGTTTCTGCCAAAATGAAAACATCAAGTCAACAACCGCATAGTGTGACTCATGAAGCAATCTTGCTTTCAGTTTTTACACGGTTTAGCTTTTACAGAGGCAAGCTCTTCAGTGACTCGTTTACCTGCAAGAAAAGAGCTAATCATAAGCTAGGAAACAGCTGTGTTTAATATAGTAACTGTGAACTTATTATGGTTCGAACCGCAGCATCTTTTTGAGCACTAATTTTTGATGCTTAAAGCTGGACTATCGAAAATAAATTACTGCTTTCACATTATCATATATTGCAGAACTGGAAGTGTGTTTCAACAGGTTGAATTCCATTGATGATGTTTGAATAAGACATTAAAGGCGAAATAACGAGCATCCTGAATGTTTTCATTTATTGCCGATTGTCTTAGTTATGTAAAATGGACTGAAAACGGAGTACTTAATGCGTTAAGTGATACAAGCTTCGAAACTCTTCTTAATTATTTTATGCAATTTCATTTGCCAGCGTAACTCACATTTTTTTATGATAGCAGTTTGATTGTTTTTAAAGCATTTACAATAGTTAATATTTAAAAAATATATCACTAACTTAAAATTTCAAAAAGGAATACACTACGTTCTTGGTAATTAATTTTTCATTTAACTTTATTTTAGAAATTTAAATGTCTCCATAAGCACGATCTTAATAAAATTATTTTACAAAATATTATCATATAAATGCGATACACGTTTAAAAATATAACTGATATCTTAAAATTGAAAAACCTGTTTTAAAAGCACTGAAATAATAAAATAAACTTTCGCACCTACCCATATTCTATGCATGTATTTCAAGCACTCACACTGAACATTACATGAGCACGTGTAATATTTAGTTTTATAAGGCAGTTTAATTACTTTAAGCTGATTGTACAAAAATTGCATCTTTCTACTTCATTATTTTAACTTGCGAAGATTTTGCAAGATAATTTTGAATTATTTCTAGTATTACTGAATTGTTTTGAAGTGTAAAATTTCGTAGCGCATAATGCTCAGTAAAGGAAATGTAAAACTGAGATTTAGCTATATATCGCGTGAAATGATGTTTTTAAAGAATTTAGTACTATGTGGACCAATCGAGAAATGTTTCATCTTTCCACTTTCTTTAAAGTTGTCAGTTAAAGCATTTTTTTATTATATTCATTCATGTTGATTGTACAGTTCGTTGTTTTGAATTAATGTAAATTAAGATATTACTAATACAAAATACAGCTTGAATTTGAGGGAAAAGAGAGGATGCACAATCATGTGACTTTTCAACACTTCTCTGTTTTTCATCTGCTCAAAGCATTTATTAAAATTGATAATCGGTGTTTAAGATTTAAATTTCAAAGAAATTCACTAGTATTTTGTATAAAAAGAGCAAAATATTTCAATTATTCTGTTATGCTTGGCATTTTTCACAGACGTATGGCAAGTAATCAAAATTCTTATAAATAATTCTCAATATACCACATTTCATTAATTTTAATTTGGTCTTTAAGAGCTAACATTTTAGAAAATACTATTGCTACTGCACGTTGGAACTTTTGGCATTTGTAGCTCAAATGTTAAAATTTAATTAAAAAAAATGAAAAAGTGCCCAATTTTAGAAGGCCTTATTTTATTTTATGCCTCGTTTCATCTTCCATTCCTCTTTTAATCTAGTGTTTTTAATTGCTGTGCTTTAATTGTTTATGTTGTTTTTAAGTGAATCATATTTTTAAGTATTTATAAATACTTTCACGATATAAATATTTTAATTTTCATGGAAGTTCTAATTTAAATTTAGTTTCAATATGAAATTATAGGCGTTGAAAAAATGTGAAGTTTTAATATAGATTTCTTTTTCATTTATGATAATAATAAATAAATCGCATAGTAATAAATAAAGAATACTAAACTAAACGAGTGGTCTTCAAACTTTGTCAACTCACGGAACCCTTAGAACTATGAGGTTTTTTTCGGCGAATTCCATCCTACTCTTATAAAAATACATCTTAGAATCATAATTAAAGTAGATCAATGTGTTATAGGTACTTTACCTAGACAGAATTAAAAGTACTGCATTTTTTATTAAAACATTTTAATATAAAATCAGTATAAGTTACACTTAATAGCATTAATTCGTGACCCAGGTGTCACCTACCCTTGCATTATATTTAGTGACTAACTATCGAAAATAGTCATAATAATAATAATACATAATAATATTTTTTTAACATAAGCTATGGAAGTCTTGCTCTGTTGATGTTACCTGGAATCGCATTTCGTATTCTGCATTTTATTTATTCCTTTTTGTTGTTGTTGTTGTTGTTGCCATGTACATTAGGAAAGATTTTTTATTTAAATACGTTGCTACGAATGGCATTAAAATGTTACAGCTGTGTGAGAAAGTTCTACGTATCCTACATGAATCTGCAACAAAAAACTTAGTAGCTGCACTTTGTTAAATTTAGATTTTAATCTTTTCATGCGTCGAGAAGTTGTTTCCTTTCCTTCATTAGCAAGCCTTTTGATTTATCGTAGTACTGGAACGAATTTTTTATCCAATAACACTAGTTTTCTCTTCTGGGAAATATTTTCTTACAGCTTTCTTCAAGGTGTTCCATTAAATAAATTTTAACACTTATATCTCTAAATATCGTCTAAATTCATTTTTGATTGGAAACGCATTGCACTTCATTCTCTTCGGCATATATCATATGTCGAACTTTTATTTTGACCCTCGGAGCTCTAGAACTTGACTCGCGGTTCAGTTCCGCGAGTCGCAGACACAGTTTGAAGACCATTGCTCTTACCTAGAACACAAGTGAATGAAAAAAAAAACGAAGTTTCAGAAGCATTCAAATAAAATTCTAGTGTTCAAACACCAATAATAGAGATTTTATTAAAATACAAAATTAGAGAGCTTTTATTAACTTAAAATTACTTCACAATGATTATTTTACAATTTTTCTTAACAACATCCATTTGGTTTAAAACATTAGGTAAAAAAATATCATAAAAGGCAAGTTTCAATATCTCTCTTTTATACGAAGTAGCAATTTTTATATTTAAGGATGTAAATGTGGACAAAAACCAAAAAAAAAATATTTCATTTATACTACGTGCCTATATAATAGGATGTTTAATTTTCATGGAAGAGATTTCAGTTTGATGAATTGATACATTTTGTTTCAAATTATGTATGAATTTTCTCGAAGTGCAAGAAAGAGTGATTTTGTGAATTGCGTTAGCAATTAACTTTCCATTCCGTGTTTAGTTATTTTGTAATTTTGTTTAGCAGTAATAATTTTGGACTGCACTAAAGATGTCTTTCACAACTTATATAATTTGTATTGTGCCTTATTTTTTATATCCAATCGTAATCTTTCATTAATAGTGCCTTATATACATACATACATACATGAGTGTTTTGGTTGTGAAATTTATAATGCGGTTATATCAAGAATTGAGTTGTGTTTTTATATAGAAAAGAAAATCTTTTGAAGCACAAATGCTGCATTGTTATGATTTTTCTGAAGTGCCATTAAACATGTTTTATTAACACTTTATGAGAGTCTGTGTTCTGTTTTAAAAATAAGCACAGATAAAAAAAATTCTACTGTCTCACGTTTACATATCTGTCGCTAAACAGTACATTTTTAAATGAATATTTATTAGTTATTTTTTTATTTTGATTTCAATGTGCTGTGTATTAGCTGTATAAAATTGTTCCATAGGACACTGTTGAAGATATTTAATGGAATTATTTTGAAGCAAATATGTGATCTAAAAATGTTAATATGCTGACATGTAAACAGATTAGCATGCAAGGTAACAGCCCTTGGTAGAAAGGAGGAAGCACTGTTTATAGTGCGAATAAAGGAATTAAAAGAGGATACTTTATATTAATTATTTCATTAATCTCTGGATAACACTAACAAGTTTTGATTTATAATAACTGTAAACACTGTAAACGTATGATATGAGCATTAATATAATTAATTTTTACTTCAACACATACCAGGTTTAATGTAATATTGATTTTATCTGCTGAATTTACATAATACCTAAAAGACGAAGTTACGGATTTGTCAATGAAATGCTCCATCTATCAGAATAACTGACTATTTGCAGCAATCATGGTCTTGTTCAGAATTCAAACCCTTGGAAAAAAGGCAAAAGAACGTCCTAATTCCTATAGTTTTTCAATCATTTCCCTTTATTGGGATACCCTTTGCATGTAAAGGGAAGCGGGATGAAAAATATGGGTTCTTTAGTTTCTGCAGTTAGTGCACAGATAAGACCTTACCTTAATTGAAAGTCGTGCAATTCGTAGACACATACGAAAAAAAAAAATCAAGCGTGTCCTTCCCGGGATTGGAGCCCCTCCCAGCGACCGGGTTGTAAGACCGCGAGCACTAGTAGTTCGACCCGAGAAGGGACTGGCTGCATGGCAGTTTTTATGGCTTTCCTGTTGCGTAGCGGGAATGGAAACCAGTTCCCTTAAAATGTCTTCCATTAAAGTAGACCTCCTTAAGCAGACAGAACTTGCATGCTTTTCCATAATCTAACTAATAAAGATCCGAAAATCTAAAATTTGAACAATACATGTTTTAATTGCTAGCTGGACGGGCTAAGCGCTTACACTGCGAGAGCAGACATGGGAGAATATGATAATTCCTTACATTCTCTCCCATTCAAATGACGAATGGAGAAAGGTAAGTGACCCGGTCGAATAAATCCCAGTAGTAAAGAATTCTGCTACATTTTAGTTAAAATCCGTCTTCCAGAACGAAACACTCGAAAAATCATTATTCCTTCGCCAGGTTTCGTATTATGATTTACCATTTGCTCCCGGGTGACAGTAAGCAGAGGAGGAACACAGTTATTTCTTACACAGTTACTACGCTACCATTAGCATAAAGAAAGGAACTGAAAAATATATTTATCAAGACACAAAACCTATTGTTATTACGTGAATCAGAAGAAATACGAGTACATCAAAAACTGATTTTAGGAATTTGTTAATTTTCTTTTTCAAGGGAAGAAGGACATATATGAAAAATAGCGCCGCGGGACACCATGCTTGCAAGCCTTTTACTTGCAAGCATGGTCTCTCTTTCAACCATCAGTGCAAAGGAAAACTTTACTGTTACAGGTGGCATACTTTAATTCTGAAAATTATTCATTATTCTGCTGTCATGGCTTTTAATTACATCACACATACTGAAAATATTTCTTAGTATATGTGAGTATGACCACTAACAAAAAGAACGATAATAAACAATAGTTAATTGCTTTCAAAGGGTATATTTAATGAGCAAGTTGCAAAAGAAATAAACAAACTGTAAGCAAACAGGTCCAGCGTAATTAGGAAAATGCACAATGAATGCAATCATTTGGCCAGGTAACATTTTGGAGGTATCTTTTTATCATCAAGAGATAATTATTCCATGTACTAGAACTAAGCTATCTAAATAAATTTCTGGAAGGAAATGAGTATATTTTAGATCAAAGCTTCCCAATCTTTTTCACGTCAGATCGCATCTCACAAGCATAAATAATTTCATGATATACTACGAAGGAACTATTTCTATTAACACGATTAATTCTTATATCTCATGTTACGGATTTAATTAAGATCTTTTTTTTTTCAAATATTTTTGCATTATGTATAAGTATTCCACCTAGACGTTCGTTTCAGCCAAGTCTTCTCACATCGTCATATAAGGGCGAAATAAACGAATTAAATGAAAATATCTCACCCACACATCCTTACTGATTGATATTTAAAATAAATTATATTTGACTGAGTGATTAAATGTTGAAAACATGTATTTTACAAAATTATATTATGTATTATGTATATATAAATATAGAAGTAAAATTAATTTCCCATAGAAGAATTATTGACTATGTATGAATAAATACACTAAAATATGATATATGCTCTAAAAAAGAACAAATAATTCTTTAGAAGACAGTTATTCTAATCGATTTCATAGTCCAGCTACGAGAATTTGAATACGCTGTAACTCTATGTGAACTGTTGATAAAAAGGAAAATGTTGCTAAGATTGGAATCTTTTAATCGAGTTTTTCTACATCGGGAAAATACTGCACGTGCAGTCACATTTTGCATTCATTACAGATTATTCAAAGTAGCTATTTTATTTTTTCCACAATGCCTTTACTATCGTAAATTAGAAAGGAAATAGCTAAATTAAATCGGGTGGTGGTCTTTCCTTAATTGGCATTAAAGGGACAGAAAGCAACTTTTAGTTGAAATTAAACGTGACACACATGAAAATGATGAACGCGTGAAAATATTCGCATGAAATTTTAAAGTAATTGAATTTCATGTGAATGAGCACCAGTAATTTAAATTTTTTCTGTTTCAAATTTGTGTAAGGAAGTATAAATACACCAGGGAATGTCAAGATGCTTTATAATGCAAAATTAAATCATCATTTCTACGAAGAGTGGCTTTTATGTGTTATACAGCTTCACAGCTTGCTTTCACGCTGTAATTAAAAATGCATCCAACTGGCAAACGGAAAGTCCAGATTTCGAATCCCAGCAAGGGTATAGCTCTTCCTCTCACGTTCCTTGTTCCTCAAAACTCTAAAAGCTCTACAAATATCTAACCGAACTAAAAATGTGTTACTGGATAATCCGTTACACTAGGATTTTACGACTGTATTCCCTACTCCGCAGTCGCTCTTAAAGTGGGGAAAAATGTAAGGAATTTTTTTCTTCCTTGCCACGTGCCTTCATGGTGTAATTGGACGCACAACCGATTAGCGGTTGGAGGCCCGGAGAGCAAATATTGGCGAGAGTATTGCTGTGTTTTCATGTTTCCTGCTTTGATAAAAATATAAAAATAACGATAAATTTTATATTATTTTTTTTATCAGAGCGTGAGGTACAATGTGCGTGAAGTACAGCATATTACAGAGCCTTTAAAATTACAAGACTCTGAAATTTTCCTTATTTATTCACTAAAATCTAATAAGTCAAAATGTCTGAAAGTGATTTTAGTAAAATAACATTAAGAAAAGAAGTAGATGCTAGTAATACATATATGGAGCATGTAAATTTCATTTCTGACACTGTGTTTCAGAATTTGACAGAAAAAAAAGGACCCTGTGAAAGAAAGTCAGAAGGAATTATTATTATTTCAATTGTATAACGTTCAGCGGCAACTGTTATTTTCAGTAAAGCATATACAAAAGTTCAGTGAGTATCAGTGAATAATGAATATGAACGATTTTCGTTACACAAGCGGCATCCTGCAAATTTGAACAGTTAATTAATCAATTTTTATTTAGATCCGTTTTAGAATAATAGAAGTTAGCTTTTTTCTTTATCCTATTCAGAAATAAAAAAATTTAAAAGCTTTTGGTCATTCTGTTTAACTTTCCAATGATTCTTTTAGTTTCTAAAATCGAAAGTATTGCAAAACTTTCATTAAATAGGATGTAATTGCATAACAAATTCATTTTACGTTTGATACCTTTCCTGAACTCCTGAACTTCCCCTAGCATTTTCTCGCCAGGATATAAATTTTAAAGTTAAGTGAAGGGAGTATTTAAACGGGTGAATCTCTGAGTTTATGCAGAGCGTGTTTTCGCTAGCCAGGGCATCTTTCGTTGCTATCTCGCTGTTACGCTAGTAAGCCTCTTGGCCATTTTGTTTTATCGTCACGCCTGTTAGGTTTTTGTGGAGTCAACCTGTTAGACAATATTTAACGCGCGAAGCCAGCACTATTCTATTTTAAATTCGACTTGATTTACATTCTACGTTTAAGTTTCACCACAAGCTGACGTTGTTTTTGTACAACACGAAGATCGTGCCTTTCTTTTCGAATTTAAATTACTAAAGTGTCACTTTTCTCCCTTCATCTGTGCTGGTAATCAGTTCACATCTGTGTGAAAATTTGCCAGGTTCATTGTAGGATCTAATTTAGTTTATGTGGAATAACAGAGACAGATCTTAAAGGTATATTTTAAAGGAAAGCATTTCCATTTAACAGCAGACTTTAAAATATATTAATTTAAACGAAGCAATAAGGCACAGTTCATTTCTTTTTATCACGTTGTTTATCCTGAAAATACAAGAATAAAATATGCAAATCTTATTAAATCTCAGTTTCATTTTGTATAGTCAGTGAGCGGATCTCGTAATTTTCCTTGTATAATTTCATCTGGTGTATGAAGTTGATTTCGAGCCCCTGACAGAATAAGCGTCTGAATTGGACTGAGAAATAATGATTTCTGAGAAGTATACTAATCAAAGGAATATCCTTGTTAATACCTGGAAGGGATTTTTTGGGGGTTGATACCTTTATCACAGAGTATTACATAACACTTTGCTTTCTCGTTTACTTTAATTTTGTATCCACCTCACGTAGTTGAAGTACACTAGTCATCTCATTAGTTCAAAGTTTTGGACAATGGTAAAAATAAGCGAAATGTTCTTGGCCAGCCTCAGTTTTGTTTTATGCTTTGTTGACTACACCTATTATTGGACTTGTGCTTAAGTTCTGTTTTTCAACCATTCATATAGCACGAATTTCGTATAAAATCGGAAAAGACCAATTACTTGAGCTATTGCGTGAGTTAGCTACTTATTATACATGATATCTAGAAACTAACACATTTGGCTTAACAAAGGGACATTTTTGTTGTCTTGTTGCTAGAAATATTAAACGTTACAAGGAAAGTAGCCTAAATAGATATAGGAGGGGCGGTGAATAAGATTTCAACTTACAGCTAAATATGTACATACATACTTAACTGAGTTTTTCATTATCTACATTGCATTTTTCGGTGAAAAGTGCTGCGTTTATATTGCGTGAGGTACTAGAGAATGATTGCACTTATTCATCGCCCTTAATTGTGGTAATTTGCCGTTCAAAATAAATCACACGTCAGTTTTTAGCACCGTGGCGTTCTTTAAATGATCTTTCCTGACATGATTTCTTTATGAGTTATTTAAATTTTTCAGAAAGAAAGAGGCACTAGACTTGAGCTCGAACAGGAAATTAAAGACACAGCGTCAAGCTTCTCTTATTTGTTGCTTCCGCGCACTACAGCATTGCAGCGTGAAAAGAAGGAGTTCATTATGGAATTTGTAGAGGGTTTTAACTCGTTTCCAACTTACATGTGCACGCCACAAGTTGGCGTGCAGACGTAAACGAAATGCTCGCCGTTTATAAATATCTATTTTAATTTTATTCCGAAGATACATACATTAAATTTAACATCCTATCAAATAATAGTTCTCATTAGAAAGGACACTTGCTTTTAATATTTCATTAGATAGAAAAATTCTACAGCATAAAGGAATCGTTTTTCTATTAACTTCGCGAAATAAAATGTCTGACTACCAGAGAAATGTATAACCAACTCTACATGGAAATTTATTAACACACTTCCATATTTTTCAGCAAACGAGCCCTGTGATAAATTCCTCTAAGCACATTCTTGCACCAGGCAACATTTCAACCCTGTTATATGGTGACATATGTAACAGATCTAAGGCGTCATATATAGTGTAAAAATTCCCCATTCCACTGAAGAGCCTCCACTGCCTGAAACAAAACCGGCCCTTGGCAGAAATGTTTTTCATGCCTCATGTTATTAACATTAGATTCATCTCCTTCGGCTAACCTGGTGCAGAAGAAAGCATAGCTCATTTGAGCGTATTGAAAATGCAATTTCAGAAGTCCAGTTTTGATATTTTTGGAACTAAGGAAGAGGAAAATTTTAATATAATTACTCAGCAATGACACAGCGATTAAAACATTTACGGGATCTATGATATTGAGGTTGGCTATAAAAGCGAAATCAGTTGGCATATCGATAATAATCTAGATCAGCGATTCTCAACGTTTTGATTAACGCGTACCACCTAAACAAAAACTGAAAAACTTTAGTACCACCACTACATTTTACAATGATTTTTCAATTTCTCAATAGAAATATTAGAAAAATGTATTTTGCTATTTGCACAACCTATTTGTATCAAATATGTACACATAAAAATATTAGATTAATTGGTTACCGTTTTAATCATCAAAATTCAAGCTATAGTACTTTAATTTTAAAATTCAGTGTAAAATGTGGGTTTTTTAAGAGAGATCAGTTTCTTTATGCCTGGTCTTATTTCACTTAGTTTTAATCGTAAATTAGTATCCACTTTTAATTTGGTTCTGTATTTATTTTTCAATTATAACACAGAAGAAAATCTTTGTTCACACAAAAAGGTTGTGCAAAAAAGCAATAAAAATTAAAGAGCTTTATTTACTTTATTCTGCATTTAAGTTCTTTTTTTCTCAGTTCACCAAAAGTTAACAAGTGTGCAATTTTTGAAATCTTCAACTAGAGTTCGATCACACTAAATTTCTATCAATTGTTCTTTTTTTTCACGAGATAAAATTTCAGGTACATTTGAACAAAATGGATTTTTGATCCAATTTTCGTTTTCATAGTTCTCGGGAAAATATATGTTGAAATTATTTATCAATGAAAACCAACGATGTTTAATGTCGGATGCCATTTCTACTTTTATCTTCAAATTATTTTCGGTTAGAAAACTCTCTAAAAGCAGTATAAAGGCTTAAAATACTTTTATCCAATTCTTTGATTACTAGCTCGCGTTTTTTTATCATAGCATTTATTTCATCTCTAATAGTAAGCAAATTAACACTTTCTCCTTGTAATTCTAAATTTAGTTCATTTAACTTTCCGAAAATACCAGCTAAATATGCCAAACGCGCCAAATATACTTCACTAAATAAACATTTTTAAATCGTAAATATTCTTGAATTTAAAGCTCGGCTTTTAATAAAATCAATAATTTTCACAACTTGATTCAAAACGGTTTTCAGGTTTTCGGGGATTGTTTTGGCTACTAAAGTTTCACAATGAATGGAGCAGTGAGTAAATTTAGTTTCAGGTGCGGCTTTCTTTATTTGAGAAATAACTCTGGAATGTTTTCCTGTTAAAGCCCGAGCTCCGTGACAACACTTATTCCAAGGAATAGCATTCTCAGACATAAAATTGCCAATTACTTTGAAATTTTCATTTGCAGTTGCTTTATCATGAAGAGATTCACAAAATAAATATTCATCGGCAATTCGTGTATCTTCTTCGAAACTTATGTAAACCAATAATTGAACAACAAGTAACAAAACCATTCATTACCTGTTTACTATTTTTGAACTCCAATGATTTCATCTTAAAATGTTCTTCAGATCTAGCCTTTAAAATGGCGTGCTCAGATTCAAGATGTCTTTTAAGGCTTCATGCTTTGATTGGATAATAGTTCACCGCAAGTAATACATTGAGGTTGAGGATCCATTTCATCTCCATTCTAAGTAAACCCAAATGATAGTACATTGTCCTTCGATCCATCACCTGTCAATCGTCACTTTTCACCTTAATCCATTTTGAAAATCTAGGTTTGTTTTATTATTTTCTCAAAAATATTTAAATGCATAATATATTACGAGTTCTTCAAAAACAAAGGACGACACTCTCAAATCGTATAGAAAAGTAAGCAAAGCAACAAGAAACAAGAAGACAAAATACCTGCTGTTAGAGACAGTAAATCGACGTAAAAAAAGAATGTTCTAATTGAAAATAGAGCAATATGAGCCTGGAAATGAGGCGAATAAAGTGTAGACATGCTAATAAACCCATCAACTCTGAAACAATTAATGAGATACTATTATCTTTTTATAGGAACTAATTTTTATTTCCTATTAAATACAACATCCATTTCTATTACTACTTCTAAAAACATCATGTACGACAAATTTTGTTATGTCAATGGGTAAAAGAATATTTTGTGAAAATAAAAACGGATTATTTTCCTAAAATCTATGAGCGGCTATTGACCCTGATCAAAGCTCAGGTCGTACAAATTTACGAATGGGATGTAGAAAAATAACTTAAACAGGATGTTGTAGTATTTAATTTTTGAATTTAACAGTTGAAAATGCTTGATTTCTTTGCGTACCACCGGTCGAGAATCGCTGCTCTAGATCTTATCGCGGTTTCCCTGAGATAGTTTGACTTCGGAAACTGATTGACCAATCTGTTTTGCGCCGGTAATGCATCCACAATCTTGTCGTAAAGTCGCTCCATTTACATATTTTTATTGATTAAAATACACTTATGAGAAGCCCAGATGACTGCCTGATCAATATTTTTGGTTTACTTCGTTACATGTTACTCAAAGTGCCACGCTTGCTATCACTATTGTTTACAATGCTAAATTAAAATATTAATATAAAAGCCATATTACTCTTTAGGTATCCCTTATCAAAATCGCCGTATTCAAAATTTATAATATAATCCCCTACGATTTCATTTCCTAGTTTTCTGTAGAAGTAAATAAAGTGCATGTATTCCATGCGAGCCACAAATGCAAGTTTAGTGAGGTCATAGATTGTTCATTAACGCGGACGCGCAAATTGGAAAGAGCCCCTTGACAGACAACAATAGATCATTTAAGAATTTCACAGGAATAATAACACATTATAAAACGGCTTTTGTACACATCCTGGAAAAGAAATAATAATATATTAATCTCCAACCCTAGGAAATGATTCCTGTCTCTTATATGCAAATTACAAAACAGAGAATAAAGACTGTACTAATTACTCGAGGTATCAGTTTCTACTTAAATAATGATTAAAATCCTTCTTTTTCCAATATCAGATATTATTGATGTTCAGATGAAATATACACCATTTGCAGTAACATAACGCATACCACTTAAGAATATATTATCAAATCTTAGGGTTTTACATCAGTCAAGCATCCTCTGACATGAATATGGAAAGTGGGATGGCCGCATAACAGAAACTGACACTATGTAGGTGGGCCATCACTATGAAATTTACTATACGCAGTTTCGTATAACACACCAGTTATAATATGGTTTCCTTCTAACACGGGTTAAGAAATGGGTAAAAATCCTTTTATAACACGTTATTCCCTTACAAATTGCTTCAACCGAGACTGAAGGAAACTATTGTCACCGAGTATCTACGAAAGAACTTTCGGTACTTCATCAACATGCCATGTTAAAATAAAATATATTTAAGAATAATCATAGTCATGACAACATAAAAAGACTGCAAAAAGAAACAGAAAGAAATATTTAATTGCGCTGCATTTAGTCGAGTATATAGAATCATGCAAGGCATTCACTAATCAAAGTATTACCAGATCCAATTTCGGTCCAACAATGTTTTTTATTAATACATAGATCATGCAGATGCAGACG
Source organism: Stegodyphus mimosarum (assembly GCA_000611955.2). Taxonomy (NCBI): domain Eukaryota; kingdom Metazoa; phylum Arthropoda; class Arachnida; order Araneae; family Eresidae; genus Stegodyphus; species Stegodyphus mimosarum. The sequence goes on from KK113744.1 coordinate 124,888, forward strand.
AAATGTACTGTATTGTAGCACGTGTAACAGTACCACAAAAAGACGGAGTTCCTCTAATTTTATCAGCACAAATCAAATTAGGATGCTTTTCGTTTCAGTTTGGTTATACTTTTGTTTGGGCCATTCTGTGTTTTCAAATTGAAGATCCTGCCATTAAAAGCGTCCCAGAATTTAAAAGAGAACTTAAACATATGCTTAGCTTCATACATCGAAATTTTTAAACCTCTAGCGGCTAAACGCAAACAACAGAAAAGTAACAGATTTTTAAGGAAAAGTATAGCATAGATCTTTATATTCTGCTGAAGAAAGCTAAAGTGGTGACGTTATTTTGTCAAAGAAAATGCCTTCGGGAAAATGATGATGGAAAAAAAATCCTTATATTCATAATTATTACTTTTGAGCAGTTATTGATTTAATTAACATATTTCTATTAGATACAAAATGAAAGTACTGTAAATTATCGTTGAGAGGGCAGAGGATTGCTTTTTTTGTTAGGTCTTTGATTTGCATAACACGACTTGGTTAGGTATGGAACACCCGTGTCATAAGCTTATTGCATGTTTTTAATAAATCACCACGGCTTATAACGAAAATGTTAATTTTATAATTCCAATCAAAATTTCGGTTTAAACTTGCCTGAATATGATACTAGTAACTAAGAGTAGTAACACATGGTGTATAATAGCATACGTACTATCAGTTTATGGCTAAATAATAGATGACTGCCATAAATTTCAATCAGTTGAAGATCCCTTTTGGCCCTACACTGATCTTGATTGAAGATTAACTTAAAATTCTTCCTATTCTTCAAATTTTTTCTCTTAACACAGATCTCTTGTGCACCACAAGTGTACAGCAGAATACTAAATATAGAAAAATCGATTATTCTCAATGCTTCGATTTTCATCTTCAGAAAAGTTAAACAGAGATATTTTCATATATATGCAAGTGCAAACACGGTAAAAAATGTATTTACGTTGAGCTTCTTCCTTAATTTCTTTAATACCAGAGATAATATATCCCATTTTACTATTACGCTTTAATAACAAACCTTCTACCAAAATTTCTTATCTAAAGTATTTTTTCTTTGAACATTTGTTTATTCATTATCAAAGGTGAAAAAATCCTGAGTTCTTTTATTTGGTTGTAAAATTTTCCATTTGCCATTTCCTGCTAAACATGTTATAGCCAGTTTATATTACTTTAATTTAAAAAAAAAAAGAAACTGAAAGATTTTTTAGAATTTAAAGGTTGCCCAAAACGGTTTGTTAAGGTTATTTACGCTCTCTCTGAGCTCGCAGTCTACCAGTCTCCTGTTACACTTACTCCTACTAACCCATTTTGTTTGTCTTTTCAGCTTTATTATTAAACATCATTTTCTTCGCACTTACGCCATAAAAAATTCAACAGCAAAATTACAAAATTTAAAATGCAGCATAGCAGTATATGTTTAGAATTGCCGATGCAGCATTAAATGTTGACATACTATTTTCTGTTTTTTTTTTCCAGTTCATCATATTAATGTTCAGTTTTCTAATTAAGGTGGCTTTTCAAAACTTTTTTTTGTCATTTTATTATTAACGTTTTGTGTGTTTACTTTATTTATTAAATATCACGTAAGCTTATGCCACATAAAATTCAGTTCAAAAGCAAACTCACAAAATATTTGAACACAGCATAACTTTAGAATTTTCGACAGACAGCCTTGGGCGCTGGAGATAAAAGTGTTTTATTTCGTACAGGTTTCCACTGCTCGCTTTCAAATCATTCAGTTTGATAATCAAAAATTCATCAAAGTTTTACAAAATATGAAATAAGTAATAAAAATATGTAACGTCGTCCTATGAAAATACTGAATATTTTAATTAGATAGCTCATGAATTAAGTGCATTCTTATTATTTAAATGAATCCGATTCAAATGTAAGAAACGAATATTCTTAAGAGCTCTATCTATTTCTTTCAAAAGCTTAGTTTGTTAATCCAAAACAGACAGATTCTACATATTAATTTAAGTATACATTAAGTTACGTATAATATGAACTACATACATTCAAATTAGCTGGACTTTAAACAATTTTTTTCACAAATATATTCTCTCACGAACTAGAATATTCTTTGCAGCATTTTTTTTCATTCATTAACTTAATTTTTTAAAAAAATTAAAGCTCTTTAACTAGCCAATAAAGTAGCATTTAAATAAATAAAAGAAAGAAATTTGCTGATTTTGTAGAATAAGATTAAAAAAGTAGTTCATAATTATACTAATTTAATTATATGGATTATTTTTATATAGAAGATTTTAGAGCAAAAATACGTATTTAAAATTTTAGTTAAAAAAACTGAACCATTTATTTTAAGTAAACATAAATTCTAAGGGTATTTTGCTTAATTACGAGTGTTTTTAAAAATTAAATTCCCATAGAAACTGTTATAACGACACATTTTGAAACATATCAGATTTTTAAAGTATACATATAAAAAAAGTTTTTTTTTAATTGTGTTAAACCGGGAGAAGAATTACATGTAAAAACAGAATTAGGTGAAACAGTTAATATAACAAAAATTAGATAACACGATGATGTAGTATTTCCGGATCCTATATATTTTCCTGATTAATATAAATTTATATTTTTATTTATTTTAGGAGCAAAATGGCACATTAGAATAATTTTCTATTAAATACTATGTGTTAGCAATGGAAATTCACGTAATATTCTTCAACAAATATAATAAAAAGCTTATACTTAGCTATTCGAATTTTACCAAAGCTTGCGTTAAACATATGCTACTAAACTATTTTTAGATTTTGGAATATTCTCGTGTTTGCCCTAAAAATGCTTATTATTTGATTTCATGCAGCCTTTCTGACAGTTTCCATCAGATCGCCACAAATTTATGTTTATAACGTTGAAAACTATGACGTAAGTATGGTTGAATATTACTTACAGAGATTTCGCAAATCACTGGGCGGTTTCAAAATAGATGCACACCATGACGAACATACATACATGCATACATATATACATATATACATGTAATAAAAATAAATTTTAGAAGTACTGAAGTGGGAACACTGAGATGCAGAAATGTAGAAATACTGATTGCACAACCATATTGAAGAAGAAGAATTCTGGTTGTGTAAAATGCTCATATGTTAAATTCGTAACAACTAAGAAACTTGGCTGTCGAGGCTGATTAAATCTATTTTATTTAAATTGACATTTGTAGTCTCAATTCACTCGAAACTCTCATCATACCTATTTCCAGAGCATTTACATTTTTGATACTGGCTGCTGCGATAGGAAGAGAGCGCAGCGAAACAGCTTGGAAGTGGTAGCAGACGTAAAAGCTAAAGTGGCACTGTAGTGGGAACACTGAGGTTCAGGAAATGTATAAATACTGATTGCTCATTAAGGAGATCACAGATCCATATTCAAGAGAAAGAAATCTGATTGCGTAGAATGCTAAAATGTGGAATTGGTAATAATTAAGAAACTTGGCAGTCGAGGCGGATTATTTAAATTGGCATCTGTTGCCACAATTCACTCGACACTTTCATCATACCTATTTCCAGAACATTAAAATTTTTTATATTGATTGTTGCGATAGAAAGACAGCACAGCGAAACAGCGTGGAAGAGGTAGCAGACGTAAAAGCTAAAGGGCTCAATTATCCAGTATGGAAGCTCACCAAGAGCTTGTCTTAGGTTAGAAAGGTTTCAGTTCTCAAAATTTTGAGTTCAATTTCGAGTTAGCTATATGTCACTAGCGTTACGCTAGTTTAATCTAGAAATAGTGCAGCTCAGTAACGTTATTACTTTTTCCAGAATACAGAAAAGAAATACCCAAATTAAAAATGAGGAATGAAGAAGCTATTAGTAAATTAAATTATAAAGCTGATTTACATATTTTTTATCTTACACACATATATATTCACATTAACTCCAGAGATAAGTATCTTAGATACTAGTTTTTATACCCAAGAGGAAATTTCAAAAGCAGAACTGAATTATTTACAGTATCCTTAATGGAAACAATATTTCTTTTAACATGTATTTTCAAATTAATGAAACTAAGCAAACTCGCAAACCGATGTCTTCAGAGTAATTAATAATCCAAAATTTCGTCAGTGTGACCTAGTAAGCAGCGGAAGTTAGTAATTTTATAAAATGTTTGATTAAATTCCTTTCAAACTGAATTTTTGGAATTAATTAAGCTAGCAAATGAATTTCTTCAGGGTAATTAATCCAAAAATTTGTCAGTGTGACCTAGTAAGCAGCAGAAATTAGTAATTTGATAAAAACGATTAATTAAATTCCTTTGAAACTGAATATTTGGAATTTATTATTTATATTAAAAGCTTGGGACTGGGCTATGGAGAAGCTCACTGAATATTGATAGCTCATTTCGCATTTGCTTTCTCGTCTCTGAATGACTGCATGAGCACTTTTGTTATTTCCTTTGTATGGGAACTGAATGTGAGCTTGTTATTATTCGAAAATTCTTCATGAAAGCGTAACTTGTAAGGAAGCTCTTGAATGTTTATCGTAATCCACAACTTAAATTTTTGAAGTATTTTTTAAGGGTGACCACAATAGAAAATTTTATATTGTAAACTATCATTTATAAGCAAAAAGGAATGGGTTATTTTATAGTGTGAGTGTGCTTCAAATGGGTTAAATAAAATAAAGTATGAAAATGGAATTCATGCAATAATTCATAGCAAATAATCTGGAATATTTCCCGTTCATACATATTTTGTGGTGACGCTTTCAATATGAGATCGAGAATTATGACGCTGCGTGACAAAACTTAATGTACTGACTCGGTGAGAATATGTCATTTAAGCAAGTTAAGCGTTTTAATGTTAAGCTGGAACAGAAAAAACAAAAAAAAAATATGCTGCAGTCATGTCATAAAAAACTCTCCGAACTCATGTAGCTCAGCTGTTTCATTCTTCATTAAAAAACAATTGCACTTATATTATGCATTACTTCTATTTAATGACAATAATCTTTAACATTTATGTCGGCTAAATTAATTTCTTAATGCCGGCAATAATGTCGTTTGTAAGAAATTAAGAAGTAAATAGCAAATGAGTTCCTGCTCTTGTATATCATATGCCATATAATTAAATAAGCTATCGTTTAAACAAGTTTCCTCGTATATCTTTTTTCAGGCAATCCACTACAAGTCAAACAGAGAAAACTTCCATACTCGTGCAGTTTGATCCTACTCAGTATCTACTAATGGGCTGGCAGCATGGAAGTTCTTGTGGTGTTCTTTCGCATGCTTGCAGTAAAAATACGTGATAAAATGTCTCTTGGAAGTCGCCAAGGGAAGGATACTTCTTCTGAAACAGACAGTCTTCACGTAGTTTGACTTTTCAACCTCTAAATCCTTTTTTTCAGTGCACATATTCAGTACATAAAAAATGAAACACTTTTGTTCCTGTTTTACTATTCAAGACGTTAAATATTTTGTTTTTGAAGTGCTATGAAATTTTTAAGCTATTCCATAAAAATAAACCGTTGAAAAAGTCTTTGAAGAAAGAGATATTCTGTTACGTTTATTTTTTAATTCAGTATGGAAAAGTATACTAAGGGAAATTTTCAAATTTACATGGAGGAAAACCACAAAAATACCTACGCAACCAAACCATTCGCTGAGATTCGATATTGGATTAAACAATCTGTTAAGCATGCAGTTTCTGTATCGTTAAAATGTTTTAGTGCCCGGCTTTGTTTATATTTTCTTTTAGTTGCAGTACAAAACTAAATGAAAAGAAAAGTTAAAATAATGTATATATAAAGCGCATATATATATATATATATATATAAAAGTACATATATAAAAAATGTATATATAAAATGTTATATTGATTTGCTGAAAGAGATTTTTAGTTTGAGCAGTGGCA
>KK113744.1:130914-143565 GCA_000611955.2 Stegodyphus mimosarum
AATTAATTAAAATTAATAGCTAATTAAAAATATATAATCACTAATAAAATAAAGATTAATGATCAATTAAAAATATATAATCCCTATATTGAAATTAATAATTAATTAAAAAATATATAATCGCTTATAATTAATTGAATTTATAATTAATTCAAATTAATAATTAATTAAAAAGCAAGCGAGTTCGCAAGTCCTCAAGAGAATAGCATTATTTTTATTGTTTTAAATTAAACATTTTAAAACAGTGCTTCTTGATACGTTTCGGAAGGATCATAATTTGTGTTTTAAGGTATTTCGATAGTTTCGCAGCTCATTTGGCGCCTTTCCTAGCCGTTCACCTGAGGCATGTGCCTCACTTATCTCACCCTTATCTAGGCTTCGAGTGCTCTTAAAAGACTCGTTTGGAGTACCCAAATAAGAATGTATAATATAAAAAAAATTTCTACGAAGATCTGTATTAGAAATGGGCTATATATTGCATGAAGAAAAATCCTAATTTAACTTAAGTAAACTTTAAAATATCGGCTTTTAATGAAAGTTTCCCGTCACCGCAAATATTGTCTGTGAAAATAGTTCACGTTGGCGTGTTTAATCACATTTTGTCAAACGATTTTCGGCATTTGTAAGAAAGAGACTTGTTTTAAGACATTGTGTTGTGAAATTTGTAAAAAAATATCGTTATCATTAGGTACAAGGTGTCTGAAATTGAACTGTCATGCTACCAGATTAGAACTATCATTTACTTCCAGTTCTGCCGCAAAAAGTCAGCTACAGAATGTCACCAAATCATGTGTACAGCTTTAGGTACTAATGTTATATCCTATGATACTGTGAAGATTTGGTACCGAAAGTTAAATAACAAGGACTATGACATTCAAGAAGCTGAGCGCTCTGGCCAGCCTACTGATGTTGATGAGGCCCGTCTGCGAGAACTTGTGGAAGAAGATCAGTATGCAGCCACTCGAGAGCTTGCTAAGGAGTTAGACGTTAGTGCGATGTCCATTAGTCGCGCTATGACTGACATAAACTTGACGTACAGGTTCAATCGTTGGGTGCCGCATGAGCTGACTCAAGCAGATAAGGCAGTTGTGTTCGGGCCTGCACTAATCTGCTCGATTATCAACGCACGGATAAAATTCTGGTACGGATCATGACTTGTGATGAAAAGTAGATTTACTTCAATAATACAGGCCTAAAAGGCGGTTTTCTGCGCCCTGTGAGCCGGTCAGGAGGGTCATAAATTTGACTAACAAAATGATCATGCTTTGTATTTGGTGGGATTGCTATGGTATAATCCACAAAGAGTATCTGGAAAAATGTAAAACCCTCGACAGTAAGGTGTACAGAGAGATGCCAGTCCGTGTTGACGCTGCTATCAAGGAAAACCGTCGAACTGAATTCCGACGCAAAGAAGTAATGTTTCATAAAGATAATACAAGCCTACAATGTATCTGCATTCACTGGCTGGACTCTGTACGGACTCGAATGGGATCTTTTTCCACACCCACTATATAGCCGTGACATCGCTCCTTCAGACCTCTACCTTTTTTCGCACTTGCAGCTACATCTTGCTGCTGGTATTTTCCATTCTGCACAGGATGTCTGAAATGTGGTTGATCTGTTTTTGGACTCGCGGCTACCAAGTTTCTAGGCCGAAGGTTTTGAAAAACTATCAAAACGTTGACAGAAAATCATAGATTTTAGTGGTGCACTAAGGTACTACCCGCACTGCTCTCATGTTTTTTTCCAGCTTTATTAAGACTGTTTTTTGGGGAAAACTTTCGTTACAACCAGATATCAGCTCAATATATTTCAAAGATAAGCAGAGAATATGTTGTATTCTCCTCATCTTTCAGACTGTGTTACCATATCTTCATGGGATAAAACAAAAGATGAACTTCTGTGGCAAATGCAAGATCATATACGAGAGTGAAAATAGAAAATTCTGGCTTTTTTCAAACTTTAAAATTAGTTTCGATGCTATTTATGTAATATTTTCTCTGTGCTTGAAATTTTCAAGATGAAAATTTATGTTACTTGAAACATCAGACAAAAGTTACATGAGACAAAAGTTTAATAATGCTCATTTTCTGCTGAGCTGTTGTTTTCAAATAACTTGGAGTTTATACCTTATTTTGCAAAAGATTTCCTTTTTCTCGAAAATAATCCAACATTCAAGCTAGCGTTAATTAGTTGTTGGATATTACGGGTGTTGGCACCTGTACTTCTTGCATTAAGTCCTTTGCCTACATCTGTCCATATAAATCACTACACCACGAAGGCATGCGAAGAAGGCGGGCGAAATACCTTATATACTCCCCCTTTTAAAGGGCTACTGGGGTTTTGGGGACCTAGTCGCCAAATCCCGGTGGTGGAGAATCATCATCCACCACCTTTTTTTAGTTCGGGCGCCAGTGTAGAGACATCAGGATTTTTTTGAAGGAGAGATGAAAAATTAGCAACGCCTTCGACGGGAATCGAACCGCGGACCTCTCGGTTACGCGTCGAGCATGCAGACCACTATACCACGAAGGCATGCGAAGAAGGCGGGAGAAATACCTTATAAATTCATCGGTTAAAGCCTATATAATGAGAAAAAACTGGGCAACTTACTACAAACTTATTACGCGAATCAAATAAGTGATTATTTTAAGTCAGCTGCACAGGTTGCCCAACAGAAGTATATATGCATCAAGATAAAAAAATACGTTTACCTAATCATATAGGACTTAAGGGGGTCAATAAAATGAGTACCAAATTCGCTTGGGGACTAAACATCGGGAGTCCTGCGACAGGCTGACCACTTGTCCAGGCAAAGATGCACAAGCACTCCCGAGCTCACGATCTAGAAAGCAGATATCAGGGCACTGCCGGCCATGGCTCTCTAAGGGCTGTTTGTGCCGCCGAGTTTAGTTTAGTTTAATCATGTGGGAAAAAAAAGCATTTATGTTTGCGCATTGAAAGGGTACAGAATATCAGAATGCCGATTTAAACATCTGTTTGTATATACATTTATGAAGAAGCCTATTCCCCCAGAAGGTAACTAATTTTAAGAGTAAATGCTAAGTTTGGAAAAAAGGTAAATAACTAGTGTTAAAATGTTTTGAAAAGTACAGTTTTAGACTACTATGTATGCGTTCGAATCTAATCCTAACATATATATGTGTGTGTGTGTGTGTATGTATGTGTACAAGTACACAAACAGGTCTACTTATTCCGGCGTATAAAAAGTCATAACCCTTTATCAAATATATGCATACATACCAGATAAATAACATGTATGCATACCAATATGAGCGTATGTAATAAATCAAATTAGATTGCTTCATCTGCATATTTTGCCTAAGCTGTATAACCGGGGAACACCAGCGTAGCTATGGGAGCGACGAAAAGAAACAAGGCGCCCACGCTGTAGAATGGGATGTCCATAATTCTGAATCGCATCGAAGGGACTCGTCGCCACCCCTGCATCAAAAACGTCCAACGCAACGCCATTCTGAATCCCAAACGACCCGACTGAAAAAGTTCGTCAACTCTAGTGTTAGCGTGGAAAGTGGGCGTAGCAAATGAAGGAGCACCGGGAGCTAAATGTTCGGTCCCTAGGGGTCATGCAGTAAATTGGAATTGGACTCCACTCTCATCCGGCACATAAATCAGTAAATTGTGGACCCGAATCGACCGGTTCCTTCTAGAGATAAGATTTTTTTTTTCATTCCTACTTGCACTTTGCTTTTGTTGAGCCTTGAGAGTTCGTTAATATTTCGGTATATCTTGGTTATGGCGAACATAAAATCTTATCTAAACGCCTAAGTATGAATTAGTGTTCGTAAAACGTTCATTCTTTTAAAAAATGCGTCTGCCAACTGCATTACTTCACTTTGTTATCGTTAAATTTTTCTCGTGAAGAAAGAAAATCAACGTTAAATGATTTACTATTTTCTTTTATTGTTTAAAAAATCGTTCCAATTCTGTTTCTTTGTCGAAGACCCGGATATACAGTGAAGTTTAATTGTGATTATTGCTTCTACCTGATTCATGAGCAAGCAAAAAATTTTGGTCACTGTAGTGAGAACCACTGGCCATTAAAATTAATTTCCGTAGGTATATTTTATTGTTTTGGAAAGAAATATGTACTTTATTGATTAAAAAATTTTTATTTGTTAGTTAAAAGCACTAGTTAAGTTCTATTTTCTTACAAAAGGAAAGAAATGGAAAAATGAAGGGGAGGAAGTAGTTAATAAATGTTTGAGTTAGAACAACTTGAGGGTAACAAAAAAATTAATTTTTCTAATATAAAAGCATATAAAACCAGTAAAAAGTTACAAAGAAATATATAAATTAGCAGTTTTAATTGTTTTTTAAATCTCCTTTTATTTACTGGCTCAAACTTCCAAATCGGAGATAAAAATTTTCCAGCCAGGATACGTTGATGGAGATTTAAATCTTCAAAATAAAAAAAAATTTAAAATGTCCATAAAAAATTTTTAAAAAAAAGAAAATAATGGCACGGTGATTTAAAAAAAACGATGAGGACGAAAAGTCTGTAAAAATATTTTAAAAACAAAAATTTGAGGACACAATTATTTAAAAAAAATTTTAAAACGAGATGTAGTTAAAATATAAATACTTAAAATAACAAAAATGTTTTGCAGAATTCAAAATCGTTTTAAAAGAAAAAATAGATTTATCTAACTTAAGAAGATCTAGACCTTTCAAATATTTTTTCATCAATTCAAGAATTGAAACTTTCTGGATGTCGTAGCGATTTAACAAAAACTTTGTTACCTTTCCTCTTTATCATCTTCCCAGTTTTATAAATTTCATCTTTTTAATCATATTTAACAAATCCTTTTTCATAAAAGTTCCTTTAATCTTCTCATTATTCAAATCTTTCAGTCTATAAGGGGAAAGATCCGTGTTTAAAACCTCACAAATAATATAAATCTCTTCTGTTAAAGGATTTATCGTACTCTCTGGGAAAAACGGTTTTAAATTTAAAGATACTAATGGTATCACAGATTTTAAATTTAGTTTTTTTTTATTCCTATAGGCTTATAAAAATTCTTATAAAGGATAGCTTTATTATGCTTTTCGAAAGCTTCTATAGGTTTCATTTTGATAGGTGATTGATATGAATTGTAATTTTCGACTAATTTATCTAACATATCTATATACCTTTTAGTTCCATTTGCATCTAAATGTTTCCTCATATTATCATTCCTTCAGAAAAAGTCCTAGCGTATTTACTTTCTGCATTTTCTGTAATAAACAATTTCATATTATTTTCTATAAAAATATACTTCTTTTAAGATTTTTTTCTTCTTCTTTTGCAAACCGTTTGAGCTAAAATGTACTTTTTTAGAGCAGCAAGCATCGCAAATACTTTTCAATATGGATTTGTTACATTTAGAAACGGTTCCTTGCAAATTTTTATACCAAAAGGAGCAATTTGCATAGAAAGACTATTAATTTCATTTTGGCATTTTGCGTTTGTTCACTACAAATATCGGTTCACTTTTCAAATTGTGACCACCAAATATTAGAGCGCGGCATTATATTTAAAGAAATTAAATAATGAAGAATCTACATAAATGTATGTATGCTCTCGCATTGTGATAAAAAAACGATAATAGTCCATCAAATTTTGAATAACGTACGTTTCCATCCGAATATGGGCATCCGGAAGCCCAAATCTGGAATGTGGAATTTGTTTTATTATCTATGTTATATTGTGTAAAACTTTAACGAATTTTTGATTAACAAACTCAACGATTTCAAAGCGAGCAATGCCAAAACTGAACGAAAAAAAATTTTTTTTATCTCCAGCGTGCCACACTGTGTATCGAAAATTCTAAAGGTATGCTCATTTTAAAACTATTTTTCGATATTGCTGTTGAAATGAATTTTGTGGTTTAGGTGCGAGGAACATGATATTTAATAAATGAAGGTAACACGCAAAACGTTAAAAAAACGATTTTTTGGTTGTAATGTAAAATCTGAAAGCTTTCAGATGTTTTTCTTTATTTTTAACGTTTCTTTGTTTTCTTTGCATTTCAAAAAGTATACCATTCCAAATGTCTTTTTTGCTTGTATAACAGGCCTAATGGCCCCTCTTTCTATTCTTTCCTCATTGTGGGATGGGAATGTCTAAATCTTCAATCATAATTTCATCATGTACATTATTTCTAGCCTCAGTATCTCTAGTTTATAAGTAACGTATATCATGTCTGTATGCTGTTTCATCCAGTCTGCTTATAAGCTTTGACCATTCTTTATAAGTTAAACCAGGTTTTACTCTTGTTTTATTCCATAAAAGCTTCGTACTACGCCCTGTAAACGAGTGCCCAGGTAAGTGCATTTCAAAGGCTGAATTGTTAAATGAAGTTTATAAAGACACGTTTTCCTTTCTTCATTTATATAGTACAAAAATAATCTAATAGCCATTCAAGTTTTTCTGTTTCAGATACTTTCAATTGGGAAAACTTTAATAAATTCTCGCTCATTTACCAAAACTTCTCATTCTGTAATGGTTTTAGCTTTCAGAGAATTTAACAGGGATTTATGAAGTTTACAAATATGTTTATATTCCTCTTTTCTTTCTGAATTTTTTAACGATTTATCTAGAATTTCGTTAATTCAATACTCATTACAGCAAGAGGGGAAAGTACTGAACGAAAATTTTGGACCTCAAACGATAAACTGATATCATTGTAGACTTCATAACTCTTGCGATAAACGTACAACCAATACTTTAATTTCCTTTCTATTTATACAGTATTAAATGTTTTTTGTTTCTCATCTTAGGATGTTTAAAAATCAAACGTTATGAAATCATGCAGTTCCTTGATACACGAACTGTACATGCCACTATAATTCTCTCTTGTTAATTTCACATCAATTTCTCTCATGATCTGTTCCATTTCTTTCGGTTGCAAGTTAAACAATACCTAATAATACAGTCCTTATTTTTTCAGGTACGCTGTAAAAGGCTTTTGAGCTGGATAAATGATGGAAGCGTTTTTGTGTCTGCTGCAAATGTATGATTTTTTAATTTTTCACATCTCCTGCTTCGAAATAACCTAATGTCTCTACAATATAAACAAAAAAAAATAAAAATTGTTCTCCTTTGGAAGATTTAAATTCTTTTGTTCAAACTCCGAGTGATTACAATAAAAGATGTATCTGCATAAAGGAAATATTTGGCATTAAATTCAAAAGATATACCGAAAGAATTCACGTTGAAGTTTCTCATGCGCTTAAAATTTAAAAAAAAAAGCATTCAACGGCTTCGTCATGCTTTTTTTTTGGTACAATATAAGTTGCTGGAAATAATACCTTCAAATGCTTTGATGAATTTCAGTGCTTCGATTTCATTATTCCAGATGAAAGTTACACAATCACAGAGTTGAGCGGTTATTTTAAAGTTTATTTCTTTTAAACAACTTGGAAGAAAAAGTAGAGAAATATTAATTATACATTTAGTTTGATACCCTAAGAGCTAGACAACGATATACTTTCAAATTACTGACTGGCTATAAAATAGATTTATCTGTAAGTAAACTGCACAAAATATTAAGATCTAAAGGGAAAATTTATGAAGAAGCCGAACAAGAAGGAAAATACATGGGCGACATAACGAACGGAAATAACAGGACTTACAATCACTACGATATTGCGAAAGAAGTTTTATTTAATATTGTCAGATGTTATTCTTTCTTATACAGTCAAATTGCAGAAAGATTTGATTAGCCTATATTTTAATGGCTTTTTTTTAATGAAGAACTTTTCATTACCATAAAAATTACAAATCAAAAGAATGAGTTACTAAACTTAAACATGTAAGACGTGAAATGCAATTTATTATTTGAATCAGAAAATGAAGAAAGCGATATTTAGAAAAAATTTATAACTTACTGTTAAAATTTTCTTCTACATAAATGAATGGTCAAAGATTTCACGGAAATGTCGCAGTAAAAAATATAAGGAAGAGAGCTTTTAAAATATTTTAATGGAGATCGGCAATGAAGCATTAGAGAAAACTAAATCTGTTGTTCATGATAAATGAGAGATATACGCTGGATGACGGGTAAAGGTTTAAAAATATCATAAGTCATATTTTATTTCTAAATAAATAGAAAAGATTTATGATGTGAATAAAACGAATTATTGTTATGATCAAGAGATAAAGAGATGTGAATATAAATAACTGAAAAACAACAAAATGTTGATCTCAAGGACGGAAACACAAAAATAGAGTTTTCACTCAAGAGTTCAAGTGTTGTTTCCTGTTTTCTGTTTTCAAAGGGTTTTCGTAAGCAAAGACATAGATGTAAAATCTGACGGTTCTCCCATTAATAATGATCATGAAACATTTTTTAATGGATTGGGTTTGATTAACAACAAGTGTTAAAAAACAGGAGGCACTACCATTGATATAAATCTTCAAACTACGGCTCTGATGAAACGAGCCCTAAGTGTTAAGGACTTTACAAGAGCCTACCAATACGTTTTCCTGTAAAGATATAGGCATTTAATTTGTTCTGGAACTGATAAAGATGTCAAAAAGATATCAGATATTACTAAAAAATAAAAGTGAATAAAAAATACAACGAAGATTTTTCAAAAAGACTCGTGCTTACTAAAGACAGTCAAGCTGTAAATATTAATTCCCCCTTGAAACGCATGTTTAAATTCTTAAACCAATGCAGAAGGATTTGGAAGTTTGAGCCTATAAATAAAAAGAGATTGAAAAATTATTAAAATTGCTGAATTATATATTTCTTTTTGTTTTTGCTGGGGTTACTCTTACTTGTCTGACCGAATCAGAACAATCCCGCGAATTTTATGGTGGCAAGGAGTATAATAGGGCTTACAATCAGTCTTTCGTTGGCAAGAGCCCTAAGCTCCACATATAGGTGACAGTCCGACTTTGCTCAGTTCCGCGCCAATTTTGAGAGAGAGTACCCCGAGGGGCGTATGTAAGGGAATCCCACCTCGCTTTCTCTACCACCAATTCCCGCAAGAGGACTTTTGGAAATCGCCATATATTTAGCTTGCCCACATGCCGCAAAGGCATTATACATCAATATCTGTTATGATATGCAAAATAAAAAATTAGCATAATTGTGTCGGATACCGTAACTAACCATCTACGGACATGTAATATATCAATATTTTTTACTTAAGGATACAATTCACTTTATCTGTAAAATATAATGTGCTTCTTCTTGAAAGGAACAACCGTTTCCTCTTCATTAATGCAGCAATTTATTTACACACAAAGAATTTTTTCTCCTTAAAACTCAGCTAAAGAACAAGTGACATTATCTTAATAAAATGCTAAACACGATATCAAACAATATTATTCCACGTGAACAGTCCTTAACAACATCCATGCCTTCTCCTAGATTCTAGCTCGGGACCTTCGCTGCGATAGTCGGAGTAACTAACCGCTTTTTCGTTGGGTGGCATGCTTCTCTTTAATCCTTTACTTTTTTCATATGCTTTCATATTAGAAAAATTAAATTTCCTTTTTTTTACCCTCAAATAGTACTAGCTCGAGTATTTTTGAACTACTAACATAATTTCGCAAATCCTTGGTCAAAGAAGTGTATCTTTAGCAATTTTATAATTTTATAATAAGTTTCATAATTGTGTCTTAAAGTAATATTTCCGAATTTTAAAATCCACCACTATTCTTCAGACACTGCATTAATTTAAAAAATCTCTTAGATGGTATCAGATTAAAAATCTAGTCTCTAATTTTATTTATAATTTAATTTTACATTTACCGAATAAAAGCATTCGTTGTTAATATATGAAATATGTAGAAATCATTCGGATTTCTATTCAAAATGGCTTCGCATTTAACCAAATTTATAAGCGATTTTTAGTTATAATCTTTCCATCAAGTTAATGCAGTTAAGAGGAACGAAGCTAAGTTACTGTTCTACGAATAACTTTCATGTAATCTGAGCAAATCCTTGTATTAAGCTTTTCTTCGATTAAACGTTTAAGTTGAAATTTGATGTGATTCACAAAGGAAAAGTTTTGCTTATTTGAGAATTTTTTAAATCATTTATTTTCTTTTCTCTTCTTTTTTTCTTTTTTGGAGGCGATATTTTCTTCAGTTCATTAATTTCAGTTTCAAATTTTTGGCCTTAATATAAGTCAAATTAAAATATATTTATTTAGTTTTTTCCAAATTAAATCTAGAATTACATTTCATTAACTTCTTCAGAATAAACTGCTACGACGCGTTTTGGTTTCTATCTGCTGTATGCCTTTGCAATAAGATATTACTTTTCAGGCATTTTAGGAGCTAAATGTCTGTTAAGGAAAACCAGGTCGAATAGATAATTTGTAACTTCTCACCCATGCGTCATGCACTTTCTGGAAATTATTCCCATCCTTTTAAAACATTTTAGAAACACTTTTAGAAATTAAGTTCGGAAAACATCTTCTTTAGGATAACTACCTTAGTATTAAGAAACTTTAAATATTTCATTTCAATTAGTAATAAAGCCTTAAAGATATAAATAGCAATAAACAAATAAATAAGTAAAAATAAGTAAACAATTAGGCTACAAATTAAATAAACAAGGCGAAAGTTGAAAAAGTGATGCCAATTTTCAAATACTTAGCGCATCTGCGGATTTTATTCAATGAAGCTTACTGTTTTCATTAACAGGAAACATGCAAATCAAATGACATATGTATGTCTGCATGCCTGATGCTACATTTATATATGCTGAAAAATTATGCTGATTAGGCGCATGAGACAAAAATTACTCTTACGCACCTAGGAGTTTCAATACTAAATGGTGGAAAGAATTCTAAACATGTGACACAGTTGTGGGGTTTTACTTATTTAATTCTAAAGTTCTAACTTAGAGCCTCACAAACACTAACAATAGAATAATCGCTTAACTGTGTGAATAAACACGTAAGTCTTAAGAAGGGTTCAATATCCTTTATTTTTCAGAATATTTACAATCAGTTCCTACTTGGAACTTTACACAAAGGCTCCACTCGGGCTTGAACTATGAAATTAAACTAAACTAGTTTAACTAAGCTGTCTGAAAGGTATAGCCAAAGCTATCAGCAATCTAAATAGTTGGCCCCTAAATATTAGTTTAATCGACGAAGCCAAGCAAGGGCCTAAGGTATGGCTGAGAGTAGTAACTAAGAGAGAACGTAGCCAAAGGCAAACACGCGCTAGTCTCTCTAGAAGTCGGTGAAGAATCGACTTGAATAACACTCTTATTTGCATTTACTGCGTTTCTGAAATTACATTCTGGTAGGAAATTGTAAGCTGAAATTAGAATAAGATAGTAAGGACACAAATCTTAAAATAACTGTTAATAAACTTAGGATAAATCTTACACAGTTATCCAAAGACCTATTCTAAGTCATCTTATGGCTACAATATTGTAGATGACTATGCATAGTATTACTGGCTAAACACAGTTGTCAAGTAACATTAAATTTTCAAAAAATAACTACCACAGCAAATAAAAAGTCGACATTTGCCAGTACGATAACGTGATAGCTAAATGTCAGAGGATTCTATGCCCAGGCAACGCGAATTTATATTATTTTAAGCGCTGAGACCAGAGAAGCAGTATTAAAATAAGTTTCCAAGAAGCAACTTGTGCAGAAGCTCAGATATTCAGTGCTGAGTCAAAATTTGCCCTGATATCAGACGATAAACATGTAAAACTCTTGAGAGGATGAGAAACAAGAAACCAGTTCAATAACATCATAGGACACAACACCTTTATTCATGGCAGAGTGAAGATGTGGATTGGATTGGGATGCCATATTGATTTGAATACGTTTAAAGGGGGTACTGTCATTAGTAGAAAGCATTTGTATCAACTATTTGAACTTTTGTGATAAGGGACTATAGTTGAGCAGCGTATCCGTTGATGGAGATGAGACTCGTCTTCACAGAGCGGCATTATGAACAAATTTCTTGAAAACCAGAGTCCTGGTAAAATGCAGGGATTAACGCCTTTTCTGATCTCATTCTGTATGAAAATCTTTAGACCACCACTGGGGTTGCTGTCTCCTCTGTTACATTTTTTCCAGTTACTCTTGCAAAATTCCAAAACGCCCTTCCGACAAATGGCAGTTGCAATTTTTCTTGCTCTGAATTACATGAATGAAGGGATTGTAGTACACTGAAGCTTGTATTAAATTCAAGTAATCATACCTCAGGTTAAATCTTATTTATTTCGTTCTTAAAGAACACTGGATTTTTTTTCCTGGGAGATGTCAGTTATGGAATATCTTTTTGGTATTGTATTGAATTTACCGAAAGGTGCTTAAATTTTGAAAGGGAAGACAATAGAGTATTTAGAAGAATTAACTATGCGGACTATAAAACTTAAAATTATTAATATAATTAAAACATTAAATAGTTTAAATTTGCAGAATCCTTAAGATTATTTTAAAGCTGAATAAATTTGAAGATTAATTGTGTTATGTAACTGGAAAGAATTATTCTTGCATTTTAGTATTAATAAAATTTCACTTAGTTTGCTTCTTGACTAGTTGTTTTAAATAGAATATACCGTATTTACTCGCATAATAGTCGCACCCCTTTTTGAAGCAAAAACAAAATCATCAAAAGCGTACAGTATTGTA
>KK113744.1:143594-199181 GCA_000611955.2 Stegodyphus mimosarum
ATAATAGTCACACCTAGACTTTCACAATGAAAAATTACATAAAAAAAAAAAAAAGGGCGACTATTACGCGAGTAAACACGGTAGTATCCCTTCTTTTTTAAAGCATTTGCATTTTATCTATAGCATTTTGTAGTGAAATTATCTAATAATTAGGCAATTATTTATTCTTTTATCAGTTTTTATCCAACATGCAGATTTTAATATCTGGCTTTGAAGAAATACTTTTGCTTTGATCTCTATAAGCAAATTAGAGTGAACAAAGAGTTCGTCTTATATTTCCGTATAAAGATACAAGATTCCGTATAAACTACAGGAAAAATATTATTTCTTTTTTTTTCTGGTGTAAAGATCAACTTCCTGAATTAGTATGTGTTTTGAAAAGCTTTCCTAATTAAAATACAACTCATTGCAGTTAATATTATAACAAGAAGGTGCCATGAAAATTTTCTGATGTAGTTAACATATTGCAATGCATTAAAAATTTTCAAACATGTTCAGCTCAAATCTGTGATTGATTTTATTCACATTGGAGAATGTTTGAGATTCGTGAGCATGCACTTGTGTAGCTCAATACTGAAAAGACTGTAAAGATACAGTCCTAAAGTCAGTGGATCCTAAAGTGAAAGCAGCTACTATTCTCAGCTTTGTAAAATTTAATATATTAATTTAGGGAAAAAAACTTGGACGTTGATTTTAAATATAATCCTGTCGATATCGAGGGCGAACTGATTTAGATCCCTCTTCTTCGGGAACAAAAATAATTTAACTTAAATTATTTATAAACAATAACAACAATCTTAATTAAAATTTAAATTTCAAATCAGTGTCGATCTGTGGCGTATTTCTCTTCCATATCGATTCTGGAATGTATTAAAAACATAAAAATAGATGTAAAGATAATAAAAAGTTCTGTTAGTTTTAGATTAGTTGTAAAGTTAAAATTGTGTGATTTATTATCTCTGAAGTTTGTTCTAAAACACTAAAATTTAATATTTTACTGTTTTTAGTTAGTTTAACAAAGAGGAGACGAGGGAAAAAACTTGTTTTAAGGTACATTTCAAACTGCAATAACATGTTCAACTGGCAGTGTTCTATAAATCTTTTTGTGCTTTAGAGGGAGAAAGCCACAATCTGTGCTGTCTGAAAAATCTGTCACAGAATGTTATTACAACGCAAATGACACAACGTTCTGTCGTTATTGGAATGTTCTTGCTCCGAAAGTTTTGCTTTCTAGTTTTGGCGGAAAAAGCTGTTTTGGCAGCTTCATTTTTCAAGTAGAAATTTCCTCATATCGCTGTCCAAATACTCTGTTTTACACTCTTTTGTAATTTTGGTAGTTTTGCGTTACCGCGTTTGTTAAAAATTATGATTCAGAGTTATTAGAAATGAACAAACTTTTGAATAAAAGAAATCGATAAGACAACGTACATAGGGCCTATAGCACATAGACAATGCACTTTTAAAATTGGATTTTTGATAAAATACGAGACAATAGTTGCCTCACATACGTATGTCAGAAGACTAAAACATTTCCATATGAAACTAGTTACATATACAATGATTTAATATCGGGCAGAGATTCGCTTGTGGTTAGGTATTTAAAGTCAAAGTCTGCCAACTCTGAATTATAATCTCCCTTCCTTGCGGAATATTCCCTTTCTTGCGGAATGCAATATTGGTTACCTCCTGAGGTGCAATGTAGGCCCCATTCTCAGTAAAGAGACGGTTAAATGGCCAATTGGCCATTTCCGAAGATTACTTACCGATCAAATGTCCGGCCATTGACAGAAACACAAGTAGACTTAAATCCACATTAATTTATTTACTACAAAGTTGGTTATGTTTTACAGTTTTTCTTTCTTGTTTCATTTTTCTATCCATTTAATCTATCTATTTATCTGTATCTCTATTTTTGAACACCCGCTCCGTTCTCTGAAGGCTGTGGGAGAAAATTTTATTTGTTTATCTGTCTATCTATATAGTATATATAATTAAAATTGAAAGTTGAAGTGAGTTAAGAAACTAAAGGAAACGATATACTCTATAAGGGGTAATACAGAAATAAATTTTAATGTAGTCAAAATTATGTTAAAGAATGCAGATAGATCAGTTCAACAGTTAACAGATTTTAATATGGCGGAAAACATACATAGTATATAGGTCAACAGTAAAATAAACACCAGAATATGATTCAGATGAGAGAATAAGGGGAACTGAAAAATGAAGAAAGCAAAAAAATAGTGAAATGTAAATTAAAAAATTTCTTTCATAATAAAAATCGCCCATCATGCGTCATCCCATCGGGGAGAAGCATGACGTTCGGTGAACCATTACCAACCAGCCACATTCTGAATTTACAGCTTGAATTTTATGTAATTGGTAAATTTATAGAAAAGAAAAATATATGTAAAATAGAATATACGGTTTTTGGTAGCTTCACCGACAAACACCAAATTAAACAGGCGCCAAGTTTGCTTATGCATGCATACATGAAGAATTTATTTTATGATATTAATTTCTTTCATCCAGAGCTAGTTGACAGTTCATAAGAATGAAATAAAAAAATTGGGACTTAAAAAGGAATTATGTAGAATTTTTTATTCATTTCACTGGGTACTGTTTTTTTTAACATTGATATATTTGCAATTTTCGTGTAGTTCATTCCAGTATGTCGCGTATTTTGCTTTTTTTTCGCATTTTTACAAAATATTACTGCTGTTACTCTTAAGTTTGCGCGCACACACACACACACACACACACGCGCGCACGCACACACACACAACACGCACACACAACACACACACACAACACACACGAAGTGTTCAGAAATTCTGGCCACATCCTTTGTTTTTTAATTATTAGTCCTAGACATGTACTTGCTCCTACGCTTAGCAGAAAGCCTTCCTTATGACATTCGTAAAGCAAAAACCCTTCTGTACAATTCCTACGAAGTTATAATTCCAGTAAGCAGGCTATTACTTTAGAAGCCGGATAGTATTAATTAATAGTTTCTTGCTTCCAGAAACGCAAAAGTAATAAGTGCTGTTTCTTTCAGTGCGGAACCGTTAATCAACAAAGCGAGCAGATTTCGTTTGGCAATTTTTCTCTAAATCACTCAGTAATGGGCACTGAAAAAGTGAGCTAAGCCAATAAAATGGTTTTCGGATATTTCCGCGAATTTTCCCAGTGAACGTATGAAACTCTTTGGCTTTAATTTATTGATGTATGGCAAATTTTGCTAATTAGACATTGCAATTTACATGAACTATACAAAACACCAGATTTCACAGCTACAGAACCCTCGTTCTATGAACAGAAATTGTCTCCCTTATTTTGGGAAACCTGGAAATTGATCGGAAATATAATTAGGGAATTGATAGAAATAATAATAATAATAACTGGTATGAAATAAAAAGTCTCAATATAGATCAATGTTTAAGGAAATTAAAGTGAGTATGGCTAATTTCTCACTAATATTCAGCGTATACCGTGTAAGGTTTATGACAATTTTAATAACAGTTATTTTAAGTTTATGGATCTTTTTTTGTCTTTTCTAGCTTCAGCTTACAATTTCCTACTAGAATGTATTTTCAGAAACGCGGTTCAAATGTGTAAAGAGTAGTATTTAAGTTTATGTTTCACCGACTTCGTTAGAGAGCCTGAGTTTATGAGTAGCGCGCGTTTGCCTTTTGTCTACGTCTCCCTAAGCTATTGCTACGTTCGGCCGTGCTTTAGGCTCTTGTTTGGCTTCGCCGACTTAATTAAGATTTATGGGCCGACTACTTAGAATCTTGATAGCTTCGGCTATATCTTTCAGTTAGCTTTAGTTAAGATTAGTTAAGTTTAATTTCATATTAATTTAAGTTCCAGTCCAAGTGGAGGCTTTGCTGTACGTTCCGATTTAGGAACTGATTGTATCATATTTATTTTAAGAAATAAAGGGTAGTTAACCCTTCTTAAGTCTTACGTTTCTGTTCACACACGTAAGCGATTATTCGCTTATTAGTGTTTATGGTGTTTCAAGGATTGAACAATGAATTAAATAAGTAAAACCCCACAACCGTATTTACTCGAACATAAGACACTTCCTATATTTTAAGATAAGTTTTTATATATAATAATGCAGGTGAATATTTATTTGTTTTGCATTAATTCTGCGAAAAATAGAATTTTAGTTATATTCTTCCTACCTTAAGAATGTCCTTGAAATAATAATACAGCAGTGGCCCGAATGCATTGTTAGTGATATATTGTCACCTGTTTGTTTTTAGAAATATCGTGATCGGTATACTAGATGCAGGCCTAGAGTGAAATAGCTCAGTTAAATGTAGCTATTATAATTAACGGTAGTTACGCTTTTAATTTATATCGCAATTACCTATATGGTTTTATTTAGTAATTCAACAAAGTAATTGTTCTATGTTGTATGATATACAAACGCTCTCCTCTCTTTCCGCAATTTCATTTATCAAAATACCCGATTAAAAAGACCTACTAAATTTTAGAGCAAAAATATAGAAAAAAGAAGAGTCTTATTTTCGAGTAAATACGATACATATCAATGACTCTGATTCTAGGTGGCTGGGCGGGTTTCTATATAGGGTTTTCATGATCCTCTCAATATGCGTAGAACTAACAACAAATAATTACTCGTATTATTAAAATGGTTGCTAAGAAAACATCTGCTCTGAAGAGTGTTAAATCTCAAATACGTTAGTACAGCAAATTCCTTACCTGTATAACTATCTCAGTTTCTAAAAAAAAATACACCTACATACATGTATATGCAAATTTCGTTAATCCATCGATCCGTTAAGCCATCGAGAAACAGATATAAGATGGAACGCAAAACGTTAGAGAACATTTGCATGTGCGATATATACAATTATGTTTGGCGATGAAATGTGCTTTTCACTTCTAACCTTAGAAAAAATTTACTGGCGTATAGGAGTATGTCTGGTGAGTGAAAGCGTACAAGAAGATAGGTAGGCATGATACGAGTATGCGGTTGTCTGCATATGCTTTTTCGTCCGATAATGTTTCACCAAAAATTCCTTGCCCCATCGACGAGTAACAATTCGACTTCCCTTTCATAGTTCTCTTCGTCCTTCCCCCCTCAGATACTCTTTCACCCAAATAAATTCTACCCCCTTCTTCCATAGCAGGGATCATCCTTCCGATAATTTTCGCTTCTCCTTCATTCGCCCACAAGCCAAGAATATTCTGCACTTTTCTGCTTACAAAGATGTCCTCGGCTTAAGTTGTAGAGACATTAGGTTATTTAGTAGCAGGAGACATGAAAAATATGCAATTAATGCCGGGAATCGAACCACGGACCTCTGAAATACCGGCTCAGTGTGCTGACCATTACACCACGAAGGCACGCTAAGAATATGGAAGATATACCTTATAAAGTTTCCTATAATTTATTTGCCTAAAGTATTCTACATGACAATACAGCATAATTAGCAGTATTTTACATCGTATTCTTACATATTTATATGATTATTACTAAATTCTATAAACATGTGCAGTATTCTAAAATTTTAATTTATTTGATAACTACCCCCGTATTTAAAGCGTTCTGGCGACTTCCTCGAAATAATTTAGGACTGTACTATGCTTGTTTATCTCATTTGTTAAAAATTTACACATTCTGTCATAATGATGAACGCTTTGAAATTGTCAACTGCGTAACCTTCTATTGAGGCAAAAATTCAAATTTCTGCAGTTTAAGCGGTATTCTTAGAGCTATGTCACTTCTGATTCTAATGATTTTACCGTGTACAGCTAAAGGAATAGTCTTCCAGTTCAGTCTTGGAATATTCCGAATGCAGCTGAACAGTTGCAGTTTATTACTACAGTGTTATCCATCATGCGACTGGCGAACCATGATTTTAATTTAATATATAACCATGTATTTATTATGCTGGATTTTAATATTAATTCAAAAGGAAAGTATTTTTACGTGAGCTGCCTGCTCTTCAGTGGTAGATCACTATCGAAATTTAGCGATCCTAGTTCTAGATATTACTTAACACAGCCTGAACAGACAAAAATTTGCTATACATATTTCTAGGATAAATAAATAATACCATAATAATTGAAATGATGAATGCGGATTTGATTCGGTAATAATTTAAAGCTTTTTGCTAGGCTCTCTCACTTTCAAGAAGATTGAGTTTTGATTAATTGCGAAAATTATCTGCCTAGCGAATTAATTGAGCCTAGCTTGATTATCCTCGTTAAATATTTTTTGATGGAGTCTTCACATTAACTTGTCTTCACGTTATACACACACACACACATATATATATATACATGTTTACGTTATATATATGGAAAATTCAGAGTTGCGAGTCTTTTCATTAAGAAGTTACTTTGCACGAATAAATGCAAATTTTTCTAAAGCAAGAATTTTTAAGGTATTATTGCTCACATGAAAAGAAATTCTTAGCTTCCTTATTCATTATCAGGAGCTTTAAACAAAATCACAGTAATAGAATAGTAAAAAGGTTTTTTTCATACATTTACTCAATTGCGATATTTAAAAAATGTTCTATTTTACTTATCAAACGGTTTGTTTTCCCTTCTCAATAAGTATTTAAAATATTTATTTCTGAAATTTTAGTCAGCACTAATCCCGTTTGACATAAAAAAAGAGATGATGGGAGTGAAAACTTTATTATTGCATGAAATTAAGCATTATTTCATGTATGTAGATGTTTGCAATTTGTGAAACTAATGGTGTTATTGCACTTATTTAACTATTACCATACGGAATTAGTCTGCTTTTTACATCCTTATACGAAGTATTGTAATCACAAAAAAATTCCGGGTTTCTAATTTCAAAGAAAATATCCATTTTGACTGCTATAGAATGCAATTTAACGATGTTTTTTCTTTCTTGACATGTGTACGTAAGGCCAGAATAGAGGGCTCTATTTCCCTAAACTAATTATGAAACTGATTTAATATGGACATACGTATGTATGTATCTCTCATAACTGAAAAACGAGTAGCCTCAGAACGTTGAAATTTTGTATACTCATTCTGTTACTCGGCTCAGTGAGCTAAGTTTTTTTTCATTCTTATGTGTTGGTAAATTGTGCATTTTTGCTTTATAAATGATTGAATTATATTGTTCTTATCTAAAGTTTTTGTGCCTTTAGTTAATCTGCATGCAATAGTTGTAGAATTATCAATTAATTTCAATTTAAAAGTTGTTTCAGCCTAATTTTTTACCATAACAGCTATATTTGTTTACTTTTGAAACACAGCAGAATAGTGAACAAAGTCTTTCTGAACCTTCAGTTTGTTTGCAGGGTGGGTCCAAAAAGAAACTTATTTTTGTGCATCGAAAAATCTGCATTCTTACCTGCTTTCCGAATTTCTTTTTTTTTTTTCCTTTTTTTTTTTTTTTTTTTTTTTTTTTTTTATTTTTTTTTTTTTTTTTTAAAATTTTTTTTTTTTTTTTTTTTTTTTTTTTTTTTTTTTTTTTTAGAAATTCTAATTTTAATAATTGAAATTGTTTTTTTTTATTGCTTTAACTGTATTTGGTGTTTTATGCTTTTATATATCTTTCAATTTTTAATGAATTTATTTTGAGTTTTTATGTATTTTTGCCTAGCCGCGAATTGAGAACTGAATTAATTGAATGAGAAATATATCTCTACTGACATTCCAGGAAATAAGTTTAAATGAAATGCAGGAAAAAATGCGTATAACTTAATATTCTGTACAAGGAAGTTATGTGGTGTGCACATCCGACTTTGTCTTATTGTTTAAGGTCTAAAACTGTGTATATTATACAAATAAATAAGTGTTAAAATTAAGATTAAATCTGTAAGGTACAAAGTAGTAAAATATCATATGTATATATAATGCCAGGAAAGGCATAATATAAAGGTGCTAGAAAAGGCACCTTTAATCTATAATACGTTATACAAAATCAAGTAAAGTTTGAAAATGCATATGCAAAGATATCACATAACGCTAAAAATAAATAAATAAAAAATAACTTTATTTAAATCGGTACCTAGGCTTCTGAATGCATATAGTAGCTCACGGCATGCAAATACCTTTCTAAGAAAATTTCGTTGATTAGTAATTTTTCATTTAACTCTCCATATTTTATCTGGGATCTCCATGGTTTATTGCCGCAACTTAGACTGGTTCATTTTATGCTTAGTCTGGCTTTAGATGTCGAATCATTGAATATACGTTGAAACGGACGGGAATCCTTTCTATTTAACTTGGAATGCCACTTTCAACATTATTATTAGTTCTGGCTCTATCATTTGAGAAGTGATTCCAGATACTTCGCAAACGAAAATAGTTGAAAGTTAGAAATAAAATTACGCTTCATTTATAATTTTTTTTTTTGATTTAGACTACTTGTACCATTTTTTTGTTAATGTATATAAATTTAATTAGTAAAAGATGTTTCTAAGGCCATATATTACGTATCATGGTATAGAATAATCTTCCTGAGTATTAAGAGAGAGAAATATATAAAATAAGAGAATCGGCTTAATTTTGCTAAATTATTTTTAACGATTACTGAATGAAACTTAAGGGATATATTGATTTCCCCCATCAGACACTTGAGCCTGAGATTAGGAGCACAATGGAAGAACTGGGGGAAAAGACACCCAGTGATAAGGGGGAAAAGAAAATTGGACGAAACATCATTTTGGGGAAAAGACATATAAACCTATGGTAGGACACCTCAAGAGATTGTGATCCGTTGCTAATATTGGATCACAGACGTTAAGTTTTTAAAAATAAAAATGTAACAAAGGTTTGTTGCTTCTGAATCAAAGCATTGTTAATTCAACTTGAAAAGCTATAGTGTATATAATTAAGATACAATAACACGCCCAACAAATATTAATTTAGAAGTCAAATAACAAAAATCAGCATTATATTTTCAAATTTTCACAGGACAAAAGCGCAATGATTAGATAAGATATTTTATCTTATCTTTTATCTATCTTGTGGCTGAGGATGATGGTTCCGTAAAACCATCGAAACTAGTCCTGTGAAAATTTGAAAATATAACGCTGGATTTTGTTGTTTGACTTCTAAATTAATATAAAGCATATAATAAAGTCTAAGTTGCCATGGTGAGAGATAAATGGTGTCACTATATGCCAGATTCCAAGTCAACAACCGTCTAAATACTACTTACGAATTTAGCTGTGCGAAGAAATTTTTACATAAAATAAAATTAATATTTAAAAACTTTTCTTACTATGCTTTCAGATATATGAATCTCGTTAAGCTAAATCCTTTATGAAAGTATATCAAAAGAGAGAAACTCATTAAGACAGTAGGTGAGGAGTAGGGACGTGGTGAAAAATTTGAATTAATTACAACTGATTTTTAGTGATCGAGCTCAAAAAGGGGGGCTGCTGAACTAAAGCCTAGTCGCTATAATATAAACTATGGTAAAGGCGAATGCCTGAAGAGGTTTTCCCTTTCTCTTTCTTTCACTGTAGCTTCCGATGCCATGAAGCTGGGAGAAATTCACTTGCATCTGCTATTACTGGATATTTCAGAGAAACGGCGCCTCTTTATAATTAATGATAATACGTTTTAGTTACTTTTACATTTGAGCTAATTTCGAGGTCGTGAACTTACACTACATATTATTATACTCTCTTGAGGATTCCTGGCAAATCGCCATTATTTTAAAGATACACAGTTAGGTGTGTCTGGAGACATTGGTATGGATGATGTTTCCAGTTACAAGCTCAAATCAGTAATCAATTTAATTTTGGCTCTGAAAGTTTGGTTATAACTCTGACACTTATCCCTGCGGGTTATTGAAACGAATTTCCTGTTTTCTTCTAAATATAGCAGAAAATTAGTATTTAGTATACAGCGACTTGCATCAAAACAATTCATTCCAAGTTGTACGTCGAAGAGGACCTGCGTTAGTAATCACACGCACCATTTTAATCATGACCCTTACTCACGTGTATTCATTATTAAAAAAAAACTTAAATATTTTCGCTTAAGTTAATCTTCTTAACATTCATCTCTTAGGAATCGTACGTGATCAAAATAGCTGCAGTCACTTTTAGCACTTCGACCATAAAACACTAGGGCGTGGTAGGTTATCCTTTCTAAAAAGGTCGAGTTTAGATGTTGAACAACTGCTAAGGGAAAGACAGCGCCATTTTTGTGCTTTGTTTCATTCATTTAGATGTTCGGATCGTGAGCACAGATGTTCATGCCACGAGATCCGTTTGTTTATTTTTATTTTTTATTTTGAGAAATTCTTTTTTATCTTCTCATATGTTTTTTAACCTTTATTTTGGTAGAGTGGCGATTCAATTCAAGTATATTAAAAGAAAAATAAGGAACTTCATAGAATGAACTGAAAGAAATATTACAGCTTTTCTTAGGTTTGAGGTACAGACCAAAGAGGGAGGAATTATTATTACATTTACCTTTCTCCTCGAGGGACCATGTATGAAAATTCTTTTTTAATATTTGTTTCGGATAAAACCATATATCGCTTACCGGAAGTACATTTTTAGGCATTGTTTAAGACAAATATTTCCAACTTGTGAGTCGTGAAAAGTTCTGAAGTTTTTAATGTGCTATATAATCATGCGAGCACACACACGCACACATACATACATACATATATATAATTAACAA
The DNA here is from genome assembly GCA_000611955.2 of Stegodyphus mimosarum. Taxonomy (NCBI): domain Eukaryota; kingdom Metazoa; phylum Arthropoda; class Arachnida; order Araneae; family Eresidae; genus Stegodyphus; species Stegodyphus mimosarum. The sequence goes on from KK113744.1 coordinate 154,269, forward strand.
AACATTTTTTTAGAAACAAAATATAAATATGCCTAGTATTTTCGCGCATTAAGCTGCTGAAAAAATATCAGTGAAGACATAAAGTAAGAAATTTAGAACTACTTTTTCACACAGATGAAAATTGAAATTCATAATTAATAAATTTTAAAAAATCTTTTAAATGCAACAAAGAATTTTTAAAATTGATAAAACCAAAACTTTTAAACGAGCATACTCCAATTCAAAAATTTATGAAATTTAAAGAAATTTAAAACATCCCAATAGAATAGGAATTCAGTCGACTTCAATGTCACTTCATCAGCGGAAAGAAACTGTGAAACCAACTGAACCCTCTCTTTTACAGAAGTCCTTGCTTTTCTGTATCCAGAATTAGTCAATGAACCATTTTAATGTATTTTAATTTTAATAATTCACACGAAAATTCTGGCCCCTTCATTGAATAAAATAAAATGCTTCATAGAACGAAATAAAGGTAATATTTTGTTTTATTTTATTCAATGAAGTATTTTATTATTTCAATTTTGTTTTCGTTGAGAAAAATGGTATTCCCTTTTTTTAAAATACAAGATTCTAATTTAAATTCATTTAGATTTACGTTTTTCCTTGCCTTGGGGAAGGGCCAGAATTTTCGGGTGAACTATTATAATTAAAATTTATTGAAATGGTTCATCGGCTAATTCTGGATACAGAAAAGCAAGGACTTGCAAAAGAGAGGATTCAATTGGTTTCAATGTTTCCTTTCCCCTGATGAAGTGACACTGAAGTCGATTGAATTCCTATTCTATTGAAATGTTTTAAATTTCTTTAAATTTAATAAATTTTTGAACTGGAGTATGCTTGTTTAAAAGTTTCGGTTTTAACAATTTAAAAAATTCTTTGTTGCATTTATAAGATTTTTTGAAATTTGTTAATTATGAATTTAAATTTTCGTCTTTGTGAAAAAGTAGTTCTAAATTTATTAGTATATGTATATATATGTTATTAATTCAAAATAATTAATTAATAAGATACTGTTTATTCATTTTCTATTGTCTCATTATTGCATAATTTCCTTCTACGCTTTTTTGTGTGTGTTTGTGTGTGTGTGAAAGAACTATGTATATGGATAGAAATAAATCACAATTTAATGCAAATATATCAACATGGTTAAGAGTTTTAGAAATACGGGTTTAAGAACTTTGAGTCGGAAACGAGGAGTTGTGTCAGAAATTCATTAAAACAGAAATAAATACTTAAATTGTTTAAATATAATACGACACCACTCTGTCAATTTAAACTTTAAATAATGTAAGAAAGAGATGGATTTCGCTGCGGGAATACAATTAATATTTTTCATTGTTTCAATAATAAAATTTAAACCTTTTGCATTCAAAAAGATATCACTAAATTTATTTCTCTCTGAGAGCAAAATTTTTGTCAAACGTATATGCGAAAATAAAGAGTTTTGTCATTTATTGAAGACAAAATACAGAATGATCACTTTTGAACTGACACGAAAACAGCTTTCTTCTGAACAATAGGCATCTTCAGTTACGATATTATTGTGTGTAATACCGTCTAAGTTACCAGTAAAAAAAAAGAAATGAAATTATTTTCCATATCGGTCAATTATGCATTAATAATTGATAAATTTTTTGAACTTTTATTCACGTTGTAGAGTTATTAGGTTATCTGGAATCGGAAGATGTGAAAATGAGCAACGCCTTCGCCGGGACTGGAACCACGGACCTCTAGAATACGCGCCGAGCGCTCTGACCAGTACACCACGGATGCATGCGAAGAAAGCTGGAGAAATACCTTATATACTCCTCCTTTTAAGGGGCGGCTGGGGATTAGAGGGCCCAATCGCCAAATCCCGATGGTGGAGAATCGTCATTCACAGCCTTTTTTTAGTTCAGGCGCCACTTGTAGAGTCATTACGTTATTTGGAAACAGGAGATGTGAAAATGAGAAACGTCTTCGCCGGGACTCGAACCATGAGCCTCCCGAATACGCGCCGGGCGTGCCGACCACGAAGGCATGGGAAGAAGGTGGGAAAAATACGTTATAAGGTTATCGACATTTTACACTGTACCTATTGAATAAAATCTCGAAATAAATTCATTTTTTAAATCAGTAATTTAGTTTATGTAAGAGTAAAGCAGACTATGATAACTATATTTCCATGTTTAAACTGCAAAGTTATTTATGTTAATTAACCAATTATGATTTTAAACCTTTAATGTAACTTCTCCTTCCCGTAGTCCTCACCAGGATGCAAATTAGGTGGTAGAGTATATAAGTCGAAGATTTTGAATGTTTTAGACATAGGTCACTGAGGACGGGGGCACCCGGCGTCTACCAGAGGTAAGCAGATGTATGTCCCTAGTCCTCCACTACCCAGCCTTTATTGAAGAATTTAAGAATTCATGTAACTTACACGGCCAAACAAGAACTAGATGGCGATACAATGATGTTTTACATACAGAGCTCTTGGCAATGACGCCTGCAGTTTACATTCCATCGCCCAGCTCTGATAGTGAGTATTTTGGTTTTTAGCCATTTCGCCATAAGCCTTTTAAAAAAAACTAACCTCTAGAAAATAAATGTAGTCATGACAAGTAAAAAGCTGAATTTCACCAGAAGAATTAAATCGGTCTGCTCTCTCATTATTTTCCTTAACAGAACTTAAGACCCCTCCTTTTATTTTGGTCCAGACTTATGCATGTTTTCCATAAATTTCTAGCTAAATATTTTCCCGAGCAATAGAATTATCCTCATCGAGCATGAAATCCTCGTTATTCTGATACAGGTAGACAATTTAATAGCAAGGCAGATGATGGCCACGCTTACGAACATTTACGCTCAGCATATGTTGGCAACTTTGACAAAAATGCTGTTACCGTTATGAAGGTCTCCCTAAACTTCAAGACTTATGAATCATTCCAGAGGCGATTCTAACCGCAATTTCTGTGCTGTTTCTACAAAAGGCAGAAAATTCGAAACGTCTGCAGATGAATGAAGCAGCGTCAGTGTACAGGACCTCACCTAAAACAGCAGAGTCAGAAAATAGCATTAAGAACACAATAAATAAATAAGTAAATAAAAAAAATCAATTAGTAAATAAAAGACTGTTATAATCCGCCTCTGAGCAATCCAAATCAAAAATGATTTTTATGAAAATTTGGTACCTGAAATTCACTCGAGGTATTTACGCATTTGGATTTTTAATAGCATAAGGCTATTGATTTTCCCATGTACATTCTTTTCTCAACTGCAGGCTTCAAATAAAAAATGGAAGAAGACCAAAAAAAACAACGGAAGTATTATTAAGGTTAAGTTAGGGGACAGTTCTTGATCATAATGATTTTCAGCTGCAATCGGGATTGTAATCAAACATATGATTTCCGCATGGTGTATAAATCAATCATAGTGCACACATTTGTTTACTGATCTTATTAAAATGTTATAAAGTATTTTTCCCCTCCTTTCCGCATGCCTTCGTGGTGTAACTGAAAGTGCATTCGAAAGATACAGGGTTCGAGTCCCGGGGAAGGCACTACACGTTTTTCACGTCTCCTGATTAAAAACAAAAAATTAATGACTCTGCAGTGCCGTCTGAACTAAAAAGTGGAGGGGGATAATTTGTCATTACCAGGATTTGGCGATTGAGTCCCCTCATTCCCAGTCGTCCTTTAAAAGCGGAAATATAAAAGGTATTTTCTCCCTACTTTCCGCATGCCTTCGTGTTGTAATTGAAAGGTTGCTCCACGCGTATTCGACATGTCCAGGGTTTGAGCCCCGGATTTTTCAAGGATGAGCATATTTCAAGTCTCATGTTTCAAAAAAACTAATGACTCTACAATGTATTCAATTTTGTTTTTATTTACACCATCTCTTATCATGCAACAGTTATACATATGTTTAAAAATGCTTTTGTTTTTCAACTGTTTGCTTTTGTCACTATTTAATTTCATACCACGTCAGGGCTTAAATTCAGCTTGAACTCACCGGTGCACAGCTTCTCAATTTTTGAGGGAAACTAATAATTCATATTGAAACCCAAGATAAAGTGAGTTGCAGTGAGCTTCAGACAACGTAAGCTGCACTATTTATAATTAATTTAATTTACTGATTTTTTATCTCTTTAAACTTTATTTAATTGTAATGGAACATTACCAATTACTTTATTTACTTATTTTTATTTGTCTTCTGGATGGCTTTGTACTACGGCACTTCTAACTTTAGAAATAAAGACCTACCTTATGTTCAGGTGGATAAACGTATGCGAAGTTTGCTAATATTTGGTAATTTTGTATCTTTAAAATTAAAAAAAGCCCTTTTGTTTTCAACCTGACTAACTAAAAAAGTAAATTTTATTGAGTAAGTTGTTATTATATATTTTTAGCTCATCATGTAAAAGTACACGTAACTCATCCGTTAATAACGAAGTTGCATCAATAAATGTTCGCTATAAGACGACTGAAGAATGGCCTTATAATTTACGAATAAGAGCTATACGAAGTACCTCGTAACTTACATAACACCTGGAATGAATAGAAGAGAAAAGTACTTTTCACCATAACTTTTTTCCTAACTTTAATTGCGGGTCATACATAATTCTTAAAACGACAGACAGATATTTGAAGCTTCATTGCATATTACTTCACTTATATATTTATTTTTAATGAAATTTCGTCTTTGTATTTGGCGGATGTAAAGTATGCGTTCTTATTTTTGTGGTTTCGCAATCAACATCCGAATGCAATTTGCGATCTGTCCCCATTTTTTCGAGAACCCCAGGACATTCGTGTTAATAACAGTACAGTTGGTGTTGCGAGTGTGTTACCTTTTGTAACCGCTGAAACCTGCAATCATAGCGGCGCGGAATAGCATATGCTTTCTCCGATTTTAATGCAGAGATCATCTGCAATGGTGACCTTTGCTGCAGTTTTTCTTTTGTCACTATCAAAAGACAGATTGTACGTTTTCGGATGTGGTATTAAGTACCAATTCAACACCGAAAAGAATACTATGATAAAAGGTGGCACAATGCACTATTGAAATGTGTGCTTTCGGACTTCAAGTTATTCATTCTTGTAAACTGCAGAAGAATTTTCAGAAATCTGGCATGTTAAAGGGCACGCTGCATATTGCTCTCCGTGAATACGTTCACGTGCCCGAGTGCCTTTAAACGGAGAATTTTTACTCCACCAAAATAAAAAAGAAAATTTAACTCTAAAACTTTTTAATACAAGAAGAAAGAAAATTAACTATTGTGCAGCAAAGATATGACCTCTTGTAAAAGTTGTAATTATTATAAGAAAAGTGTGGGGTAATTTTGGTCGATATGATTATCTCTAAATACACTATTGGGTAAAAAGGATAAACTTAACTATTCATTACTGAAGGCGTAAAAGCATTTCCTTACTCTTTTAATGAACCTTTAAGGAGCCACACACAGGTTACCTTAGAAAAAGCTAAAGCAATCTTTACTTTTCTCCTCTGCCTTCAAGTCGTTCAGTTAGAAACGAAAGCATAATCTCGTAACAGTTATATGTCTTACTAAATAATTTCCATTTTATCTTGCGTTTGAAAATGATCCTAGTGGGACAACCATTCGAAAGCGAGAAGAGAAAATAAAAATGCGGCTTTAGCTTAGTTAGTATTAGCTGCAAATTACTGTGAGAAAAAGGACAAAAGGTTTGCTCCTTATAAGGCTTCAGTAATTATGTGAAAGAACAGTTTAAAGATGAATATTAGCAATTGTAATATCTATTACTAAAACTCATACTTCATATGCGAACCTTTCACCAAAATGAAGTAAAATTTGGGGTGAGTACTTGTTAGCAAAGAGGATTTTATTTGGTTTCAAAGAACCAATTAACTCAAATTTTACTGGTAGTTTGGTGTTTTAGTGCTATGGAGGACTGGAGAACTGAAATCAAAAACAAGAAAAATAAATACGTCATACTTCATACATAAATACGTCCTTTGAAAGTCTCTGTAAGGAAATGGACTCATTCTCATGTCTTCCAAGCGGAAAAACCAACTCATGTAACCAGCTCATGCGGCGACCAGAAACCAAACACGGGACAAGCTTCTAGATTTCCCAGAAATTTATCTATTTGCCTTCAGGTCAGGTAAATATAATTTTCGTGACAGGTATAACATCTTACTTAAAATAATACACTCACTTCCAAAAGTTAAGCACGAAGATGTAAAAATGCAAAAAAAAAAAAAAAAAAAAAAAATACTGCTTTGATTGACACAAAATTCAGCGGGAAAGTAGCATATATATTTATGCATAAAACAAAATCAATAATTATATACAGAAATAAAAACAATATTAAGTTTTTGTAAGTTATCAGATAATGCCACACTGGAGACTTAAACATAATTATGTACAAAGTGAAAATAAACAGCATAAAATGAAAAAAAAGGACATTAATAGGGTATGTGATCCCCCCTCATCTGTATACAAAGTTTACACCTTGTGACCATGCTTTCAATTAGGTGGTCAACCACCGCAGAATTAAGCAATCGCCATTCTTGTAAAGCAGTTTCCAACTCAATAAGTGTGGCTGGACGTGAGAAACGTGAAGATACAGCACGGCCGAGAGCATTCCAAAGATTTTCAGTGGGATTAAGATCGGGCGAATATGTTGGCCACGCAATACGCGCAATCTCTTCACTCTCCAGGTAGTCATCGACGATGTCAGCTCTATGGGGACGTGCGTTATCGTCCATTAAAACAAAAGTAGGGCTAACGGCTGCAGCGTACAATCTCACAACGGGTTCTAGGACTTCATCTCGATACCAGACACCCATCAAATAGCCCCGTTTAAAGATGTGCAGGTCGGAGTGATATCCTAATGAAATGCCTGCCCACACCATAATGCTTCCGCCTCGGAATGCGTGATGTTCGGTGATGTTTTGGGACTGATTGCGTGTTCGTTGTTCACACCATATCCTTATATGCTTGTCAACTGGCCCCAGAGCAAATCTTGACTCATCAGTAAACTTGACATTGCCCCAGTCAGACACATTCCAATTGACATGTTCCCGGCACCAATGTAATCGTGCCCCTCTTGACTGGACGGATAGAGGAACACAAACTCGAAGTACCTGGGCGTACAGTCCACTCATATGTAATATTCGGCGTACAGTAACTGCATATATCGCCTTACCAATGGACGCTGTAACCATAGATGTGAAACATGTGGAGGTCGCTCTGCGATTCCGCTTGGCTGCAATAGCAATATATCGATCTTCCGCGGGCGTTGTAACCCTTGGGCGACCGGCTACGGGCCTTCGGACAACTGTTTGTGTGGTTGGAATTGTTTCCATAAACGTGAAATTACAGAATGGTGAACGCCGAAGAAAAGAACAACATCTGTGATCGACTGTCCTGCTTCAATGCACCCCACAGCACGCCAGCGTTCAGAATTTTCCACTCGTCTTCTGGAAGTCATAGAAACACGTATGTCTTGAAAAAAAATTGTACGAAAGTTTTAAACACCTTCTATCAGCACTTACAATCAACTTCTGTAACTTTTCATAAAGCTAGCTTCTTATAAGACTGCCTTTTTTTGCATATTTCTTGACATGAAAGTGCGATTGGCTGTTACCTAACATATTTGCATACTTCCATCTACCTCTGCAGCGAATTGCATCCTCTTCAATTCTGATTAGCTTCCGGAAATTAGCATTTTCCTTTCCGTGCTTAACTTTTGGAAGTCAGTGTATAAACATGAAACGCATTATATGACTTCGGACTCATTAAATTTCTTACTGTCCCACGACAGACAGCGGTCGCTAATTGTATTGTTTTACAGGCTCCTTACTATGTGTAGAAATACAGATTTTTTACATAAAAGTCGTCTAAATGAGGCACTGACACTGAGATAAAGTTTGGGTTAAAAGATTTGTGAATAGATTAGCTTATCTCTTTCTGTTCCCGATGTACACAACAAGACCAGTAGATGCCGGCTATACTCGAAAACTTGAGGCCTAATCATTGAGGGCAGACGAAATACTATCAAAGCAAGAATTTGGATGAAAGGAATGGAATAGGAAACTTGACTTAGCGATAACCTTTTGTGTGCATTGTTCTTCTGCTTTCTTTTACGGCTGCGCTCTTAATTTTAAACTGCCAAATTACCAAAGTAACTGTAAAGGCTCGTTCACATTTGATTCCCATGACGCCAGGAGAGCTGATCTACCTACAGAGCTCTGATTTAATCAAGCTAGCTCGCGCCTATTCTCTCCTGAACCTTCGACAAGCTTCAGCTCCTGATCGCTAATCAGTGAGATGGAGATCATCTCATGATCTTACCTACCTTTCGTTTCAGGTGGTTTTTCTGCCAAGAATTTTGAGCCGAGTATTCTGCTGCATTATATACAATTAATTGTATCGTAATATTTAATTACTATATAATGTAACAAAATTATACAGTACTTAGAACAAAACATGAATTTTTTTATTATCATTTTATTATTTATTATTATTATTATTATTTCATTATTCATAAAATTACTTTTTTCTTTCAATTTTATATATCTAATTTCTTTCAGAATTATTTAAAATTAAGTTCATGGACGAAAAGTTCAGAAGGCTCTTTGACGTATTATGTTCATTCATTTAGTTAAAATTTGCTTATTATTTAATTACTTTATATTCCGCAGTAGGTTTTCTTACACTGATGTACATGGTTTCTTTTTATCTGCATTGCATAACAGATAAAGATAGGCGATATTAGTTAATCAGTTCCCTTACCGTTTCGTATCGTAAGCACAGAGCTAACAATAATGAACAAACAAATTCATCATTTTGATGAAGATCTGCAATCAAAACCCAAGCGATGTTTTTCCGCCTACATATATATATACAGTCTTTGAGCTGATTATCTCACAAAATAGATTGTTGTTGGCCGCAGGTAAATTTCAGCTATCGCTTAGATCAGAGGTTTTTTAAACGGCTTCCTAAACACTCCAATTACAATTCGCGTCCCTTACACAGAACAATCATAACTCGCGGCGCCTTAAATTCAGCATAATCAACTCAATCTGTAAATTTTTTATTTTCACGAGACATATTATGTTTCTGGTAGTTCTTTTTTTGGGGGGGAGGGGCGACGGGATATTCAAAGTGCTCGTATTTTCACTTTAAATCTAATTTTATATTTATTTTATATACATTGTAATATGCAAAGAAGACTATTTGGATTGGTTTATTTGGTTATGGCAAAGAACTTGGCGGCTATTTACCTAAGAGCAGGGATGCCTTCGTGAAGGACTTTCTAAGGAAAACTATCTCGTATACACGTTACACATGGAAAAAGCCCCGAAAACGATTATACAGCTAATCCATTCCCCGGGATTTAGACCAAATTACTAGTGCTTAGTGATTTTACCGCTTGCCCGCTAGAGGGCCTTATATAAAGAAGAAATAGAAGAAAGTTTGACAATAATTAAAATATAGAATATTATGAAATTTGTAAAATAACTAAGCTCTGCATTCAATGTTTATCTAATATAATCGATTCTTGCTTAAGTACCATTTTGAAAAAGGAATAAGGCTAAAAAAAGAGAAAAAAAAATGAGCAATAACGCTAATAGTTAAACAATTATCTGTAATCAAAATTTTTAGTTACATGTGTAAGGAATTATAAAGTGCTTTTATTCAATTTCAGTGAATTACCATTAAAAACATAAGAAAAATAGGAAAATTGGCAGTTGCCAAGAAAATTCTGGTCTTTTAAATACGTATTCGCATATTATCTTTCCTGAGAATTCATTTATTTCAGTATTTGAAATTTACTCTTAAAATATTAAATTTGGGTAAAGAATCTCTTTTATGTGTTTCAAAATTACACTTATTTCTCTTAAGTTAATTGTTTAATTTTTCTTCTGTTGAGCTGTTTATTTTCATCACAAAAATAACTTCTTTATTTTAAATTTTTTTTCACATCATATAACAGCATTATCATTCTAAACCTACAACAATTTACTTTAATGAAAATGTTGAATTTATTCTCTGCCATCTTTTTAAGGAGCTCTGGTTTAGATCGTTAGCCATATTGTTTATTAAAACTGCTGCTAATGATGATGATGGATTGACTGTTTCGTGATTAATCATTTGCCCCTGTTTCCTGGCTTTTTACTGGGTGAAGCTGAGACTTATCAAGCAGGAAATCACAATCCTGCTCCACGAAAAATTAGTTTTTTCCTCCTCCTAGATGTACGCTTTGTCTGACTGTGGGTTTTACTTATTTAATTCAGTATTCAATCTTTGAACCTCACAAACACTAATAAGCGAATAATCGCTTAAGTGTGTTAACAGAGACGTAAGGCTTAAGAAGGGTTAACCACCCTTTATTTCTCAGAATAAATACAATCAGTTCCTAAGTCGGAACGTACAGCAAAGCCTCCACTTGGGCTTGAACTTAAATGAATAGGAAATTAAACTTAACTAAGTTTAACTAAAGCTCACTGAAAGATATAGCCGAAGCTATCAAGATTCTAAGTAGTTGGCCCCTAAGTATTAATTAAATCGGCGAAACCAAACAAGGACCTAAAGTATGACCGAGCGTAGCAATAGCTAAGAGAGACTTAGCCAAAAAGTTAACGCGCGCTAGTCAAAAACTCAGACTCTCTCTCTCTCTCAAATTCGGTGAAACATCGACTTAAGTACTACTCTTTACTCATTTGCATTTGCGTTTCTGAAATTACATTCTGGTAGTAAATTGTCAGCTGAAACTAGGAGATAATAAATATGTATAAACTTAAAATAACTGTTAATAAAATTAGGATAGACCTTATATGACAAATATCTCTTCTAGACCAGGTAGACCCCAGTGAGAACGCCAGTAAGAGATTGCTGAAGGACTTTTTCGTCGGTCTGACGTCTTAACTAGAATGATTTCAAACAAGTTAAAATCCAAAATAAAACTGTTTATTAACACTTAAGCCTGATGGTCACATAGACTAAAAATTCATCAGAAATAATGTTCTATTTTCTTAAGGTTAGAAAATTGTTCAAATTTAAAATAAACCAAACGTAGAGTACAGTCTTAAGTCTAGCCTAAACCCTAGCAGTCTCTGACGAAAAACTCGCGAAAAAATAGCGGAAAGCAGAAAATTTTGCTGGCAAGCTAAATTGCACTAGCAGAAAACTAATTTAGAATAACGGCCAGACTAGGCTACTGAACCTTTTCTGAAAACCTCTGCAACTAAATCCTTACTTATACTTTAAACTAATTTGAATTCTGGTAGTAGTCGACGATTGTAGAAAAACCGAAATTATTATTAGTTAACTTTTATGTTAAAATTAAACCTTACAACTTCATTTTTTAAATTATCCTCTTGGAAATATAGGGTTGTGTGGATACGGATTATGAAGTTGCTAATGTGGCTCCTAAGGGGCCTTAATAAGCTACATAACAAAATTAAGCATAGGCTTTATGACCGAACTATTACACAAAAGCAACTTTGCCGGCTCCGTGAAATAATGCAAAGTTCTAGCCGTGGAAAATCTCGAGAAGAGAAATTGGAGGCAAACAAAATTAAGCCTCTGAAGAGACATGACATCAACAAGCTAGCAGGTGAACAAGAACGGTCAAGAAAGGGAAGTAAAATTAGGGAGACCATGTCACCTGTACTAGATGTGTACCAATCATATAGAAAGCAACGAGACAAAAGTTACGCCGTGCAAGGTAACAAGTAAAACTCCGCAGTCAAAGCAAGGTTACAAAGTTCTAGTCCCTACAGCATTTGCGTAGCAAATGTTCTGATTAAGATCTTCTGGACAGATTTGGTAATGAAGAACTTCTGAAAATTTTTCAGCATCACAACTAAGTCCAGTTTTGAAAAAAAAAGTTTTTAAATTTAGTAATGTAGTCCACTATAGGGTCGATTTTCAAGTCATTAAGAATCAGTTTGTTTCTAATCAGGTACTGAGCATTTAAAGTTCTTCTCAGAATCTTATTCTCTACTACTTGAAGTTCCAACTCTAGCGTCGCATCGTTCACCAAGTTCTTATAAGTGATTCCCCCCTTCTGTTTGTTTTGCATCAAAAGACCCTGTTTCTTCAAACTTAAAACAATTTTCCGCAGTGCATTGTTGCCACATAGAATTTTTTTTTTAAATTCTTAATTATTTCAGTCTTTGAAGTGCACCGTTTGTTTGACATCCCAGCTTGACAAAAAGAGCAAAGTATTTTAGTGATTCTGTAAAACATTCGTTCTTCACCAACTAAGAAATGCCTCATTTGGAAAAGTTTAACTTCCTGAAAATGCGTACGTCACGTCAGGTATTCAAATGGGTATACTGCAAGATGTAATGGAGAAAAATATAACATTTCTGACCCTAAAAATCTAGCCTTGCTTCTTTTTAGTAAAACAATTCTTGGAAAAACATTTCGTTTTTGAGAAAAAAAAATTCTTTTTTTATTTTTATTTGTTAAGTCTCTTTATTATTAATCTGTAGAGACATTAGGTAACTTTTGAAAGCTGTACAGATGAAAAATGAGCAGTGCCGTCGCCGGGACTCGAACTACGGACCTCTCGAATACGCGCCGAGCGTGCTGATCACTACACCACGAAGACATGCTAAGAAGGCGGGAGAAACACCTTATATACTCCCCCCTTTTAAAATGCGACTGGGGATAAGGGGACCTAATCGCCAAATCCTGGTAGTGGAGAATCATCATCCACCACCTTTTTAATTTGGGCGCTACTGTAGTGGCATTAGGATTTTTTAGAAGCATGAGAAGAGACAAATAAGCAATGCCGTCGCCGGGACTCGAACCTCGGACCTCTCGAATACGCGCCGAGCGTGCTGACCATTACACCACAAAGGCATGCTAAGAAGGCGGAAGAAATACCTTAAAAGTCTTATAACGAATGTTGTATCATGCCCACACAAAATGCTTTTTGTGCTTTCATATTCCATAGCAGCTTATAATGAATGGAAATGTTATTCCAGTTCCTCCCCCCCCCCAAAAAAAGTAAAAAAAACTCTAATCTCTCTCTCTTATCACTTTTACGTGTCATTTTTATTAACATCAATAACTTTAAATAACTCGTAATTTCAAAACCAATTCGCTTTCATAAATCCATCCCCAAAAAATATGTTATGATGAGCAATTATCCACACTTAAAAAAAAAAAAACGCAACACATATAAAATTTGCAGTTAAAAAAATTTGCCATATGAATCGAAACGCTTAGTTACTGAATTTAAATTATATGTTGCTGATGTTTATGACATTTATAAGTTAAACTTTATGTTTTTTTTGTTTGTTTATCCTTCGTTTCATTTTCATTTATTTATACTAACATTTTTGATTTGCTCAATTTTGTATTGCTGATATGTTCACCTTGATATGTCTCCAGTACCTTCGAGATGTAAATGGAACATCTGGTTAGCAAACGGTAGGTCCGGTGTTCGAATCCCAACGAGAACATAACCGATTTTTCACTTTTTCTCCTTCCGAAAGATTCGAAAGGACTCTAACTGCTATAACTCTTCTAAAGAATATTGAAGAGCTGCTTAAACTAAAATGTAGTGGCTGGTATTTCCTACCATCGCCTGCCGGATTTGGTGACTAGGTCCTTCTTTCGCAGTCGGCATTTAAATGGGAGAAAACAGTTGGAATATTCTCGCCTCTTAACACATGCCTTCGTTACGTAATTGAAACCACATTCCGATTGTCATCGGGAGGTCCAGAGCCCGAGTCCTGGCGAGATTGCATACTTTCTGCCCACAAAAATATCTAAAGCTCAACATCTCTACATAGGGAATAGATTTAGAAGTTTTATTTCCAATTTTGCCATATTTAATTAATATTTAGTTTGACATTTTGCTTCTGCCTAGCCTTTTAAGCATTTGAAAAAGAGCTTTTCACTTTATTGGTTTAAATTAATGTGCTATCATTTCTTCTCATCAGACAGAAGGGAACTGTTAGCTTCTGTTTCTTATCGCTCTAGTTGTACCATGTTATTTCTTGTGACTTCATCTCATAAGATGCAACTCAGATCACATCTGCGAATTTCATCATGGCTAAGAGACAAGGGATGTTGTTTGCTGTTGTTGCCTGTCTGTTGTTTGCTTATACCACAGGCCCCTTATAAGTGATTACATGAATTTGCCTGACTATGCTCTAGTTTTGAAGGAGAATCTGCCATGGTACACGTATACGAGTTTTTCAGCGTTCCGTCGCATGCAGTTGGAAACTGTCCTTATGGCATACAGTTGTGTTGTGCATACAGTTGTGCCCTTATGGCATACAGTTGTGCCGCGCAGCCCGTACTGTATTGGTTAACGACGCTGACTGCCGTACGGCTGATGCATGTACATATTCTTTGACCCGATTTTGAACCCTGAAAAAGGCATGGATATTCGCAAGAGGGTGTAAAGTAGCAGGCTTCCTCATGGAGCACCCCGGGTAACGCTAAATCTGCTACAACAACTTTCGCTCTCCTGTTTGGACTAATGACCAAACGGTCAATGGTCTGGCATTTGTTTGTTTTTCCTATTTTTGCCGATTTTACCATGGGATGCTTAATATTTGGAAGCCAGTACATATAAAATTTGTTTTAAATCAAATTTTATGCATGCAGTCTTCTAGAAGCTTGAGAGATCAGAATACGGCATTTCAGCATAAAAAGCATCCTTATGCAGGCACTTAGCATTCATTCCTCAAGAAATCTTTAATGACTGCCAAGACAGGAAAATCCCGCTTAACTGAAATGGGGGTGTAAACCAACAATTATTCAAGGAAACAAAGATCAGCCATTTCTAAACATTTCAAATCATTTACTGATTGTTTAGTATTTTAGGGGTTAATACGCGTTATGAAAAAAAAATGTTCTCAATACATCGCAGGAAAATTCAGTGAACCGTGAAATTGCCAGCCAAGGATATGATAAGGCTGTTTTCTTATCAAGCGCTATCGTCATATATCTTCTCGTAAGCGTCGTAAATAGATATTCAAAACATCATTCAGTTATTTTAAGTAACATAACGTATGGCTAAACTATAAGAGATGTTTTTTTAATTAAAATTCACCTTTGCGGAAACATATATTTATCTGATACGCACAATGAAATACCGAATTTCCTCAAGTAATTTGCTCCTCCCCTTTTTCTAAACTAATTCATCATATTCGAAAATCGAGAGAGAAAAGTCATGCGAATAATTTATTTTCCAAAAGACGCGGTTACAGTAAGACTATAACAAATGAAAAGTAGTCTTTGATAAACTACAGATAACTTTCACAATAGTAACTGTCACAATACTGCTTCTTTAAAAGAAACCTATATTCCAACAAGAATACATAGTAATATTAACATTGGAATATTTAATAAAATATCTTTATTTCTACTCTCCTTTAACAAAAATAATCTCGCAAGTCCTTAAATCTGGCTTGTCCTTATTGTTGTCTTTGTTACTCCTTGGACCTCGAATAATCCGAAAATAATTCCAGAAGGTGAATGTGCAGTTGAATCGTTGACTCAGTGTTAGTTCGAGTTTACTTCGCTGAGACTGACAGGTTCTTGTATTTGACTGGAATAAAGTTTAACAATTAGAAGCGAAAGTTTCAGCTTGACCCTCGCAAGTAGTTTGCGCGGGTGTACCCTTGTTAGTAAGACCGAAAGCTTCACTACATGAATGAATCCATTTTTAAAATTCAAGGAACTGATTCCCTGTACACGTTGAAGAAGGAAGAACTTACGTGAATATCTTTTTTTTTTTTTTTTAATTTTCAACACCTGGCTCTGATGGTGGGAGATGGAATATACTAGAGGAGAAGTTACGCTTGGAAATATGAAATTATAAAAAAATTACATATATATAACGGTATAATTATTAGTAATAATACAATTTCCTCGTTTATCTTTTAATTTTTTACTACAGGAAAAGATATTTGCTTAGTGTTTTTAAAAGCATCGGATTCAGGCGATTTAATTGCTTTGCTTCCTTTGTAATATATTTTTAAAATGTATGGTTATTTTATTTGAGATCATTTTGTTATTGAGGCCAATGCGATAAACATGTATATCTATTACAATAAATACCTTTTGCTTCAGAATGTTTTATATGTTTCTATACTTATTGCCGAAAAAATTCTACGAGTTTTAAGAAGTGGGAAAACATATTATCTAAAATAGCTTTGCCTCCCAATTAGTTCGGATAAATGAGATTCTGATATTATAGACATATTTCCAGCTCCGAAAATAAATCTTGGCTAATTGAATTACCCTTCTGATTAAAATAGCGATTTTGTACTCATACTAATCAATAACGAAAACTTTAAAAATTACCATTAATATGGTTTCCTCACATTTTGGACTTCGTTAAAGAACTGGTTGCTGTAGTAAAGTGCTATGAAATGGATGACGTTATTGTTACTATTTGATTAATATTTTAGGTTATAAATATTTTATTTTTATTTTTTGCTAAATTTCAACAGCTTAAAAAATGGCCTTTCTATGAGCACTCTTGTTAATAACAACGCACTTTATATACTGATATATATTCTATGAATAGTTTATTTTTTTAACAGATAACCAAGCAATAAAATTTTACTTGTAGATTACTTCACTGGGTTCAAAACTTATCATTACGGATATTTTTAATATAGTTTGATGAAATTGAACATACAAAGTTTGCACCGGTACACAAATTGTTTCACATTCATTTATTTGTTTATGCAAGAGGATATGACAGCTATTTTCCTGAGGGAACTACACCTTTGTGGAAGATGTTTTCAAGGAAACTGATTCTATTTTACTCCGTATTTATAGGAATGATATAAATTGAAGATATGGGTCTTTTTATTGTTTGAAAAGTTAGAAATGTTCTTACTGTGTTAACTCTAGCTTCATTGGATTCTATAGTTAATTTGCATATCTTTATTTGGCTTCAGGTATTCATAGTGTTTGTGATTAATCCTTTAATTTTGAACCCAGTTCAGTAAGCTAAGTATCTTAATTATTTTACATAACCGTTTATTGTCCAGCTGCCTGAAATTTTATAAATTATTCTCTTTATTTCCTCTGGTTCCCTTTATTCTAAATATTTTCTCATAAATTTTTTACGAAGAGTTTCAGTTATTGCTTTTACTAATTTCGCTACTGGAATCTCTGAAGTAAGATGGGTTAAGCACTGGTTCACTGTTGTGGTTGATAATGCTAATATTTAATTTTTTGTTCTAATTGTAGCAGATTTTGCTGTTAGAATCATTTACTGAGAAATATTTCTGGTGCTTTTTAAGTATTTTGCTAAACGTTAGGATGTATAAAATCAATTTACATTCGTCATTTACAGTTTTATGTTTAGGGATTACGTGTTTAATGAAATCTTTAACCAGGGCAGGGCAAATTTATAGTCAGAGGAGTTTTTATTTAAAAAATTGTTAAGTGGTAGTAGTTTTTTGTTTTTAATTCAAAGATATGTTTAAAATTTGTTTAACTAAGTTACTTCTATGGAAATTATTAGTCATTTTATTGAATAAGTCAGAAGACAAAGCAAAAGAATTCGTACTTTTTCCACTGCCTGGGTAACCTTTATTGTTTTCGGTTCTGAAAAATTGCAGATTTTCATAAATACTGATATTTCTGATAAGGATATGCTGCAAATGATAGTTAGTGTTTAGTTTATATGGATAAATTGATTTGAATTTCAGCATAAAATAAGTTTCTTGATTAATCTTTCTTTAGTGTTGAGAATAATTTCCAAGATTTCAATTTTAATATTATTAATATTATTAAAATTATATTGTTTAAAATGCTCCAATTCTGCCTCGTAGTATGCATTTTTTTATTAATTTTGTTTGAGTTAAACTTTTTAATTTAGGGTCTGTAGTTATTGATTCTGAGATTGAGAAAATGTTTGGTTTATCCAATGTATTTTAAGTTACAGATATTGAAAGTGATGGTATAAATGTAGTTGAAGGTTTTCAAAGGGTTTGTTCAAAATTTTCAGATAAACTGAGGGCATTGTTATTACAGATCAATCAGCATAAATTTTCACAGTTGAGAGTGTTAACATCTTTGATATGAGCCATGAATAGAAACAGTGCTGAAGAGGTTAGCTTGAATAGTGTAGCAGAACAAGCGGCTTATCAACAGTAAATAGTCAAAAAATAGAAGTAATATAAAAAAATACATATAAATACCAAATAAAAAACAGAAAAATATCACATAAAAGTCCCAAATGAATATTCAAATATTTAAAAAAAGGAACTATAAAATAAAACCTTTTTGTGAAGTGCCCCTTTTATAGTACGAAAATGAATAAGTACAAAGTAAAAAAATCATTTTAAGAATTAACTTCTCTTTTTATTTTTATTTTATATTTTTTAGATGAGATTTTCATTTTTTTTCACATGTTGGATTGCTTTTGTTTAGTACGCTTGTTTGAGACTCGGTCCACTTAAACCGAAAATTGCTATTATTAGATTTTTAAGCTGCTTTGCTTGTTTATGATTTTGATGCTATAACATTTTTTAAAATTTTAAGCTAGCTTGTATGGTTTAAAAATTTACATATGTTTTTATTTCTTCACATTTTCGATTGGTTATATTTGCATGTTTTGTTTTTTAGACTGGGTTAATTCAAAATAATATTTTTATGCTTTTTAAAACTTGTTTATGTTTTTGAGGCTATAAAATCACAATTTTTTACACTACTTACTTCGCCCTATAGGGATTAAACTGATAAAGACAGACACAAATTACTTCGACTGTTTTTCTGAGATTATTTTAAGTTTTAAACTTTAATTTGTGGTGTTTTTGTTAGTTCAGGAACTGGTTGATTTATTTGCTTCTTTCGTTGCGCCATCCCTCTGATGAAGATGTAAATTCCTTACTTCATTTTTCATTTTGGCATATTTTGCCATCTTTTTTTTCCAGTTTGCTAATGTGGTTCTAGCTTCGGCTTTTCCATATGTTTTACTCCTAGCTGAATATAGGATGAATTTTAAATGTATTATTTATTTTAATTTCTTTTAAAATTCTTATTAACTTTAGTTTATTTAACATATTTCTTATATATAAATGCACATATGTGCTAGCTGTAGTTGGATACTTTAAGAATGGAATAATTAAACAGTCAACGACAATATAGGCTCTCTTTTATCTCTACCTTAGTGGAAATGGGGTGCTCAGGACTTATTTCGACTGCATGATAAAGTTTTATTTAAGCTCAAGAAAGAACGTACACTAGTTAACTCTACTTCAATTTTTATCCAAGAAAGAATAATTTCATCTATGTACACTTTCTTTCTTTTTTATTTCCCACGTCAAATTTAATTCATCAATTAAAAAAAAATCCCTGAAAATGAACCCCATTTTACACGCATTATTTAACCCGATTATCGTGGTTTCGATTATTGCGGCGTTTTACGCTATATTAATAACAGAAGCAATCAAGGTTTACGAGTATTGTGAACTGAAACATAATGATATGCATGAAACCGATATCCTGTTTAGGAACAATTGTTTGAGTTTAAAAAAGTAAGAATTTCTTGGAAAATCGACACTTTTTAGCTCTAAACAGGCATTTATACATTTCTGATACAACTCAAGACGAAATAAAGACTCTAATTCTGTTAGTGGTACACTTAGCATTGCTAGAAATTTTCAAATAAATAGAAGAATCACAGATTCAATTCTGTGTTTAGATCGAAATTAATATCTATTCTTGATGCTTTGGATTACCTAATTTAATGCCTCCTCAGATTTAAATGATAAAGGTTAGATTTTTAACAGATAATCAAAACTCAATTTAAAAACTGAACATTTCTGGACTATCACAAATAACAGAAATATTGCTGCCTGCGTACGGGTTCGTAATAAATTGAATGCACAAATCCGATCGTAGGTTAATAAAATTTATTCTGGTCAAAAGAAATATATCAAAACTCTGGAATTTTCCGCAGAGATTTTCGTACAAGGGTTCACAATATCACTCAATATAATCAGTAGTGTAGATTAAACTACTAAAAACGTTAAATACAACGGGGGGAATACAAAGCGCATCTAAAGAGAAAGCTAACTCTAATACCTCAGTTCACGTAGCACTAAACTACTCGCAACAGCAGTAACTCAGCAACTAAAAAACTAAGACGCTCTCTCTCCGGCGTTTAATAGATTTCCAGCGGTCGCGAGATATTTCTCACACTTTCTGCTTGTGGAAATTACTGGGAAGCAATATGAGGATGGAATTACGGTTACAGCTAACATAGTGGTCGATTACATTTATTCAACGTTAAATGCAAGTGTTCTTGTATTTTTACTTTTCCGGCATAGCTTTCTCTTAAAATTTGTCTCGCACTGCAGTGACGGGGAAATACAACAATTTTAATTATAATTCTACTAATATTATCTATATAAATACAAAATTCGTAACAGTACTGAAATACTTATAAAGCTGAAAAATACGTCATGATATATCGATATCTACTTTCAATGGATTTCGTTCTCTGATCTCATGAGAGACGCCATTACAGACAAGATGGCCAAAGAAGCCTGTTTGGATATTCTGAAGCTCCTTGATATACAAGCATTTTAACAAGTTTCTTTCTAAAGTTATTTAGAAATGTAATAGGCAAATCTCTTTTAACGTGTTTGCTTCCCAGGAAGAATTACAGAAATATATTTCAGGGGAGAAAATGAACCATAAACTGCCCTATAAAATGTCCTCAGTAATCTTGCAAAGTCTCTTTAAATTCACAAACAGACAAATGATTTTTCTGGACTGCTCCAGATGCATGAAACATTACTTTTCTGTGCTAATTTAGATGCTTATGTTCTAATTCTTCATCAGTGTAAGATTTTGGAATGGCTTAAGACAAATGGTTAGTTGGACTTCGTCAAGCTCTAGCCAAACAAAGAGGAATTATCAATTACAGCAACAGGATACAAGTATAGGGTGTTCATAAATTATCAGCACAATTTTAAAAATTGGTCTCAAATTCATTTTTAAAGATATTTGTCGCAATTTGTCTTAAAAAAGTTACTTTAAAATTTCTGAAAAGTCTGTATAATTCTATCGATTCCGAGTGAGATCTCAAATCGATACTCAGCTCCTGTAATACGCCGACAGCTAATTCATGATTACATAGCATCTGCATTAATTGAAGTAATTATTTGATTCACTTTAGCCTCTATGTCGTTGATGTCTCAGACTATGTAAGTTTTGCATATTATGCTCTAATTTGACATGTGCCAACTTTTTCATACTTAAAATTTTGGTAAAACTGAATTTATGATTTTATGTTTCAAAATTGAACCCCTTTCTGGGCCTTTTGCTTTGGGATGATCCTTTTAATACATTTCGTTTTATTTCATAGATGATATGTTAATTGGATTAAAACTGGAAATTCTTTCCTTTAACGTAAACAAAAATAAATCAAAATATCTCAAATTATTGGTCAATTTTTGAAGTTATTGATCAGTGGATTTAATTGTAGCAAACCACACAAGGACTTATAAAACCCTTGCATTCAAGGCTTTCCTCCATTCACAGCAAGAAAGAAATACCTTCGTGGAGACTTTGTAGGACACAGTTTCAGCAAATGTTTAAGTAATTGGACTCATATTCTCGTTCCAGATCAAAAACTCCACAAAAGCTACAGCTTGTTCGAATCCAAATCCGACTAAAATTCAATAGTCTTATTTACCGGTCAATGGTAATCCACTGAGAAATTGTAGTAACAATTGACGGTCAGTTTATACATTTATAACTCCTACTTATGAAGGCAAAATGAGTAACACATGGAAAAACATTTCCTTCCTAATTAGCATGACTAGCTATATAAAAAGCATTTCGAAGTGCTTCAATTAATATTCTATGGTTCTTAATGACAAATCGTAGAAACGTTTCTGTATTAGCACGTAGCTATTACCTGAAATGTAAATAACATTACTGTTTTTTTTTTAAATCTTGTCCAGGGAAGGGAAAGGACAGTGGGGAATGAAATTTAGAAACGTAGACAAAGTGATAAAAAAACTACAGCAGCTGCCCTAATTCTTTAGCAATTCTCTGTAAAACATATTCATTGCTACTGGTAGATCGGTAAATACTATTTCTTTCCCTCAGATATAGTATATATCCGTAGACATAACTTATAATTAATTAGAGGTAATTAATAGTACACACAACATACAAAATGTCTAATAATAACTAAAATTTCCCAATTCAACAAATAAGCATTAATGTTTAAAACCTATGTTAAATTGACGCAAATGATGTACATATAAAGTGACTGTAAACAAATTCAGTTATACAAATTTGCTTTTCATCAAATATTAATGAGAAATTCATTTTTGTACCTCTTGACCTGGGAGGAGGGATGGCGTTTCAGTTCACAGCGATGCTCTTAAATAAAGTGAGATAACTGATGTTTTGATTTTACAGCACTCAAGTTTCGACAATAAACATTCGATAGCTAAGATATTCGCATTTTGATTATTTTAAGCAAGGCTTTTTTTCGTAATCTGCATCTGATAATAAATCTACGGTTTAAGATTGCAAAGGTTTTAAAACAATGTTTAAGCATCCTAAAACTTCGCATTATTTAACTAAGAGTAGAAAAAAAGTCGGATGTTTCTCATTTTTTCTTTAATTGTATTACTTCAGTCTTTCCTTGCTTTTTTCCCTAGCCAGAAGTGTGCGGTTGAGACATTTCAGCTCGTCACAAAAATTGTGCTTTTAAGGCATATACTGCATCATATCTGCCAGTCCAGCGAGGTTGGGTTTAGAACTTTAAAGGTTATTTTCTCGCCACATGATACACTGTGGTATATTCTTTTCATTTCATACCAGCGAAAAGTGTCGTTACCAAAATAACCATATACATTTTGGACTGTTTCAAAAAATCAGCAAATTTCTGTTTCCTTTAATACAATCTTTTTTCAATACCATTTTAAAATTTAGGTTATGTTTCACATAATACAAAAAGAAAGCAGGCTTTTTTCTGTTACACGTTATTGCCTAACATTGTGTGCCCCACTCATTACTGCTGCACTATCCTTGCCTATGATATATTTATTAAATCAAGACCTTTCTCGTCAGCAGTTTCATGATTTTTCTTCAAGGCCCTCTAATAGTTGATCTTTTATTTTTCTAAAAAAGATAAAAACTTCACAAGTTTTAATTTCGCAGATAATCCTGTTTCATCGTTCACGTTTTCACGTATCTCTGAACTTCATTCAATTGGTCACCTTTACAGACATCTTGGGTTGTATCCAAAATTAATGAAAACAATGGGGTATTTTTGAAGTTCGCGAGTGGTGTTATCTTTAACTTCAGATGTCCAAAAGCTGATAAGCTCATTTTGGATTTAAATATTTTATAGCGTTATTTGGTAGCAAAGTTAACATAGTCTGATTAATCATTGATGCATTCGTAGGTATCATTTTTTATTTAATTAGAAATAAAAAATTCGTAAGCTTGAAAAGTGAAAAAATAAATGCCGTTAGCGAAATTTAGATTTTAATTTTTATTAAATGCTTTCTCCAATATAAAAGTATCGAGAAGGTTTTCCTTTTGATTCGACCGCTCCTTTAGCTTGGGGCCGCGGAATGCTTTCCCAGTCGTAATTACAGCCCTGATTCAGGAATAATAGAAAAAAAAATCCTGGTCGCCATGCTGTTCTAACTCCTTTAGTCGTCGAGAAATTTTTATAAGGGCATCAAAATTTTTCCACATTTTCTCACTTGGGAATAAATACAGGGAAAAAATTACATGCAGTATCTCAACAATCACTAGTTACATCACCAAAGTTTTTTTGGTGTATGTTTTAGTTCCTGACCCGTTATTTAACTGCACCAGTCAGGAAATGCTAGTCGACATGCATGATCTTTTGATGTTATTTCCTCAACAAACAACAGATGCTTTTTAACAATTTCAAATTCTCGATAATGCTTGGTAACGTCCTTTTCGGTGAGAAATTTTCTCAAAGTCACTTCTTCTTTCCTCAAGCAAGAGTATACTACGTTACTTTCCGGAAATTGACTGACAATCTGGTAAAATCTGAATATAATTTTTAACCTTACTTGTTAGGAAGAGGAATATAATGAGTTTTTTTTCTTCTCATGAAAGTAAACAAAAAGACTGGATCTTCAGTGTTCAGGAATTACCGTTACTTTTGGTGGTAAATTTTGGGAACTCTATATGTATTTTTAAAAATGATAACATTCAAATGCTTATTAAGACACACATAACCTTGTTATATCGTAAAACATAGACATAAAATTTTATTGAAATAATAGGAAAAGTTTTATATCTTGCATATTTAACAACTGTCATATAACAATATACATACACATATAGTGGGAAAATCATTATATTTGTTATGCACTAATTTATGTATGTATATAGTGTGTGATGATTTGGAAATGACGCATGTAGATGTTGAAGCACATTTAAAAGGTACGTAATAAGCTTGAAAGTCAAGTAGATACAGTAGATTTAAATCATATGTCTTTTATTGTACATTACAAGTAGAAGCAAAGTGAGTACTTATTCAATATGGAAGCTTAGGTTTAGAGAAAGGTTTCCGTTAGAATTGGCTATAAATAACGCATTCCATAAAAAGTTCTTAAAGGCAATGGAAATTTTTAGAATAGAAAGGGGGAATATTCAAATCAAAATGAAGAATTAAGGAATTATTACTAATTTAAGTTATAATTTTTATTTACCTACTTTTCATCTTATATATTTACATATAAAGCTTATTATGCCTTGCATTTTTGCCGTTATAAGAAAGGGAAATTCTTCTGTAACTCAAATCCCAATTCTCATTAGCCTTTAAGCGGCCTAGTGAATAAAGTGAACAATCTAGCTGTATAAGAAAACTCACCAATGGCCGGGTGATAAATCCGCTGAATAGAGAGGCTGTTCGCACATTTTTTAGACTATTTGCATCGTATTTATAGAAATATTAAACCTCAGAGTTTTTAGTTTTTAAATATTTCATTTGATAACCCTTATACTTCCCTATCTTTCTATACCGTAATTTTCAAATATAATAAAGCATTTTTTAATCTCGAAAGAAGTATTTTATCCCATTCCTCTCAAACAGCATTCCAAAGTCCAAGGAGAGCTGTAGGACGACCTTTGGACAATTCCCCTTTTTAAAGTCCAAAAGATCAAAAATTCGTTGATGATACATCAGGAGATTTAGTAAGGATATGCGTGAAGGGTATGGCTTTGATATACGCTTCTTGGTCCAATTTTTGCAGGAATTAACAGTGGATTTTGATGTGCGACTGCTTGTTTTGTCTTCATGCAGTTCTACTGACTGATGTCACTGCGGGCAAAGAGAAGGTATTTAATATTTGAAAATTGGGTGTAAAATATGTTCTTTATAATATGTGGGATTGATCTTAACATTTTCCTACATCTCTTTAATTTTTATTTGTCATTATATCAAAAGCCAGCAACAATCATAAATCTCTTTAAAAACCTTTTTTCAGAGACTTTGAACCATGTTCTAATATCTTTGCCTTCTCTTTAATGATAATAAATGGATCTCTTTTACTGCGCTCATTTACATACACCCCAGATTCATCTACTGTGACAACATTTTTCCGATTTTGTCTGAATAATTTTTTCTCATAGTAATTCTGCAGCGCGTTCTGCTTTCGGCGAGATGCCGTGGAGAAAGACGATGCACATTAAGCTTTTTTGCCTTTTTAAGACTTAAATCAGCATTAATCACTTTCTTTGCAGTTGACACTGACCATTTTAGTGATTATAGAACTGGCCTCTGACTTCGCAGATTTACTTTTAACATTAAGTTTCTTGCCTTTGCAACATTCGAAACATTCCGTTTCTTTCCTTGGTTACGTATCTTGAACAATTTTTCTCTTTGAAGCCAAACTTTGACGCTTCCCCCCTTTTCTTACTGACAATAATATTTGTCATTCCTTTAGATATCGGAAAAATCATGGCTTTCACAGCATTTTTAATAACTAAATAACCAAATAAGAATAATTTTCTTCGGAAAAAGTACAAACATAGCCTTCGGTCCATTGCTTCTTTAAAAGAGCAATTTTGCCTGAAAACAAAATTGTCATGTAGAAGACGATAATTTACACTTTAAAAATATAGTTGCAGTTAAATTTTTTTTTCAAAGCAGGCGAATTTTTTTATAGCAAAGCAAAGTGTTCTAAAAATGTGCGAACAGCCTCTGTATTGTTAATTCGGCCAGGAGTTCAAATATCGGTGAATAGGCTGGCTACGTGGGCGTTTTCGTAACATGTATATTAGCCAGATTCCCTTAGAAAGCCATCCAGAAGGCATCACCCCCCTTAGGCAGATAACCCTCCAGTGCTTTTCCATAATCAAGTAAACAAAACTAAGCCTGGCTGTACAAAAATTTGGTGGTTTTTCTTCTGTGTAGTGGGAATACAAGTAAGTTTAACTTACTAAGGCATCTTATCATGGCCAGATAGCCTTGGTGTATTTTGAGTAATAAATAACATATAATTAATATTAATTACATAATAATTAATAATTAATTACATATAGCTTAAAGATGTCCTCGCTTGTTGCATAAAATTTTAGCCTAAATGTATACTAAAATGACCCAAAATCTCTATTACCTATGTTTCTGTTGTGCCTCAAACACATCTTGCAATGCGTGCCTTAATTTTTGTAGTCTTTACTTGATAATGTAATTGCATTCTTATACTTGATAATGTAATTAAATGCAAATGTTATATTGAATATACCTAATCAGACTCAGCTTTATCTATAGTATTTTTATCAGATTACATGCTGAAGAGATGAATGTGAGAACTAAACGGTCATTTAAGTCATCGGCATTAGCATAAACTAAGACATCGGCATTAACATACATTTGTAACTAGGCATTCAGTAGGAAGAACAACGTTTCTGTTTCGGTAAAGTTTAAAATTACTTTTTAAAAAATCTGTTGATTATTTTTATTTTAAAGAGCAACATTTCTGTTTGATTGGTAAAGTAAAACTACTTTCTGAAAATCTGCTGATTATTTTTGTTTCTTATTAATGTTACGAAGTTTTTTCATAACTACTATGTTACTTAGATTAATCTGGAGACAAAAATATCATTAAATAAAATAGGGTGCGATAATTAAAAAATAATGCATAAAACTAACTAAATAAATAAAAAAAAAGAAAAGAAAATGTGAAAGGTTTCAGATTTTAAATTACGTCCAAAGGGGCGTTTTTTTAACATTTTGTGTGTTACCTTTATTTATTAAATATCATGTTCTACTTACTCAAACCCTAAAATTCAGTTCAACAGCAATATCGCTATGAAATGAGCATATCTTTAGAATTTCCGATACAGAGTCTCGCGCGCTGGAGATGAAAAAAAAAAAATTTTTTTTTTGTACAGTGTTGCCATTGCTCGCTTTGAAATCGTCGAGTTTGTTAATCAAAAATTCGTTGACGTGTCACAAAATATGAAATAGATAATAAAACAAATTTCAAATTCAAAATAGGGCTTCCATATGCCCATAGTCTATAGAAGATTACATTATTCAAATTTTGATGGCTCTAGGCACCGTTGTTTTATCACAATGCGAGAAACATAAACATATTCATGCAGATTATTCATTATTTAATTTCTTTAAATATAATACAGGGCTCTAATATTGGAACCGGTTGGTTCGTTGGATGTCCTCGTTTGTGGTTTGGATTGAGGCATCTCTTAATACCATAGGGCCACAATGTGGCCAGGCAGGTGAGATGTACTCTGGATCGTACAGGGCTCTAATATTTGGTGGCAACAATTTAAAAAGGGATTCGCCGTTTATAGTTTTCAACGCAAAATGCCAAAACGAAATTAATAGCCCTTCAGAGCAAATTGGCCCTTTGGACAAATAAAAGTTAAAAAGTATTTGAATTAAATTGGAGTTCATATTGGTTCTCTTCCATGTAAGGACAGATGCATTTTGAAATTTAAAAAAATGCGAGAATGATAAATTACAATTTACGTTAGTAATTCTTTCATTTGAGTAGGGATATGAAACAAAAAAACTTAGCCGGAGATGAATATTTAATTTTGAATCTTAAGACAGCTGCAGTATAATTACCAAGCTTATTAACTTGTTTTCATGTCCAGCGAAATAAACAAACTGGAGGGAGGGAGTGAGAAACTAAATGCTAATGAGATGAAAAAAATGTATATTAATAATTTTGTAAAGAATTAGAAAGGTTTAAAGGTGCGATCGATATGTAATATTTTATTAACTTGTATTAAACCCCTTTTCAACTGGACGATCTCTTCACAGCGCAAGTTGTAGCCATTTTGTAGTTGGTAAACCAATCACGATTTTTCACGGTTCGACTCAATGAAAAGATGGGGCACCGAGGTTACGCAATGCGTAGGGGGAGAGGGTCGCACGCAAACCAAAGAGTAGGGGGATAGTAAAACCGACACTGAGATCTCACAGCTGGATAAAAATTTAATTAAACTTACGAAAGATTATAGTAGGCGGATAGGGAAGGGGTCGGTAGGAGTGGGGGTGGCAATGTGGATTGTACTGTTGTAGGACTCATAAAGAATCGAATAGATTGCCTGAAAATTCGAAATAGCTATCCCCGCTGATTTAAACGTCCAATAGTTGAAAAGTCATGTTCCGAATTTCCTCGCTATGAATATGTGATATAAATTTTATTCTTCATTAGATTTGGAACTATTTGGCATCACTCTCAAGTTTCTGGGTATAATTGCTTGACTTAATTAAAATAATTTAAATAACTTATTTCAATTTCAACTAAAAATAAACAAATTATAAAAACTTTCTCACTTTTCTAAGTTAAATAATTTAAAAGACTTATTTTAATTTCAACTAAAAATAAACAAATCATGAAAACTTTCTAAGTTAAATAATTTAAATAACTTATTTTAATTTCAACTAAAAATAAACAAATTATAAAAACTTTCTCAGTTTTCGAAGTTAAATAATTTAAAAGACTTATATTAATTTCAACTAAAAATAAACAAATCATGAAAACTTTCCAAGCGGCACAACACTTGAGAATAAATAACGATAATTTAGTCCCTTTCTTTTACTTACTAAATTTTTCTTCGAGGCGTAAATCAAAATACGTATATTTGTGTGTAAATAATTATAAACTTTTTTATTTCTTACTACAGCTTTACACTTAATGGCGTTTTGATTTTGATAAAGTTTAGAGCACTGAAGAGAAATTACTAGAAATTATCTTCATCGCGGATTCCAGATGCTTTTTGGTCAGCCGGATTCTTTTCTTATTCATTTTCAGTTGTGAAAAAACGCAATTCACATATAAAACAAAGTGTATTCCCAAACAAAGTGATTGTTCTTTGTGCAAAAATTTGTACCTGAGCTTATTTATTTTTCTACAATTTCTTATGGATTTTTTGGTGTGTTCATTTTCATTTTTAATCGAAATGAAGACAATATAAACTTGGGACTTCAAATAACCAAAATCTTGAAATCTTTGCAAGACTGTATTTGCAACAAATATATTATTTAAATATCTTCGCGGGCCGCATAAAACTTCTTCGGAGGCCTCAAGCGGCTCGCAGGTTACCAGTTTGAGACTACTAGTCTAGTATTTGCGTTTTTTCGCCATTGTAAGCAGTACCACCAAGATGGCATCAGTCCTAGGTCGAGCCATAGGAAATTAAATGTCATCCCAGTGAGAAATTTTATTGAAAGAAAAAAAAGATATAAACATAAGTGAGAAAATAACAAAATAGATACACAGCATAAAAATTACATGCATTGAGTAATTGAGTAAAATTACATACATTAAGCATGAAAATTTCATGCATAGATTTTGCACTGTTTCACAACAATGGTACTACAAATTGGGCATAAACATCGTTATTAAAGGGGTTATATTATTAAATTTAATTGTTTACATGTACAGTACAGCACAAATCATTACGCGTATTTTTAAGTAAAACATTATCATGCTTCCTATAAATATTTATCTAGTATCAAGATATATACAAAAGTGCATTAAAAATCAACGTAAAAGAGTACTAAGAACAAGTTTGAACATGCGTGGGAATTATGCTGTAATGCACGTGAAATAAAAGGAAACAAAAATCGTACAAAATGCATAAAAATATTTTAAAAAATCCGAAAAGTTTCGGAGTTCAGTGGTCGTCCAGAAGGGTTTGTTAAGGTGCTTTACGCTCCTGCTGAGCTAGCAGTCTACCAGTCTGCTTTTGCACTTTCTCTTGCTAACCTGTTTTTTTTAGCTTTATTATTAAGCATCGTTTACTTCGCACTAATGCCACACACATTTCAATAACAAAATCACAAAATGATGAAAAGTTGCATAGCAGCACATGTTTAGAATTCACGATGCATTGCATTTTTATATTTTTTTTTCAGTCTTTCCTCAGTTTATCATATCAATATTCAGTTTTCTTAGTAAGATAGCTAACAAATTTTTTTTGTCTTTTTATTATTAATTTTTATGTGCTGTAAGGTATATTTTAATTTTATAACAGTTATTTTAAGTTTATGTCACTTTCCTATCTCTTCCAGCTTCAGCTTACAGTGCCTTACAAGAATGAGTTTTCAGAATTGCGTTAAATGCAAATGAGAAGTAGAGTAGTATTTAAGTCAAGTTCCACTAACTTCACAGGAGAGAGTTAGGATTCCTGATTAGCGTCTCTCTAAATTGTTACTACTTTCGGCCGTATTACGTGCCGTTAGATAGCTTCGCTGGCTAATTTAATATTACGGGCCAACTAGTTTAGAATTGTGTTAGCTTCGACTAAATCTTTAGTTAGTCATTAAATAGTTCTCATTTCTAAGCTTATGTGGAGGCTTTGCTGTACGCCCTGAGGAAGGTGTCCACTGTATATCTTTATTAGAAACAAATAAAGAGTAATTAACCCTTCTTGAGTAGTTTACGTTTCTGTTCTTGGATTTAAGCGATTATTCGCTTAGTAATTCACTAGGTTCCTCGACATTACATTTAAGTGAGGAACCCTACAGTGTTAATTTTATTTATTAAGTATCACATTATCACACTTAAGCCACATACAATTCAATTCGATAGCAAAATCACAAAATGTTTAAAAACAGCATATCCTTAGAATTCCCGACAGAGCGTTGCAGGTTGTCATACATATTTTTATCTTCGCTATATTACTTCTTTAAAAACTGACGGCGCAGCCTAAAATAGTTACCATAAAAAAGAAATTATATATAATGAGTCCAGCTAGTGCAATTTCGTAAAAATATTGAGTATTTCTAATTAGTCATCTCATGATTTTAATACATATTTATTTAAATCAATCACATTAAGTAGCAGAAAAAATATTCTTAAAAACTGTGTTTATTACTAAACAAACTTCTAGATTAAATTTGAAAGTATCTTAGGCCTTACTCATTGGCAGCATGCTGAGGCGGGGAAGATAAAAGCATTTTATTCCCGGCCGTGGCCACACATTGCTCTCATAGAGCAGGGTTTGTTAATTAAAACTGAAAAGATAAATATTTTACATTTTTCCGAATGGCAACAGTCTCGGGCGCTATCTTTACATCTGTACCCGATTATATAGCATATCCTTAATATAACTGTATGCCTAACATGTACCATAATAGTCTATGCCTAACACGTAACGTAACTGTATAACTGTCTGCCTAACATGTACCATAATAAGTGTTCCCCTTAGTCTCAGCAGTCTCCATCATGCACCTTCTTTCCATGTTCTGGTCCTTATTTCAATGTTCCTCGTTTAGCGTGGTCAATTGCAGGAGGACACACTACTAAGCTCTTTTTTATATTTATTATGCATTTTTTGAAATTTTTATTTATTTTTTTTATTCCATCGACGGGATCCAACAGGCTGAAAAGCATCTAACCCAGTGGGCCAGCTGTTCCATCGATGGTGAAAAGAAAGAAAAGTTTTCGGCGCTAGAGATACAAATGTTTTATTTCGAACAGTGTCGCAACTGATCGCTTTCAAATCATTGACTTTGTTCATCAAAAATTCATTACGTTTTACAAAATATGAGATAAATAATAAAACAAATTCGAAATTAAAAATTTGGACATGTAGGTGCATATGTTCGGACGGAGTACTACGTTATTCAAAATATAATAGCTGTAGATACCGTCGTTTTTTCACAATACGAGGAACACGCATACCTGCATAAATACATGCAGATTCTTCGTTATCTAATTTCTTTAAAAATAATACAAGGTGATAATATTTGGTGGCAACAATTGAAAGGTGATACGCCGTTTATATTGAACAGATGCAAAATCTCATTTTCAGACTAATAGCCGTTTTTGGGGTAATAAAATGTGTAGTAACATACAAATACCTGCATAATAACACAAAATATGCAAATTACATAAAGTGGATAATGTTACATAAATCAAAATACATAATAATATATAACAAAAAATAATGATACAAAATACATAATAATGCATAATAAAAAATAATGATACAAAATATATAAAATTAGATGAGTATTGCTTGAAGATGCGTACTTTACTTAACGGTCACAGATTTTACTGATGCTGAGAAATTCTGGCGTATGTGGAAGCACAGTAATTAATAGCTTTTCAGTCCTAACTTGTACAACTTTATTTGAGAGCGTATTCTCTGTCCAGGGTTCAGGAGCCAGTAATTTCAAATATGTAGTCAACGGGATTACTAAGCCAGCCGCAGTCACAGATATCCGTGTCACTTACTTAAAGCGGTTTAGATATGACAGAAAGGACTGTGACCTGTTAGAAACTGAGTTAGAGTTACTTTATCAGCTTTGAAGTTCTGTCCTGACTTTTGGCATCAGTCGATGGGTACGTCTGCCTGTCACAAGTGAATCCCAACGCTTCTAGCCACTGCGCAAGAAGATGCTTCCGGGTGGATAGTTTCGGAAATGTGATTGAAAGCAAACCGGAATGCTCCAGAAGGGACAAATCACGCAGAAAGCAAGTGCTCAAAGGATACAGCATACTATTCGCCGGGCAAGTAATCCATCTTTATGGAGCCGTGTGTCTACAGTAATCTGCTGATCACAGCCAGTACATACAGCTAGTCTGCAATGGTTTGCACTGTCTATTTCTGTCTCTTTTGTTTTGAAAATTTCTAAAATGAACATTACTGGGCATTGCTGTTCATAGCTTCATAGGCAACCATTATCAATTTTTCGAACATCTGTACCTTTCGTTTTGAATATCGCGCACCTTTGCGATGCGATTAAGGGCACTATCAAAGTCGTGGGCCCTTCTTCTCAGCGTTTTGTTGTCTGCAATCAATATTAAACTCCTGAACGTTCTTAAGGATAATTTTTTTTGCTAGGAAATCTAAAGACACTTCTTCAACATCTGCTCTGACAGACCTCGGAAGCTGCCACTGAGAAATCATCTACCCCCTTCCCGATGTCCTAAAATTCTTAGCGGTCTACGATCGTGGTAGTGTTTTCCGTTCAATTTTGAGGCTGAAACTTATAAAAATAGTTGAGTTTTGTGAGCCTGTGTACTATAGAGCACCAATTCTATATAATTATCTTCTAATTTGAAAACTTGGTCTGAATACTTTGCCCGTTGCGAACAAAAAGAAATTCAAGAGAAATTGTGTTATTTAATTATGGCAAACCGCATTAGCTTTAAGTTATCTGCCTTACTCCATCATAATTTTGCGTGAGAGCTCAAAGAAGAAGAATGCAAAAAGAAATATTTAATTAGAATTTCTGAACTTGAATTTCTGAATTAGAATTTCTGAACTTGAAAAGAACTAATTTTTAGCATGTGATAAGTCTTAAGTTCGAATCCTTGTTCAACGTGGGAATGTTACACTCCTTACATTAAGCCTTTGTCATGAGAAATTTCCTTAAATGCTGTGTAAATGTATCAAAAATCCTTTTTCTTCTTTTTTCAGCATTGACAGATAGTTTTTTAAACATTAAGAATAAAAAAGTTACTTGTCGTCTATTAAATGTCAAGGTCTTTTGAGACATTTTATCAAAATTCAGGAAAGAAGAAACTAGTTGATTGACAAACATTATTACTGAAAATTACAGAGGCTTTTAATGTCTTGTCAAGACATTTAAGGTTGCGAATGTGTACCAAACATAGTTTTGAGAAGCATAAATATTACTGAATACTGAAAATGCAAACATTTTAAACAATTTTGACACAAATTAAAAATGTTTGGTGGCAGTTATTTAGCCCATTAATTATTACAAGAGAAACTGCCTATATCAGAAGGAAAAAATTATCTTTGTTATACCTGTAATAATGCTTAGTTCAGAGCTAGTTTAAAATTAGATGGGAATATCCTTTAACATATATTATTGATTATTAAGTGGATAACTACAAATGAATAAAACTGCAAAAAAGCGACTAATTATGAGTACGTCAAGAGTGCAACCCCTCATGGAACATCAGGCGACGAACAATCAGTGAGTCACTCAGTAGTACTCATAATGATATAAATAAAACAGCCATAAATATGCTTAATGACTAAATGTGGCGCACAGTGTTAAGAACAGAAAATCGTTTTAAGCATTTCTTCCGTCGAATAACACTTATCTCAGTCTTCAAACTCAGCTGACAATATGAATTCTATTTTTATCAAACTATAAGGTAAAAATCATCCTCTATTTCGGTATCGTAACATTTATATAAGTTTTAAAACCCCACCAGTGACTGAGTATTGCAAAGTACTGAACACTGGTAGTTCGACTTGGTTTGGGTTCGATCACAAGCGAAGAGCTGACCGCATGGTCGGTTTTCGTAATTTTCCTATGTGCAACGTAAATACGAGCCAGTTCTGTTCAGTAAGTCATCTACAAAGGCATACTGCCTCTTAGGAATAGACTTCGTGGCTTTGCCGCATGCAAATAACTTAACACAGGCTTTTAAAATGTAGCCTTTATAATTACATGTAAGTATTTCAATAAACAGTCTGTAAGCAAAGCTCCTCGTGTAATTGCCGAACTGTAGCACGGTAATAATGATGCAATTTATAATGACAATAGAGTTCGATCAATATTCGTATGAACCAGTTTCCTATAGT
The DNA here is from genome assembly GCA_000611955.2 of Stegodyphus mimosarum. NCBI lineage: Eukaryota > Metazoa > Arthropoda > Arachnida > Araneae > Eresidae > Stegodyphus > Stegodyphus mimosarum. Next base: position 189,301 of record KK113744.1, read on the forward strand.
CATCGGAGTCTCTGGGAAATCTTTAAAATACTTTTCAGTTTCTCTTACTTCTTAGTTAGAGCAAGGCTGGATTAATCATAAACCAAAATAAACACGTGGTTACGGCATCTATGCAATGGCGAACAACGGAAATTGTCCATCGCCAAATTAACCATTTGTTGCTACAAAACACCGCAGTTGAGCAAAGCTTTTTAGAAAAGGAGCTCTTAACACAGATGAAATAATTCAAACTTTCCAGACAGAAAAAAAAAAGAACCCTCAAACAAAAATTTCGCAACAAATGCTTTCTCTAGAGTAGTAGGACAAAATAGCGAATAAAGCAGCCTGATAAAAAAACTTCTACGCCAAAAAACAAACGCACGCAGAAATATATAGAGACAGACTGAAAAAACATAAATGGCTTTGAAAGATACATGTATGACGAAAGTTGCCAGCATAAAATATTTCCAAAGAAAAGCTTTGTAAAGGACCAATGACTACACAAAAGAGAAGACGAAAAAAATATTACTGGAATTACAAATTTTCAAAGTATACAACGTTTAAAGACAGAACCATATCCGGTAACTTTGCAGTTTCGTGGCCACCACAATTCCCCGACTTACCTCTGATGGATTTTTGGTTGAGATATCTGAAATGTAAGGTGTACATATTAAATCCATGAGATTTATCAGAACTGAAAGGTGTCATAAAACGTGAAGTTATACAGATTCCTCCTGCAGTGCTTGTCATTAAATGAAGAAATCATAAGTTTTTACTATGTAAAGGCAAAATTAATTTTCAGTTACTCCAAAATCAACAGAAGAAAACCTGTGCATCAAAATACTTAGTACCCCCACGAAATCTCATTTTTATTGTAGCTTCTTTACCCATTTGTATCAATTGAAAGGTAAGAAATATTACTAAATTATTGAACCATATCAGATTGAAAATTCTAAAAGATTGTTCTAATGAGAATTTTTCCGGACTTGCATTGTGCTTTGTTTGACAAATTAACTTCGCTATAGGTCTAGAACAAAATTGTTATTACTTGAAGATGTGCCTGTCCTCGTTATCACAGATAGCAGGCAATATTTCTTCCTGTCATGACGGGTTTCATCAGGACACAGAAGGTACTTTCCTGATCGAAATCAGACCTGTCACATTTTTCAGTCAAAGTCGGCTATAAAGTCATTAAACTTCCAATGGCCAATGACTTTCGCTTTACGAAGCTTTCTTACTTCTGCCTTTGCCGTAGCAGATAGACATCTATATTTTGTTTATGTATAGAAACGCTTGTTAGAAGAGACAACTCTTTCTTTTTTTTTAAATTTCTCTAGGCTTGTAATAGAAAAGTAATGCCATAAATGAATGAAGCAGTATTTATCCTATTTACGATCCTCATTATAAGCAATTGAGATACCTCTTCTTCTTAGTAAATATTTTCTTAGATCTTAAATTGAAACATTTTCTGTATGCTACCAGAAAGGTATATTTCAAAATGTTCATTTCGTCATCCTCGCATCTTTTGAACGGTTGCTTGAGAGGCATTTTAAAATCAATAAATACACACGAATAAAATCTCATACTATGAGGTATTTCTCCCACCTTCTTAGAGTGTCTTCGTGGGTATTGGTCAGCACGTTCGGCACGCATTCGAGAGGTCCGTGGTTCAAGTGTCTCGCCTGCTTCAAAATAACCTAATGTCTCTACAATACAACAATTAAATAATAATACTCGTAATTAGAAAACAATTAAAATGATAATATAAAAACTCTCATCTCACGCAATATATTGATTACATTTTAAAAGTCACTGTTGTCAATTCTGTTCCTTTAATGAAGAAAAAAATAATCAAAAGATTATGCAATCAAATCATGCCCTTTTTTTTTTGGCATACGATATTCAGATGGAAAACTTCTTAATTTTCAAAGTATACATCTTTTAAAGCTCTTGAAGTTTGAAATCTGGTCAGTCTCCACAAAATATTTCTTTTCATATAATGCACGTTTGTCATATTTGAAATTATTGAATGATTGATAAATATTATGCTATTTTACGAAATTATCTGCTTGGATTTACATTTATAAGTAGCAAGTAACTGCCCACCACTGTCATTTTCCTGAAAATGCTCCTATACGAACGACTGAACATTATTTTATTCTTCCAACAGTGGAGCGGTTACAAATTGTATCAACAATAGGCCATGACCTGAAAATATTTTTATAAACTGATTAAAAAAATTGAGATTTGTCTATAAAAGCCATAACAAAAAGAATGCATTCAAAATACAACAAAAAGAACGTGTACGAAAATACCGACGTTAGTCGTTGAAACTGGCGAATTGTCAGGAGCATGGTTCCCTGAACAACTATTAAGCGTGTGGTTGCCAGAGTTTGACGTATTCTGAAAACTTTGGTGATTTCTACTAAGACTGATGCGATAATATTTAAGTCCTTTATAAAGATAGGCACTTTTATCTATATTTGATTTGTCGTTTCATATTTATTTCATTTTTAATTAAAAACGACATAATACAAATGCTTCTGTCTGCTTACGTGATAATGAAAAAAAAAAAAAAAAGATGAAACTATCTAACACATTTACCCAGTTGCTGTAAGGCTTACCAGCGGCTGAACTGTTAGATCGTTGAACAGTGGTAGTTCAACTCGGTTTCAAATCCCGGCGAATAAGTCGGCTGCTTGAGAGTTTCGATGTTTTCTCCCTGTGTAATTTGAATACAAGCCAGATCCCTTTAAAAAGGTTCTCTACGAAGGCATCCCTCTCATTAGGTAGGTAACCTTCGTGTGCTTCGTCCTAAATAATCCAGTCCATACCTCTAGCAGAACAGTCTATAGGTTTCTGCTCGGTCCAGACATGAAGAATGATTCTGCAATTCTGTTAATACTATATCATAACCTCTGCACATTCTAAAAGTTTTAAGTGATTCCTATAATAATATGTATATTTTTCAAGACATTCCTAGTATACAGATCTTTCGTAGTTCTCAAATACTAGAGTAATTTTTCTTTCTTTAAAACATCCACACCAGTGATTCTCAATCTTTTTGGCCCATGCTTCACTGTCACCATTGCTAAGACGATCATTCCCCGTTTCCCAAATTCGAAAATACATATACATTTATTTAAATTTAGATTATTTTTAATTGTTTTATAAATTAAACAAGATAAAGTATAGATAATACTTGATAAATATTAGAGCTTGAATAAGAGTAGTATTTACAGTGTGACAGTTATTGACCTATAAGAAAAACAATACTTGATAACTTTTGAACCATTGGCGAGATTCAGTTAAAACTTAGCGGTTGAATGCATTGCATTTTAGGAATTTGTTTGAGCATGCGCATTCGTATTGTTGTTGCATTCATTTATTTTGTTGAAAATGTACAGTGTTAAGTTCCAACAGGCTGAAAAGCACCTAACCAGTGGGCCAGCTGTTCCGTCGATGGCGAAAAGAACGAAAAGAAAGTGTTTATAAGTACAGCGTTCTTGAGCGGATATTCATCGTCAAGGCCTACTATTAGAGCAATAACTACTCGATTGCGACTCAAAGGAAATTTGCGAGACAATCGATCCAAGTGTTATAACAATCAAAAATCTGATCAAAAAGTTCGAGAGAACTGGTAGTGTTTGTGATGACGGTGTTGGCAATGTTGGTCGTCCAGCGAGTGTGAAAACGCCTGAAAATATTGAGTAAGCATGAACTATGTTTCAAAATAGCACAAAAACATCGATCAGATGACAATAGGTCGGAATCAACCAGGGGAATTTGTTCTGTTGTTCAAGACTTGCAGTTCTTTCCGTACAAAATTCAAACTCGTCAGCCATTGCCACTGTTGCGTTTGTGTTTCGCCAACGTTATTGTCGATATGATTGACAAATAAAAATTTGATGTGAATATGGTTTGGTTTAAAGACGAAGCCCACTTTCATTTGGATTGTTACGTCAATAAGCAGAACTGCCGCATTTGGAGGACAGAGAATCCGTGTTTCCCGATCGAGAAGCATCTCATCCCAAATGAGTAACTACACTCATGTCCATAAATTAAGGATAATTCGGAGTCACGTGGAAATCGAACTCTAAAATAAATATATCACCTGTAAAATCACTACACACATCTTCAAGCATCATATGCAAATTTCAGGAAGTAACCAGATGACACAGATGGTACGACACAATGACGAGAGTGTAAAAGAGTGATATATAAGGAATACAGGCAAAGAAGTAAAATTGTTCGCATAAGATATTCATTCTTCTTTATGAGTATTTCAGTGTAATAACCGAATAAATATGACACAAAGGACGCATTTGGATTATTTTTACGTGGTAGAATTATCGGCCGTCTGGAATGTAGGCGTACCCAACTGGAAGTATCAGACGAGCTTGGAATTGCCCCAGAGTGTCATCTCCAGTCTTTGGCAACAATTCCAAGATGATGGTAATGTGAATAGACGTTACAGCACAGGTCGCCCCAGAGTTACAACGCCGAATGAGGACCGGTATTTGGCAGTTACTGACAAAAGAAACAGGCGGAGCACAGCCTCAGACCTGTCTCGTCAGCTCTCTTCAGCCACTGGTACGACAATTTCAAGGCAGACCGTGTACAGACGCTTAGGGCAGATTTGTCTATATGCTCGTAGACCTGTCAGATGCGTTCCACTTACTGCAACTCACTGTCGCTTGCGGTTAGCCTGGAGTAGATAGTATGCATTGTGGACACCGCAACAGTGGGCTTGTGTGATGTTTTCCGACGAGTCCAGGTTTAGCTTGCAGTCTGATTCTCGCAGGACTTTCACATGGAGAGCTCCAGGTACCCTTGCCACCAAGAAAACATCATTGAACGATACCGTTACGGTGGTGCAGGCGTGCTCGTTTCAGGTGGAATTATTCTGAGTTCCAGAAACGACCTGCATGGTCAAATTGGAACCATGACAAGCCAAATCTATCGGGACGTCATTCTGGAACAACATGTACGTTCGTTTCGGGGCGCCATGGGCGCACAATTTGTGTTTATAGATGACAACGCCCGTCCTCCCCGTGCAAACATCGTAAGCGAATGCCTTCAATCGGATGATATCACCTGTATGGACTGGTCAGCATTCTCAGCGTACTTGAATCCAGTAGGCCACGTGTGGGACATGCTTGCCCGACGAGTTGCAGCCCGTCAACCTCCTCCTACGTGTCTACCGGAACTTCCGAGAGCATTGCTTTTTGAGTGGTGTAATATCCCCCCAGATTCAAATCGATAATTTGATACTCAGCAGGCCTAGGCGTTGTTCGGACTGTATTGCATCGTCTGGGAGACATATAATGTATTAACAATCATACCAACCATGTAATATTGGTTTTTTGTAAATAGATTTTTTTGTAATTTTCTCCAGGAAGAAAAAATCGCTAATTTTTTAAATAATATCAAACATATAGCATCTTTTTTTTGCTCTTTACATTTTGCTTAATAAGTAAGCTTTACAAATAAGTCAAATTGTTTTGCTTCTAACTCTTCCTTTGCTTGATTTTGCATTATCCTTAATTTATGGACATGTGTGTATTTGCTGAGCTATCTCAATTCGCGGGATAATCGGTGCGATATTCATTGCAGTCACGGTGACTGTTGAATGTTATGGCAAAATTTTAGAAAATGATGTAATCCGTTTCATCCAAGGTGACCCAGATTAAGAAAAGATGTAAATCATACAGGGCGAAGCGCTACCCCATCGGATCTTTTAAAGTCTTTGAAATGCTGAAAAAATACTATGGAGAATGCATTCTGTCTTTGTGCACCCGGAAGTCACTGGAATGCGAATCGTTTGGCCGCCATATTCTGTTGATCTCAATCCTTATGACTCATTTTTGCAGGACAGTTTTAAAGACAAAGTTTACGCAAATAACCCCCAAAACCATCGCTGAGCCCAAAACAAACATTCAGGAGGTCATCGAAAGCACTGATGTCTCGAGACTTCAGCGAGATTTGCAGAATTTTACTCTTCGTCTGCGTCACGTCATAGCCATTTTTGGCAGGCATATCGAAATGAATCCGAATAATAAAATGAATCCCAATACCTGTAGTTATTTTTCAAATTTGAATAAAACTTTTGAACCCAGTAATTTTTGAAAATCTGTTTTTATATTTCACATATTTCAATAATTGTCGCCTTGTAAATTCATAAACTAAAACTAAGCGGGTAAATCAATAAATGTCTCCCCGCATTACCCCTTGGAACATGAAATTCTCCACACGGGGAATTCTTCCCCGGTTGAGAATCCCTGACCTAAACCTTTCTTTAAACATGGATATCGAGTCTTTTATATAAAACCAAAGAGTTAATATCAATCTACAGTTGAATTACCTTTGGATATTTTGCGGACGACGATTTTTTTTAGTTAAACGTATTTTCAAAATAATTAACTGGAAAGCTTTTAAAAATTATTAGCATTTTTGAAGTGAGGAATAGGAAAAATATACTACACCCTTGCTGAATTTCGAACCATGGGTTTTACAAAGGTAGCTGACGTGCAACCACTACACCAAGAAAGTATGCACGGAGGAAGGCAGCAATTCCTTTTCCATACTTAAAGGGCACCTGCGGAGAGCACGACACATAACTGACCAAATCCAGGTGCTGAAGAATTACCATCCACTGTTCTGAGTTCGATGGATTCGGCTATACAGAGGTTTGGTATATTTTGAAGAGAGAACTGTCGAAAAGCAACCTTGCTCTCTCCGGATTCACCCTACGAATCTTCCAGTACTAAATGGACATTCTTCCACTTACATTATGAGAACACCACAGAGAAATGTGATAACTTCTTATAGGAGATATGACATGCCCTCCTTTCTTTGAATAAACTTCACTATTATAAGCATATCAAGAGACTGAACATCATATTCAGGAAGAAAAGTAAGCTAACTTATTTTCCTATTACTAATGCAAAATCTGAGTCTTTAAAATAAACTGATTTCGCCATTCCTCTGCATGTAGTTTCCACCAAGTACATTGAATTAAGGAAAGCAATATTCTAAATTTTAGCCGTTGGGATAATGGCATGAACATACATTATCTGCAAGTTAGTATGACAACAGTTTCTAATAACAATGTAGCAGCATGAAATACACCTTTCCAAAAATGTATATTTTTACGAATTTATATTTTATGAATACCACATATCTGAAAGAAGGGGTATGGGTATTATTTAAAAAAATTGAACATATTAAAGTTCATATTCTGAAAACATAAAGTTTTTAGAGCGTTAAAGAAATAACACTCTAAAAACTTTGTTTCCTTTTACAAAATGCATAAATGTTCTTTCATTTAAAATCCATGATCATACAAAAGGAATTTTTTGCCAATTTCGCTCCAGATGTATGCCTTTGGAATTTCTTTCTATTGCAAATGGGAGTAACTAGTACTTTACCAATTCCACTGAATTGCTTTCTTCATAGTTCTCAAATCAAACAAACTGTTAGAAGTTGCATTATCGCATGCTGCTGTCACAACTTAAATCACAATAATTACTTAAAATAAAATACCTTACAAAATTATTTCTCTTTGGATTGTTTAACTCCAATTTATGACGACTACTTGTTATTATAACTGCATTTTGAGCTATTTCTGTAGTTCGAGAAAGCAAAACTCGCCGTAGAGTTCGTGTTATTGGAGATGATATAGCGAGAAAAATACCCTTAACTTTTTATTTTTTCCTCCTGAGATACATTATTAACAGCATAATAGCTACTATATTTTTAATAGTTACTTAAAGACAGAACTATTGGTGGCATAATTGTATTTATGGTGTATTATGCAATTTCAGAAAGGCTATCAATATGTAAAGTATTGAATGTTTCTAACTGGTGATCCTGAAATGTATATCTGTCATTCCTGAAAACAGATATAAATTTTTATTCGAATTATTACATGGATATTAAATCGTCGCTTGAATTTGCACAGGTGACTGCTAGAGCCTAAAGACTAATGAGATTTTTTATCTTTTTTTTTTTAAATATTAAATATTATTCTTAAATTTTAAAACCGTATTCTGCTTTTATTAAATTAAAAATATTATTCCGCAATTGGATTTTAGACTTCAGCTCATATAGCATGAAAGGGAAGACTTTTTAAGAGGAGCATGCTTTATAAAAGTATAGCTACGTGGTGTTTTGCTGATGGCATGAGACAAGACATCAATGAATGATGAGCATACTGATACTGGGCAACGCGACCATTGTAATGAGGTAACTGAATTTTATAAATGCCAAACTTCATCGAACCAGAGAGTAAAGGATCCGACAACTGGACTGCGTGTTCTCCAAATACCAACTGCACTGAGCACGTGTGGGACATTATGGAGAGACGAACTGCAGCTTGCAGTTCTTCGTTGGGAAAAGAAAAGAAAAAAGAAAGCCTAATTCTTGATCTAAAGAAGGAGCGGAAAAGTCTGCTTCAGTAACTCCTGAAACACTAAGTAATGAGCCTGCCACAGCTATGTGATTGCTGTATCACACATCAACTGATCAAAGTAGACACATTAACTACTAAAAGTCAAATTCATCTAAACTCATTTACATACAATTTGTATGTGTAACTTTTCTACAAAAGATTATCTGCCTTTGTTTTGATTCGTTATTTCCAAAAGACTGCTATCATATGTTAGTTATCGGGAAATAAATACTTTATGATGTTTGCCGCCGCCCATGTACATTTTTCTCTCTGCGTAAAAAATATCGCTCGTCCTGGGTAAAAATGACGTAGTTCATGGTATTCTTATATTATGAGCCTACTTTGCACCTAAAAATAATACACAAATTTAAAAAAATAAAGAATTTTTTTCAGGATAAAATTGAGTTTTTTTTAGTCCTAAGTAATCCCATACATGATTTTAAAAATTAAATGTAAGTAGCATGAAAACCACAAACCTTTTAAAAGGGGAAAAAATCCTATTGGAATTGCCTAAAATTGAGCAACATTATTGCTGATGCTGTTCCAATCTGAGATCTTAAAAATGTACTATTTCATCTCAACTTTGTTCTACTAAACATCTAAGGAAAAAAATTGCCCTTATTCTGCAAGTAGTTTTCCAGCTACCTGCAGAATATTGCATAATTTCAAGTACCTCCAAGCGTTTGCTGTTGAAATCTAAAGCCTGGATAATAAAGGTAAAATGTTGAAAATTTATGCGAAATTGCAATTAGAAGGTCATTCTTTCATTCGCTTTGACAACTATTTTCTTCTGACCGGTAAGTTTATTTAGCGGTTTCTTTTCAGATTGTTTTTGTTGTTTATTTGAAAGGCGATCGGAAAACTAAATTGTTTTCTCTTATTTCTTCACAAAACCGTGAGTAAAAATCAGTAAAAATCATTATTATTATCAACCGGTAATGTACTAATCATCTTGTACGTTACCTAGTTAACATTTTTTAGCGATAAAAAATGAAATGGACTCAGTAGACATGCGGTATCAGTGGCGCCTTTGAGAACAATGGCGTCATTGTGGCGGTATCTGTTGCGGCTATCCCGCTTTTACCAAAAAGAAAAGGAGGAAAAAAACCCGTCTATATCTATCCCTTTCTCATACCTCTATAAACGTCTCTTCAGCTGTAATCTGTAGCGGGTGCATTACCTGCTATGAGTTTCCCCGAAACTACACAGCTCGTGCGGGGTTACATACCGGACGTAATTTCTCGTCCATTCATCTATCTCACCCAACACAGATCAGAAACAAAAACCTAAAAGAAAATCGACAAAGCACGATGTACCTGGAGGGTTCGCGCGACCCTGCGCGTGCCTAACCACGTGGTTAGGCACGATTAAGCAGACCCCCAACTTCTAGACCCACTAATGGATCCAAAAATGCCTTCGGGGTATATGGTGGGCGAGCAACCCACCAAGG
>KK113744.1:199233-220631 GCA_000611955.2 Stegodyphus mimosarum
CTAATCCCTCGCAATGCGCGCCGAACCTTTGACTTTTGAACTTTGTGAATCCAATTTCCTCCCCCCCCAGCATTAATTTTCCCTTCGGGTGCCGGTTTTCGAAGTGCGTGTTAAAAAGGAGGGGGTGAGGCAAGCATCATGTTCACGAATTATTGTTAGCCATCATCGCCAAATTTGGCGCATACGAATAAAATTACAAGGTGAAATTTTGTGCTTATGTGCCTTGAATTATTAGAAAGAAAAGAATAAAACTGTATATAGCGTATTTTGAGCAGGAATAATTATAAATAAAAATGAATGTAAACTGTTAAAAAAAGAATTAATTGGCGTAATAATTGCATGGTCAACAGTTTCAATGAAAGATAAAATTTAGAGAATTTAAAGCATGAAAAACGTAAATGCATTTTAAAGAGTAATGCGATTTAGCTCCTGTTTGCCATAAGGACCTTTCGTTTGAAACTGACCCCTAGCAAAAGGTGAGTTTTGAGAATTGTTAAAATACATGAATTACTTCAACTAAGATCAACATTAAAGCTTTAAATCAGTTATTCGATAAGCACAGTGTGCGAACACTTGAACTTTTAACGTGTAGTTATTTCGCGGTTTGAGTACATACTGGAGTTCTCAAACAATTTAAAACAACATGAACTACTACTAGAAATATTTTTAGAAAACTAAAATTTTTCTGTTCAAAAAGTCTTTTAGACTGTACCAAATGCCTTGAGCATTAAAACCTACATTTTCAGTTTTGCATTCTAGGTCTTTAATTTGTTACCCTTTCTATACTTTTCTGGAATTATTTATTAATATTTTCTGCATTTACAAATGAATATTTCGGATTTGCGCTTTTATTGCTTGTACTGTACTGATTTGCACTTTTGTCGCTCTGTAACTTGTACTTCTACAGTCAAGATTGCGATAATATGTAGGAAAAAAAACTAAGTAAGTATGATAAATAATCTAGCACTCGGCTAAAAATATGTGAAAACAAGTATTCATTCACTTTTATAAAGGGCTGAAAGTTTTTTTTTTATTATTTTGGTGAAATTATAGTGTGTCTTGCAATAACTAACCGACATTGTCAAAGTTCATGGAGTATATGTATAATATGATCTTTCTCATTTTGTTTAAATGTGCTCTCCCAGATGAAACTAAAATTTATCTAATATATAAATTAGAATTTACAAAAGAAAAAACAAAATTTATTTAGCATAGATAATACACTCACGTTTGTGAAAATTGCAACACCAAGAAGGAATCGTCATAATTGAATGCAATTTAATACACAGTTGAGTGGTAGTGGTACAAATAAATGATTAAATGTTCAAAGCAAACAAACAAGAACAAGAGATCAGAATCAGTATTTTGTGTGGCCACCACGCGCCGCAATAAGTGCTGCTACACGACGTGGCATGGAGTCAAACAAAGTTTGAATGTCTGACTGAGGAAGAGCATTCCATATCGTTTGTACGCGTACCCAAAGTTCGTCTGCAGACGCAACAGGACGAGGATCACGAGCAAGACGCCGACCAATGACATCCCACACATGTTCAATTGGCGACATATCCGGGGAACACGCAGGCCAAGGAAGAAGCTGTACCTGCTGCGCTGCAAAGAAGGATTTAACAATCCGAGCAGTATGAGGGCGGGCATTGTCCTGTTGAAATACAGCGCCTGGCAAGCTTTGAAGGAAGGGAACAGCTTCGGGCTGTAGAACTTCACGGATATACCGGTTGCTGTTCAGATTGCCCACAATTCGTAGCAATTGAGATCGTCTATGATATGCTATGGCGCCCCAGACCATAACTCCGGGTGTTCGTCCACTGTGGCGTTCGATAATGCACTCCGGAAGGTGGCGTTCACCGGCATAGCGTCTGACACGAATGCGGCCATCATGGTACCACAAATTAAAGCGGGATTCGTCAGAAAACACGACATGCTGCCAATCAGCACGCCAGTCTCTATGCTGATTGGCCCATTGTAGCCGCAGGCGGCGATGGTCGTGCGTTAGGGGGATCCTGTATAAAGGAGTCCGTGCGCGCAGTCCACACTGCAGCAGACGTCTACGAATTGATGAAGCACACAATGAAACACCTGTAGCTATTGACCACAGTGCTGCCAATTGTCTAGAGGAAGCTGTACGGTCCGTCCGCGCCATGCGGACCAGGTGTCTATCATCGCGAGCTGACGTCACATTTCGGGGTCCACTCCCGGATTTCCGAGTTGTCCGACACTCGTCCGTCCACTGCTTCCAAACGCGCATCACTGTGCTGCTGTTACGCTGCACACGAGAGGCTACTGCACGATACGACAATCCAGCTTCACGAAGGCCGATGATTCTCCCTCGTTCAAACTCTGTAAGTTGTTCAAATCTCGCTCTCTTTCGTCGACGAGGCATAAGTACAGATTGAGTTAACGTTTACCACTAGCAGATAACCACCGATAACCATACACGCCTCGCTACAGCCGTCTATTTATTCGGATCCATTAGCCGTTCAGAGGGCGCTGCTCAGCATACGCATGCGCTACGGATTTGCAATTCTAATCATTTGCATATCATGCGCTACTTTGCATTTCCTGAAAATTTTAGCTCACTCGCGTAAGTCCTTCATGGTGTTGCAATTTTCACAAACGTGAGTGTAATTCTCCAGGCTATTTGAAAGCCACTGAGTTAAGATCAGTTGAGAAATTTAGCACAACAAGACACCGTCTTGTCATGGCACGTATCGTTTTAATTATGACAACCAAATTATTAAAAACAGACATATTCATACTATTTGTTCAGCGTAAACTTACAGAAGCCTCAACAAGCACTGCATTAAAACAGTATGCTACTTTAAAAACTAAGGAATGTGAAAATCTCCTAAATCTTAAATTATTCTCTAAGAAGACAGAATTGGCTTAGTTTCGTAATGAATTTAAACCCCAAACGAAGAATCCCAACTTCTTCGAACATTTGTCAGAAATAATTATTGGTTTAGACTACCTTTCCATTTTCGCTTTACAAAGCCAACTCACCCATTGTTTTCCTTTCCGCTCCAGGCAGATCCCTCCCACTCACAGGGAAAAGAAAAGGGGGAGTACACTAGGGGTTAAAAGACTCTAATTTTGTTGATAGTGATGGAGTATCTGAAAGCGCTAAATTATAGACTTGCTGCCATAAAAACGCTTCATCAACTAGCGCCAATAATCAGATCTGTAACTTGTTTTTCATCCGATGCTGTATTTATCAACTTCTTATGCTCAAATGCCGACGCTGTGGGTGTATTGATGCGGGATGTTCTACCAGCATAAAGTATGTATAGTTTGTTGGCAATTCTACTTAAAACCGGCGTTTCGGAAGAGGGCAGAGAGAAGAGCAAAACCAGAGGACAATTGGTTTATTCCCCAACAGGAAATGGCATTCATTGACCTTAAATTTGACTCAGAAATTAACTTGCTCTGAAATGTTCTAAACTTTGATATAGCAAAGTGATACACTAGCCTTTTACTTTTAAGAGGTTGTTTCAAATTAAGCTAAATTTTACTTTTTCCTTCGAATATGTTATGCGCCTTACATTAGGAAGTGAAGAGTTTCTGAGCATGCACAACGCAATAATAATAATAATAACGCATTTATTGGCAATTTTTATGCGGAACGATATATTTTTTCATCGACAAATGTTTTTAATTTAAAATGCTGCTATTGTTTCCAATTATGTTCTTCTTCAAATGCTTGAAACACAGGTGAGTTCGAAGTGGCCCCCCTTTTAAGTTTGTTCTTAGTTGAATAAAAACTACGTTGCAATGCTAGATTACGACAAGAGTTGCAATAATTCGTTTCTGAAAATAATTCGTAAAAAAGGAAACTTAAAGTAAGGTATAATTACTAAACTCGGATTACGGCGTATTTTCAATCATAAAATTATCATCTAATTTTCTTTACGATTATTTATTTATTTCTTCACGAACAACCTCTTAAAAGTAAACGGCTAGTGTTTAAGTTATGTATCCTCATTATTCTTTCCAAAATGCTTAACTCAAACAATTTGAAACAAACTAATTAATTTGTAATATCGTGTCCCTGAACTTTAAAAGTAATCAATTTATTATGAATTTTAGTTCGAGTTATCGAGAACGATGATGTAGATGAGGAGGAAACTTATTACAGTTGAATCTTTAATCAGAATCCAGTTCTTACATCGTAACAGATTCTTGACTTAACAGCCCGTTCAGATTACTTGCTTATAAAGGCCGTTCAGATTACTTGCTTATAAAGGCCTTTCAGATTACTTGCTTATAAAGTCCTTTCAGAATCGCAAACTAAAAAACAGAAATAAATAAAATCATTTATAAGCGTTTGTGAGAAACACATTCCCCTTTTTAAAGGAATCTTGAGACGTACAGAATCTTTAAGACGTATAGTCCAAATAAAAAGGGCCCAACAGTGGCCGAGCGGTAAAAACGCTGACCACTGGTAATTCGTTCCGAATCCCGCGAACCGGCCGACTGCACGGGCGCCTTCGTGGCTTTCCCCATGTATAACGTGCATACGAGCCAGTTTCCCTTAAAAAGTCCTCCACGGAGGCATGAGGCTATCTGCCTATATTTTGTTTATGTAATCACATAAACAAAAAACAAACCAAATAAGAAGCAGCATTTCACAACAACAACAGACAAGCAATCAAAAAATCGTTCGTTCCATAGTTAGCTCTTAAATCATGGTACTGCAGTACTAAGAGTATATGGAGAGACAGGGAAATAAAATCACACTATGCAATTTTTTAAGGTTATTTTATTCCAAAGTTATGTATCCTCATTATTCTTTCCAAAATGCTTAAACAATTTGAAATAAACTAATTAATTTGTAATGATGTACGCCATATAAAAGAACCACAAACAGCAAGATTTCATAACAAGTGCTATTACAAAGGACTATATACATAAGCCTTCTATCGCAAATACGGAGACTCAATGCATAACTTCAGCTGTGATAATAAAAGCTCATAAATAGTAACACAATATTGTTATTGCAGAAATTAGCTTTACGTTTTCCATCGAGTAGTTCTTTAAAATTATGCAATGCAAGAGAATCTGACTATAAAACTGAAAATTAAAGCTAAGGAGTTTTCCTGAAATCATTTTTAGAACAAATGAGTAATGTGGTCCTTCGGGAAATAAGAAATTCATTAAATAAATATCACTTTTTATGATTATATAACAGTCGAAAGAGATATTAAATTTTTTTATGGAAAATTTACATTTCAGAATAAATATATGATAGATCACATATACTGCTTAAAATTCTATGCTCTACTTTTAGTAACAGTTCCAGATTGGGTATTACTTGACTCAATTGCTCAGATGACCTAAATTCTTTTATAAAATGAATTCATTCCAAAAGGTTGAATTAAGAGCGTTAGAAAAATCGTGAACCGTTTTGATGACTCTTTCGCAAAGCAGCCTTTTCACCTGAGCGGAGAAAAGCAGTGAAGCATTTATATAAAATTATCATTTAATCGATACTGGTTCAGCATCATGAAATTTCGGTTTGACTTCAGAGGACAATCTTCTTTCTTTAATCATATAGTAGCTATTATTTATTTATAAGATTATAACTGTGTGTATTTTAAATATTTACTGAGCCCCATTTGCTGTTCAAAGTAATAGTAAGAAAGAAATACTGCAACATAATATTTTTATTACAGCCGTCTTTTTTATTATACTTGGAGAAAAACACGGATAGGTGAACAAATTTTCCATTGAAGCAATTCACCTTTTATGCTGCTGTAAGCAGATGGTATTTTCCTGAGTATGTAGCTTTAAAAGCATTTCCTAATTTAAAAAGAAATATTTACACCATTGCAAATGATGTGAGCCATTTTCAGCAGCTTCGATTACTCAGTCAGGTTATTTCTAAATAATATGAAACAGCAAGCGACATTGTAGAGCTTGAACAACCATTTCAGTCTCAGAGCTTCAGTCAAGTTCTCTAATTTTCTATCTATGGCAAAGATAAATTAAAAAATAATAATTTTTAACTTTAGAGACACAGCTTTATAGCAGTGCTTGAATAATTAAAAATATTTTTGAAATTATACAAGACAGAAATTTTAGCAGCTGAAAGGTGAATAAATGTCCTAGTCCATTCCTGTGTACGCACTTTTTCTGTAAGACCCTAGGCTATTCTCCTTTAGGCTACACCTAAGGTAATTTCTCTCGAAAGAAGCGTACAAAAGATAAAACAAGAACAAAGAAATTCAATAAGCATTTCTAAATATGCTCTTCGTAGCCCTTAATCATATCTGTCAAACTAATTGAGTGAATGGCTTACTGATTAAGGCGAAGCACATGAGGGCTAGTTGCCTAAGAAAGGAATGTCTTCGAGAAGGACTTTCTAAGAAAACAAACTCGCTGCTGTTTATTTACACATGGGTAAAACTACGAAAGCATTCGCGTACCCAGCTTATTAATTATGATTCTGTCAAGCAGAATGTCGATTCACTGGTTGGCAAGCGCAATAGACATTGCAAGCACAGCGGTCCGTATTAAAAATGTCATGTTCATATGTTTACCTCCTAAAATTGACATTTTGAGTGAAAATATAAGGTTTAACTGATAATGTAGATTACATTGCAATTATCATTAAATTTTAAATTCTGCACGCAGTGCTTGGCGCACTGTTGTTGGCCAGGGCAAATTTTGGTGCATCTTTACTAGGACATGCAGCCCAGAATCTCTGAAATGTTGGACAGCCTGGGTACACATATTTATTTTTCAGTAATCCCACACATGCTAACTTTAAATTAGTGATGCTAGTGATAATTTCAGGCTATTTTTGTCAGATTTTATTCTTTTTAACTCTTCTACTACTTTTTTGAATCTATATCCCCTACCTCTCCAGACAGTTGTAATTTGATATAAAGAAAGGCTTTAAATAAACGAAGTAGCATCTTCCTAAATGTGCTAGGAATTACTGCATTCTTCTTTACGTGCTCTCGTGTTGCAAGCAGGTAATATAACCAGCTGTGATACCACTTATTGTATCCTATTTGTTCTTCAAATCCCAGTGAGAGTACAGTTGATTTTTCATAATTCGTATATCAGAAAAGCTTAATCCAGTCTTTTCAAAGGTTATCGACTTTAATATACACAGTCCAGTCACATTAATGTGACCATCTGTCAAAAGCCAGAATAACCACCTTTCGCAGAGCGGACTGCTGCGAGACGTGCAGGAAGAGAGTCACATAGGTCCCTGAAGGTGTTCTCTGGGATGTTGAGCCATGCCAACTCTAATGCCGTGGCCAGCTGCGCTAGATTACGCGGTTGAGGATCCATGGCGCGAACAACTCGATCGAGATGGTCCCACAGATGCTCGATTGGGTTTAAGTCAGGTGAGTTTGCTGGCCAGGGGAGGACGGTAAACTCATCCTGGTGCTCTTCGAACCACGCACGTACACTGGCAGCTGTATGGCACCTCGCATTGTCCTGCTGGAAGATGCCATCATCCTGAGGAAAAACAATGCGCATGTAGGGGTGAACATGGTCCGCAAGGACAGATGCGTACTTGTATTGATCCATTGTGCCTTCCACAATGATCAGTGAACCTAGAGAATGCCAGGAAAACATTCCCCAGACCATAATGCTCCCGCCTCCAGCTTGGACCGTTCCGGCAATGGTTGCAGGGTGGTTCCTTTCAGAGGTTTCACGCCTTATACGCCAACGTCCATCTGTCCGATGGAGCATAAAACGCGATTCATCCGAAAACGCAACCTGTCGCCACTCAGTGGACGTCCAGCTGCTGTACTGGCGTGCAAATTCTAGCCTTCGCCGTCGATGAACAGCAGTCAGCATAGGTGCACGAACCAGGCGTCTGCTTCGGAGGCCCAGACGCAGCAATGTTCGCTGAATAGTACTTTGGGAGACACTTTTGGTAGCCCCTTGGTTCATTTTGGTGGTCAGTTGCTCAACGGTAGCCCGTCTATCTGCCCGAACGCATCTCCGCAACCGTCGTTCGCCTCTGTCATCTATGGCCCGTGGTGCACCACATTTGCCACGTCGCTGATTTTGGACAGTCCCATTTTGCCATGCACGGTACACTTTTACCACGGCGGCACGCGAACAGTTCACAAACTCAGCCGTTTCGGAAATGCTTCCACCCTTGGCCCGAAAGCCAATGATCATGCCCTTTTGGAAGAAGGATAAATCGCTTCGTTTCTGCATTACGCCAACGATTGAAATGTTTTCCGAAGCCCTCACACACCCTTTATATACGCTCAACTGCACTGTGCTGCCACCTGCCTTCTGTGATTGGTTATTTAACTCTGACATGGAAAGTACGTGGTGGTCATATTAATGTGACTGGACTGTGTATTATGATTACAATTTATGTGTTTTTAAATAAATAATTGGGTCTGCCTTTGGTTGAGCTAGAAATGTTACTGAACGCTGGTAGCTGACCCAGGCCCAAGTAGTAGTGAGCAGGCTATAGCTACATGGCCGTTTTCGTGATTTTTCCCGTAGAAATTCCTTCATGAAGATATTCTCCCTTTAGTAGTTATCTTTCGTATATTTTGCTACAAACTAATACAGCTAAAATCTTAAAGAGTTATTAATATAAAAGTGATTGATTTGATTTTTGTTCTTGGATTATACAGTTCCATCCTTACAAAGCTATATTCATTCGTTATAATATTCTTTCTCAAATAATACCATTTCTCGAAATAAGAGATAATTTGTAACTTATGAAGAGTTAATGGAGTCAACTTGCCGACTCACTGTTTGACAGTAATTAAAAGAAACAATGCGCACCTTCATTTTAGAGCAATTTCTTTGTTACTTTATACGTTGTTGCTCGTTTATATTTTATTTTGCATTTAATGTATATCAAATTAAGCTTAGATAATTCTTAGCAACTCTTTTGCCCCTTCATCTCAATAATCCTGTAAATTTTGATAAGATATTCCTTAGAGAAGAGAATAAACAATCAGCCGTCTTGTCATCGAGAATATTCACTTAATGGTGTTCTATCTGGAGCAGATCAATTTTTCTCCCGCAGAAGGGATGGACATAATATACATATTCAAATCTTATTTAAGCACACTTTTTAGTAATTGAATGTTACCTCACTGCTTGCATTTTTTTTGTGGTTTCTCTCGTACGTAACAAATATAAGGTCAATTTCTTTAAAAAATCTTCTAGAAGTATATACTTTTCCCACAGCAGAGTAGGCTATCACTTTGTAGGCCATGTGCTGTATAACAAAGTTTCCACCACAGTAAACCACATAATAAAGTATCCGTGTTCTTCAAATCAATCGTTAATCACCCTTAGCAAGCCAGACTAATTTTCAGAAGATATTTAGAGCTGTTATAAAGTTTGAACTTTAAGCGCTTTTTTAATCTCAATTTTAGACTTATTTTATGATCCAAATAAGGTGGATAATTTCCAAACTTTATTTTTTAAAATCATTTCATAGATACATATGAATTAGTCTGCTTACCACATGTTAGTCTGTTACAAGCTACGATTAAGTTCAATAAAAAAGCATTTTTCTCGTTTTTTTTAAATAGCTAACGTTATATATCTATTTGTATAAATTATAAGAAATTATCGCATTAAACCTTGTATGCTTTTATGGTGTAAGTAGTTAGTACATATCGTTGACAGATGAAAATCTGTGTTTCGCATTTTGTGGAGGAAACAGTTGATTTTTCACATTTCTTGTTCTAAAAAGCCTGATAATCTCTACAAAGTTAATAGCTTATTCTTTTTATTGATTGAATGAAACATTACTGCAACAGAATCTGGATTATCTTTAACGAATAAGAATAAATTACTTAGACTAATCTTTCATTTTGACAATCCTAAAATGAGCTAATTAATTTAAGCGAGAAAATTTTTACTAATTAATACTTATGCGCGCGAAAGAGAAACGGAAATATTTATCCAGCTTAAGCATTTTAAGCTGAAATTTATTTTGTAACGTCATTTTTTAAAAGTGTATTTTAACTTAATTTCTATATTCTTTTCTGCGAAGTTTAAAAAAAATCTTGATACTCGGCTTTAGATTTTTCTGTATTAATGCTTCTTTATATACATCCTACAAGAATTTACAGTTCCTTCGAACACCGACATCCTCAAATTCAATGCAGTGTATGGCTAATAAATATCTGACAGCGTCAGGGTTTATATTCTCAACTGCATTAAGCATCCTATGTAATCATACAAAATTATTTTAACAATAAATGTCTGCTGAAGACCCACGAATTTCATTTTAATAGTTAAATATTTTCAGTACAGTTTTATGGGATTCTTTAGGTTTTCTTATTTGTGTAAAGTTCATCCTACACTATATGGGATTTAAGATGGTAATTACAAGTACATGGCGAAGTTCCAAACATATGGCGAAGTTCAAAAATATAAAATTTCTACTTCATGTAAGGCAGGATGTGGCAACAAAACCTGCGATAAGTAACTGTTGAAGAAAAATGTCAATGACTTTAGACTATAAATAACCACATAATAAAATTCGGCGTGAAAATTAATACCTACAGGATGGGCCTGCCTGTTCCTCTCCGCAGCTTTTCTGCAATGGTATATATGAGAATTAAATGGGCAAATATAAAACAGCAACAAAATATCTCGAAGGATGCGTAAGTGAAATAATAATAACATATAAATGTGACACGTGGGAGGTAAAATATGAAAATCCTCCAAAGACCTTTGACTCCTTTAAAACATTCACCATGCGACACTAGAAACTAATTCTTAGTTATGAATTTATTATTCGTGAAGCGTAGCAAATGCCCCATTGATAAAACTTCTTTTTCGTCCAGCAATGCCTAACTTAAGTTCACAAGAGAGTAAGAGCTGAATAAGAAATTTTGTAAAATAATTTTCCCTTTCGAAATATAGAAAAGAGAATTCCTCTTAAAGTATACGCGCAATTTCACTTAATAGGCAAGCAACATTTTTTTCAACACGAGCTTTCTCCTAACCCACGAAAAGTATATTCAATATTATAGATAAAATATTATTGAATATAAATTTCTCCTTTGTTTGTTAAATTTAAACAAGAATAAACAAGTGGGTAAATTTAAGATATTCTCAGAAATTTTATGTTCAAAGTTTTAAAAATTATTTTATTTAAATAAAACTGATTCCAGCACTTCCTGAAAGTTTAAATATACTTGATAAATAAACGATGGTTTTTTTTTGCAGAAATTAGTAAAACAAGAGCTTAAAATATTAACCTGTTTTATAACAATTTAGAAACACATTTGAACTGGTGATAGTCAAAAATGGAAATATGATATAAAGTCTATGTAACCATACAGCTATTGTGTGTTCAAAAGATGTAAGTGGGATTTAAAATATTGCTGGAAACGTTTGTCTTAAATGTCACGAGAAATGAATTCAAAATTCACTCGTCTTTTTTAGATAAAAGGACGTTTGCAACATACTAACTGGAATGTATATTCCATGTGATGCTTTGAAAACTATCAAATGTAATCATTGAACTAACAAAAGACAGGGTGAACTCAGAAGTGTTTTTTTGTTTCTAAACATTCGAAATTTTATAGTTAACTTCTTTTTACATTAAAAACCAAGTTATAATAGTTTTAATACTCATGCATATGTTTTTACATGTACACAATATAAAATGTATGTAGTTTTCAGTATGTGTAACGTGATTTGAGTCTATATATGTTTCTGTGGTTGTGTGAGTATGCGTATGCACATCTTATTTAAGCTAATGCCCAAAATAAATTGATTAAAACGAATTTAAGACTCTCTCAAAGCATATGAAGTTGCATCTTAAATTTGTTTCGGCGAAAAGAGTAGTATCTAAACATTGTTTAAAACATCGAATAAAAATTGTTCTAGTTATTTCAGAAATGTTCAAATTAAGGCAGAACATCTTCCAGTTATAAGGGAAAGCGAACTGCATGAAAATCAGCTGTCATTGGAGATTAACTTTACTGCCAGTTGTAAAAAAATGCCGGTTAAGCGCCAGGATCTCGAACTCGCAGGCGCAGTGAGCAGCAAGCCGACAGGCGGAGGCGCAGCTTTCTGATAAGGGACGAGTGTTTTATGCTTCTTAATTTAGTTGATAAATAAATGTTTATCCGTTTAAAGGGACTTGAACCTGTAGTAAAAGGAGGTCATAGGGTTAGTGCTATGATAGATTGCTTTAGAGTACTACCCCATGATCTCTAGTAACTTATTGGTAATAAAAATATACCTTTTTTTTTGTTTCTTCCCACCACCACCCGGTGCAATAAATTGCACATCTGCAATCCCGAAAATTTAGAACAAAAAAACATATGCAACTTTATGTAAGCTTTCCATAACTTTTTCAAGAGGCCGAAAAGTAGCACTGTACTAAAAAATCATTAGCATAGTACATTAGCATACATTACAGTACAAGCGTTAGGAAAACTTAAAATTCAGGAAGACATTACAGTAAAAATTAAGAGAATAAAAATAATTATATACAAATTAAATTACAAATTATCATTGAATGTGCAAAATGAAAACCCATTAAATATAAAAGTGAAAGTTAATTTGAAATATAAAATAATTATATACATATTAGATACAAGAAATATCATTAAATGTGAAACGACTATTAAATATATAGTAGTAATGTCAAGACGATGACTGGTATATATCGCGAAGCGCGACGTCACCAAATCAAAAGTAAATATATACAAAGGTTCACTGCATTTAAATATAAGAACAATAATTATACGCAAATTAAATGTACAAATTACCATTAAATGAAAAAAAAAAGAAAATTTACTTGAAATCAACTTTTTAACATTTAGATATTTTCTTGTGTGTACCATTTCCTGTACCTCCTCCAAATGCAGAAACAAGTTATCCAACTTTTTAAATTCAAATTTTTTACTTTTATTTGAATTTTAAATAACACCAAAGATTTATCTTTATCATTTGGAAAAAGTAGGTACTTTATTTATTTATCCAGTGGTAAAGCCTCTTTAACCGAAATCTGTAGTTTTCAGATTGTGAGATTTTTATTTACTCTTACACGAGAAATAAATACATTAAGTCTTAATTTATTGTTTATTTCTTCCATTAACTAGTATACTTATCGATATTAAAAAAAATTTATCTAAGTCTTTTTAAAAAACTTGCCATGGCTGTGATTTGAATTCAGAAAAAAAATCAGAAATTCACTTTGAATTCAGAAAAAAAAAGGACATGGAAAAAATCTATTCTACTTGACTCTCCTTTTCTTTCTGCAAAATCTGACTCTAGTTTACGTTTCTTACTGAATCACATCTTTTACTATCCTTTTATTATTTCAGCATAATTATCACTGGCATAAAACTTAAATAATTAGGTAAGTCTGATAATGATAAAACTACAACCAGACTTGTACTGATAACCAATATCTTGTCCAAAGTATCAGAAGTAATAGAAAGTACAGAAAGAAACAAAAGTAACAGAATCCAAAGTATTTACAAGACGAACTTCTGCAACTTTCAGGATAGGGCAACAAATTTTTAAGCTCAGAAAATAATGGATGTTTATTATATCGTAACTATTTTAAGACCATACTATTGGACAGGTAAATTAGTTAACTCCTACTAAATACCTTCTTATGAAGGGTTAAGTTAAATCTCACTTAACAGATTTTTTCGATGAACCTTCAATTTGGTCTCTTCATACCTCTGCTAAATTATCAGTTTAGGCAATTGATAAGACACTCAAAGCAGTCGCATGAAAAGCAATTCTGATCTGTCAATTATAATCTAGTATTTGTATAAATTAATGCACTGTGCTTTTCTTTCTTCGTACATAAAAAATTTACATACATTTAAGCCGAATGGTGAACACAGAAAATGACAAAAATGAAAGAACAGAATAACTGAAAATTAAAACTTTGTTTTTCTATCTTCACAACAGACTGGATTCTTTTACTTTATTAGATCTAAAATATTTGTGTCTTGATATAATTTAAATAAGAGGGAGACTATACTCAGTAAATTATACTTTAAAAAATTTCTTGGCATGAAATATGTTGATACTGCACCTTAAATTAAAATTTGCTACATGAACCCGTCGTTTAAGCGACAGTCTCTTAATTATCTAGACACTAAAAAGCCGGATTAAAATTCTTATGTCAATGCGTCAAGTAAATCCAAGCTCTTAAGGTAGGTAGAAGGAAAGCTTTAATATTCGTTACGTGTTTTGACAAACACGCTCACTCTCTATCCTTGTTCACACCACCTGATGAACGGCCATTTACTTTGTGCTCTTGAACACCAATACTTCAAAATACTTAACGGCTTGCCGCACCACTACTGACATCGTCTTCATAAAAAGCCTTCAAGTTGCCGCGGCTTTAAAAGTCTATGTTTAACTCCGATGTCGATCAAACTGCCGGCTGTCACTGTGCTTGCTCGATGCCTTTAATACCCAACACCGACTTTTGGGGATTAACCTTTACCTGACCCTATCTGTCGTCTCAAGTTTCGAGCTCCTGCCATCACTTAGAGAGATTGCCATCTCCTGCCATTGGCACGCTGGTGGCACTGCTTGACAAAGTTAAGGTTTGTTTACAGTGCTTCAGTGATTCATTTCTATATTTAGTCAAGCTGGAAGAAGATAGTTTGGAGAAAGTTTAATTTTTGTGTTTTATTTAGAATTATGGCATTTATTTTATTACTTTCTTTGAAACCTGCTTTTGAATTTGTTGCTTTTACTGGCATCAAAACTGTAGAATATATATATATATATATATATGCGTGTGTGTGTGTGCGCGCGCGCATACTATTTTGGAAGAAAACTGCAAGAAGCATGTTATTTTTGAGTAAAAAAAATCTTTTCTAAAATTAAGGTACATACCAGCAAAATAAACGTAAATATCTCTTTGTAAATTACATAATATATTAAACTGATAAATCCAACTTTTCTTATTTTATTTTAACAGCAAAGTTTGTTTATTTATTTTAGGTAAAACAACTTCCAACATAATTTTATATTTCAGTTGGAAACCCTTTCATGCATTTCCAAGCAAAACGTGACTTTCTTCAGGAAGACAAAGGGGAATCCTGCTTTTTTATTCCTATGGGGCAAATCCATTTTTCTCATAACTAATGTATGACTTTAACGCTTTTTTTTTGCATTCTTTGGTAGGAAATTCTATATCAAGAATATTAAAAAATTATCTGACTAAATTGTAATTATTCAAAAAATATTAATGCAAAAAAAAATGCAACTATAACGTCGTTTCTCAAGCTTAAAATTTAAAATTAGAAAGTGACTGCCTAGTAACCGCTAAATTTCTTTCTCGGTCTCCACTTGCTTCCACCATGTCATGCAATTCAAGCCAAGAATGAATTTACCTTCCTAGACAAGATCTCTAGAAAGTAAGCAAAGTGCAATATTTTTCTCTTTTTAATAAAGATTTCACATTCTACATATTTAGAAGCACCTCAAGGCATCAAACGGAAATTCTTGAGTTGATCCAGACTACCACTTAACGTATAAGAAGAAACCGTAACGGTTATCTACTTTTATGACTATATCCCCCCCCCTTATAGCATGCTGATATAATTCGATGATAAAATGCCTTCAGATGTAAAAGCTCCATTGAAAAAAAAAGGGGACAGAAGAACAGGGGATGCAACTTATGAATTTGCTCGCAGGTGCGTAGATGACTTCTAGAACCGGTTCATGTTATTACAACGGGTAAGGGGGATAAGGAGGCATGCTCTATGAACACTATGATTATTGAGCTTAATTCAGGCGATTCATATTCGGATCGAAAATTGTGATTCTTGTCAGCTTTGAATAGCTCTAATCGGATTTTTCTATATTTATCTGTTTGCGTTAACTGTTAACATTCAGATTTGATTTGATATTTTGATATCAGATTTAAAAAATAAATTTTATATAGTGAAAGCAACTAAGCTAATTTTTATGTTTGATAATTCTTAAAATTCCTGTACTTTATTTGAACATTAATAGTTAATGAATGCAGGTACTTTATTAAAGAATTCTTATTTTGTTCTACTAGAATAAGCTCTAGTAGATATTCCTATTTGATACTAAATAATGCCTTAGGATTAAAATGTAAACATAACTCCTTGTTTCCGATGGTTCTTCAGATCATGAAATACTTTATTTCTTCCTAAAGTTCTTTATAAGTGAAGAACTACCGGAAACAGCAACAGTAAAGAACAGTTTATAACAATAAGAACTATCGAACTATCGGAACATTTATATCGGTATTATAAAGGGTACAAAATGTACACCTACATCAGATGTAAAATATTTCTGCACTACATTATTTACTTTAAGATTTTTTGACATTTATAAAGCAAACTAACTATCAGTATTAAGGACTTGCTTTCAAATTTGCGCATAAAAGTACAATTGCAAAAATACAGAAGGAAGTGCTGAATTTTATTTCTTTTAATATACGTAATTAATTTATACTTTTGAATAATAACGAAGAAAGTACTCACTAGAATACACAATATAATACTTTGTATCAATAGTATGTCCTTTAAAAGTTTAAGATATATCGATTTAACTGCAATAAAACGTTATGTCTCTTATTGTACTTAAAACCTTATTGTACTTTTTATAGCAATATATAAAGCGTTCCTCTGTGTTTATGACCGCATAAACAAAAGGAAATTCTAGTACTTCATAGGCTAATTATTAGAGATGAAAATTCTGATTTCCGGATCTCATGAATCTTGAAAAAGATTTGAAATTCGATAACTCGAATCTTCACCCTTTTCTTTTGTCATTCAAATCTTTCGAATACTAACCAAAGAAACCTTTAAGCATTTTAACTCAAAACGTTTTAGGACTAGCTTTATTGACTTTCGATAGAAGTATTCGTTTAAAAAATTGCAATTTTAGTAATATCTAAATGCACTAAAATTATATCTGATATCTGATATATATCACATCTAAGTAAATATCACTTCCAAATAACCCAGAACATCAAGTTGTTTTAGGATATTAGAATGTCGTTTACAAAAATCTGCCAAATTTTTAAACAATAGTACTCTTCACTTTTTCGAAACTAGCTGTCGTATCATCTCGATAACACTGGACATAAATAATCTACTATAAATAGGTCCTAAATGTTTCTAAAAATTCATACAATGCTATTTAGGCGCATATAAAGGCACATAAACTGAAGTTCTTTTTCTAATTCCTCTTAAGTGATTCGAGAGCCTTTTAGGATTCAGATTTGCTTTCGAGAGATATAGGATTTTGTCCCATTTTAAGCGATTTTAAGTGAGTGTTTATGAATCATTAGAAAGCTGTATGTCAGCTGTTTGTACCGCAATCATGTCATGCTTACGAGACCTATTAAAAGCACTGAAACCAATATCATTGGGAAATGCAATCACGATACAGTTAATTTATCCTGCTTTTGTTAAATTCACTGTGCACAATTCAACTCGCTATCTTCCATGAATTTCACAAGAAACCTGAGTTAAACAGTATTATTTTGAACTCGCATATTTAGAGTTGCAGTGAATCAAAAATTGAGTTTAAAATATTTTCACACAGCGCAAATACTATAACAGTGATAATCTGCACAATCTGGCTCTGTGGATCAGAATTTAGGTTATGAAAATAATAACATATATAATTTGGTAACTTCACTAAGCTCTGCTGCAGAATGGTACACGTACGCTTTATATATACTTCAGAAAAATAATGAGACTGTTGGTAGAAAACTGTCAAATTATCACTTTCAAAGTAATTTCTTTGAAATGCTACATGCCATATTAAATCTAGCGAATTTTTTTTTAGCATTAGTATTGGAAGTCGTTAAATGTTTTTGCTTTCAACTGGGTCATCACAGTTTCTCGAAATTTGCCTACAATATTATAATGATGACCTTCTACCTGGAATTTTAATTGAAAAAAAAAAGAAATTTCTTAGTTTCGCTGATTATGGACTGATGAACAGGAAGCTATGGAAAGTGTGGAACCTCTTTTATGGTAAGAAATTCCTTTGCAGGTAAAGTAGTGTAATAAGAGGTACTGTCATAGTGAAGCATTAACCTGTCTGCATGTTTGGACGGATACTGTAAACCCTTTTTCATTCCCTCCCCCAACCTTCCCGATACCTTTCGCTATTCTTATGTTGAAGGTCTTTTGGAGAGCAACTTATTTTTTACAGTTTTCAGGCTATTGAAAATTCCTTAACGTATTTGATTCTTGTACTGTCGATAGGGCAAGCTCTCCATATTTAAATGTTCATCTCTGATACGTATACATTGCGTGTCACATGGAATTTAATCACAAAAGATTGTTCAAAATTTCTTTTTTCCATTTCTATAATACCTGACTACTACATACACTGTTGCAAATCTTCGTAGATCGATACCTAGAAAATTTGAATAATTCATAGTTACAATGGGAGCAAGCAAGATTATACACATTGTCTGTTTTTCACCTGTAAAACTTCTTTTCATCAAAATTTAATCAAAAATTACAAGTCGTCGAAGTAAGTTCAATAACAGTGAGGTATGATGCTTGTGTTACTGCGACATGGCAAACATTCACTTTAATAATTTCACTGTTTTATTCGTTTCCACTCTATAAGTATTTTTTTCTGTATTCTTGTTTCTTTCAATGAAAGTTTTATAGAATATATTAATTCTTTCTTCATTTCCTTAATATTGGGAATTAAGAAGAATTAGGACGTATCAGAAATATTCTTTTTTATTTCCTATCCACAATTTGATCCCACAATTTTAGATTCAGGGCATTATGAACATGTTAATTGTCCAAACATTTGTGCATGACAGAAAAATAAAACCATGATCTTTTTCAAATTTAATCCCATCCGCAGTCGGAACTTTATGTTTCTCATGATGGATAATACGGCGTCTTGTTTTATTGCAGAATACTCGATTTCGACTTTGGAGAATATGTAGATGATTTGCATCTGTAAATTTGATGCTTTTTACTCGTGACTTCAAATGCATCCAAAGAGTGCTGTATGAAGCATTCAGATCGATTAAGCATACAGCCGGTTCACCTGAACTTTAGCAACTGATAGAAGAAGGAATGTATGTAGTATAGAAGTAGTTACAGTGTGCAGGATGCTGCCGTGTATAAAGCACGGTTGCCGAGAACCAGTATGACAGAGGACAAACCGACTCTGGCATCAGCAAATTTTCTAGTATGTCCAAATACTGTTCATTGATAACAGATAAGAGAAATACATATGAATCGAACACAGAATCACCATACAAGATGCATGCACCATACCGAATGGTAAAGAAGAGTGATCCTTTATCTCTGGAAGAAAACTTTCGTTCAGGACTGGTTTTTGCTCTAAGTTCCCCCCCCCTCGTGTAAAATCCGAAAATATGATTTCCTTTATCCGAAAATATGGTTTCCGAAAGAAGTCATCAATGGCACTCTTCAGTCTTTCCGAGTGCCCCTAGTACATTTCCACCTATATGTTTGGAGTATGCTTTCTCATTTTATGTAGAATTTGCATTTTGCAAATATGAAATTTCTCTTTCTTTAAGATGCCATGAACAGTGAAATACCAACCACTCAAAGCTGATTCGTTATAATTACTTCTTTTGACTGGTAACAATTTTGTAGCACTATTTACTATACCTTCTTTGATTTTTCAGCCCTCTAAAACCTATGAGACTTACTGTGGTTCCCGCAGTCTTAAATCTCTGCAACAGTCAGTTAAGTACTGTGAGACAATTCTATCCTGTTATCCTGACTGAATTCTGTAGCAGTCTTATGTGTCACTCTACCGCCTTTACAGTATAATCATGTCTACTACGCCGTTGGTGTCAGTCTTTGTGCATTTATACCTAAAAAGATAACTCTAATGTATTACTTAATGATATACGGCTACGTATAATTTGGCTTTTCTAAAGCTAAATACAATAAATTAAATATTAAGCTATGAGATGAATTTTATCCGCTTCTTTCACCAATATAACTGCAGGAATTCGGGAACTTTCAAAAAATTATTTTCAATTATTCTAAATTATACTTTGTGCAGAGCCGTGCCAAGACATTTTTTCACCTGAAGCAAAAAAGTAAATACGCGCCCCTATATATACATCAAAATAGCTATATTTGTATTAAAAAAAGTAACTATATTAAATCAAAATATCATAATTACTTATTTATTACTTAAGTATTTTTAATCGTATCTTTATAAATTCAGAAAAATAATGTGGCCAATTATTTACAACTTTCAAATAAAAATGCTAAAAAATTCCTTTTTGCATAAATAAGAAATAACATTGAAATACACACTGCATTACTTTCCAGGCTTTCTTGCAATTCTTCATATTGTTTTATTAATTTAAGTTTGCCGAAGCTTATTTCCCCTAAAAATAACCTACAAATTTAAAAACATAATTAAAGTAATTTTCGAATTCGCATAGCCAGTTTGGCGCCTCTTCTAGTGATTCACCTGAGGCAAGTGCCTCACTTGCCTCAGCCTTGTTCCGGCTCTGACTCTGTGCAACAGATTCTGCCCAGAACTATAAAAATATGTAATTATTAGCTTAGCTACTTTACATCTGCATAAATTTATACAAAACATGTAATATAAATAACGGATTATTAGAAACTTTCTTCCTACCTCTCACGCATATGCGGTCGCGCACTGATTTAAAAGAATTTGCTCAGACGTATTATTTCTTGCTATGGAGTAAGTGAGCACAGAATATCAATATTCAAAATATTCATGATGTCTGCTCCCCTTTTTCTTTCCCTTTTTCTTGCAGCTATGTTTCTGAGCTGCGAATCTCAATTTTAATTGGCTTGTAGAGACATTAGGAATTTTTCGAAGCAGGAGAGATGAAAAATGAACAATGCCCTCGCCGGGATTCTATCCACAGACCTCTCAAACACGCGCCGAGCGTGCTGACCACTACACCACGAAGGTGTGCCAAGAAGACGGGAGAAATACCTTATAGGCTTATGATTTAATTATCCTTCCTTCTTGAAGTAACAAGTTTTATTTAAAAGTGACATTTATTTTAGGGACTAGTTTTATCATGTTATTCTTCTTAGTCTTACCACATTACCCTTCCGCAAGAAATTTATTTCAGGCTTTTGCTTTTCCTTCGTATTTCATTTGGTATTAATGCTTTTTCTCTAATTTTCCTCCCAATGATGATTCTGATGCTGCGAGAAAAGAAACAATAATGAAAAACACATCAGCATCTCATACTGAATTAATTTTATCACCCAGAACGTCCTCTGATTGATGAAATTGCGACGATGTCGCCTTAGGACATCGTTGCACAGCGCGAATGTGTGTGATAAATACCGTTAAAATTTCACTTAGCATTTCCCTCCATTTATATTAGACACGTAATTACTTGGTATTTGTTATATTTATTTGCGTAGGGA
>KK113744.1:220666-242915 GCA_000611955.2 Stegodyphus mimosarum
TTGTTACGTTTTTCTCAGCATCGCTGTTTTGGGAAAAAAAAACATTATTTTTTTAATGTACTTCAGTTACTTGTAGTTTTTATGCTGTCATAAAAGTTCCACAAATTTAGTATTCGCTTATATGTGGCGTTTCAAAAGCACGTTTCTTCTATGACTTGAGAATGACGGAAAATAATCCATTTAATATATAAAGATATGGAAATAAATACATGTTACATATAAAGTTAAAAAATTTGTGTTCAGCTTTGCATTTTAAAGGTTTGCATAATACACGACTTTTTATTAATTTATGTTAAATACTCAAATGTAAAATACTATCTCAGCGATGTGAAAAGAAATATGCATTAGAATGAAGTACTATAATTAAGACGTGAAAATAAAAATGTGTAAAAATTTTCTCTATGAGATATCATTGAAAGCGTAAACCTAAAATTTACTGTCATTAAAACAAATTTTGTGACATATTACGTGAGAAAAGATATCAGATAGGAGGTTTCGTTGTGTGAGACTTTTCGTTTTTAATATGCATAGTTAAATCGTGAATATTGTAGTCATACAGCCTACATTCATGACTTAAATAATAAATAACCTAAGTTCATAACTTAAGTAATAGACATATCAGTATCGTCAATCGGTTTTGATAGTCACTAGAAAAGGGAGTATCTTAAGATGAGCACATATCTCTAAGAGTTGAGTACTGAATTTGAAACTTAGAAATTCGGCGATTTTACAATAAAATAGCATCTTTTCATTAGATTTTGTTTTAATATACTTATCAACATTAAAAAGAAGCTGATCTTTCTTTTTCGTCTTTAGAAAAAGAAGTTTTCTTGAAGTGACGCTCACATTTTTTAGATTTGACACAACCTGTAATCAAATTGCACGCTAAAATTCGTTCTAATTATTCCATCTCATAATCAGTTGAGCAAGATGAAAATATTCTTTTTTTTTTTTAGTCTATTTATGGAATTGCTAGGCTGCAATAACCACAGTATTGCAGTCTTGCTGTCTTCTTGTCACATGATGCAACACAACACTTTCAATAAAGTTAATGCAATTTTCTGTCAATACAAATCTGATTAGCTTAAATAAGATATACTGTAGAACTCTACATGCAACTGTTAGTATTTACAAACCGAAACTTTTATTTGTAATTTTAGATATTAAGTAATTTTATAAGGTATTTCTCCCGCCTTCTTCGCATGCCGTCGTGGTGTAGTAGTCAGCACGCTCGACGCGTAACCAAGAGGTCCATGGTTCGATTCCCAGCGAAGGCTTTGCTCATTTTCATGTCTCCTGCTTCGAAATAACCTAATGGCTCTACACTGGAGCCCGAAATAAAAAGGTGGTGGATGATCATTCTCCACTCCGGGATTTGGCGAGTGGTTCCCAAAATCACAGTCACCCTTCAAAGGGGAAGTACATAAGATATTTCTCCCGCCTTCTTCGCATGCATTCGTGGGGTAGTGGTCAATACGCTCAACGCGTAACCGAGAGGTCCGTGGTTCGATTCCCGGCGAAGGCGTTGCTCATTTTTTCATTCTTCTGCTTCGAAAAAAATCCTAATGCCTCTACAATTAGACTACCTTGCAGAATTCTTCTTTCAATACATTTTGCTTTTATATACTCGCTATCATTAGACAAATTTGCTTTTCCTTTTTCCAAATTTAAATAATATATCTTCATTTCGCTTTTATCTGTTTAAATAATGGATGCAAATTTTATAATTAGATTAGAAAGTGTTGAATTCTAATCGCACCTAAGGAGTGTATACATCAAGGCATCATTTCTAGATATTTCTCTTTCTGAGTAGCCCTCGTGGACTTAAATGTTAGACTAAGTAAATATTCTTCCGCAATATTTTAAATTTTCTCAGAGATGAATTTGGAAACATTATAATTAAGCTAAAAGACATGAACGCTTATACAATGATGATAAGAAATCATTAATTAGTGAGTTTGCTTTTCAAACAGAAAAATACAAAAAAAATTGCTCATGCTAAACCTTTTCGAAATGCAGCCATTCCAAACTCCAAGCAGAAAAGAAACTTCCAACTTTATAGTATAGACTCACTTCTCAATAAAAATATCTACTCTTAAAATGATTTTCAATTCTTAGTTTACTAGAGTCTTCAGTAATCATACTTAAAAGAAATAAATAGATGTTGTCCATATTAATATTTGCTTATTTTATAGGAGTATGGAACCAGCCACAAGGAAATTATTGAGTTGTGTTACGTGCGCGCTACTGAAAAGATACTATTGTAAGGGCGCGATAGAGGATCTCGCAAATTATATCTAATGATAAACAATGGCTTTGTTTCCAGCTCAAAGAATGTTGGGTAATGTATACGTTAAGCGATCTAAACTGGCAGTCTTTGTTGTTGACTGCGAGCAGTTATTTTACATTTGTTTTATAAGAGTAGATTTACAAGCTTGAACTCTTAGTTTTTCTCAAATATGCACACATTAAGAATTGAGACCCACGGTATTATGCAGATTTTTATCTTTGATTATCTGTTTAAAATTTTTTAGTTTTTGTCTCAATTGTTGTCGTTTGACGAAACGCGTAATGGAGTTTACGTATGTTTGAAAAATAGTGCTTTTCCCCTGACGAGTCCACTAAAGCTCGACTTAGGCTAAATTTCCCTTTACTGCCATTTTTGTATTTTTGTTGGTTTTTTAATTTTAATTATGTTTGTTTTTTACGTGTAGCAATTTTTAAAGTTGATTTTCTTAAATACCAGCATTTGGTTTTTTTTGCGTTTTTCTACTAATTAATTTGTTAAAATGTTTTACCTTAGTTATGAGTATCAAATTTTACTTTTAGGCCATTGCCTTCAGAATTTTTCTCTTTTTGCTAGGAGCATGTCTCTCATTTACTTTTAGGCGATTGCTATTAGAATTTACTTCCTTTATTTGGCTTTGATCCTAATTTTGCAGCTGAATGCGCAAAATATTTGACCTATAGGTCACTTGTTTATCTACTACTTCCTTTAACTTTATATATATTTATATGTGCGTGTGTGTGTGTGCGTGTACCTTCTCACCTAGAAATACATAATTATAAAAAAAATTAGCTGCTGATATTTTACAAAAGATCTCTAACACCAAAAATTATTAACTATGGAGTTTTGGACGGCTAATGACGAAATTTGCCAAAATTGTAAAATCTCATAAATTTACAAAAAACTGCTGCCTTCTCAGATATAGTTAGATTTGTATTTTGAATGTCTTATTTACAAAGATTTAGCAACTTATGTTTTTTATACTTTTTGTGCTCTTAAATAAGAAAATTCATTTGCAATTTTATGTATGTTGTTTTATTTCCCATAATTTCAATTTCATGGAACATTTATCTAATAAAAGTGAGACTTACGCTTACTTTAAACTGATACGGGAGGGAAAAAAGGGAAAAATTTATTCTACACAGTCAAAAAAGAAAGCAGCTAAATTACTATCCTTGAAGGAAAAATAAATAACAAAAAAAAAAGGAAAGAAAAGAAAAGAAAGATTCTACTCAGCAGAGGTTAACTTTCTGGATCAAGAAAGTACTTACATCTTGCGGTTCATTGCGGTTTGTCATTTGAAGTTAATTACAATCATATTCTTTATGTGTTATTTATACCTTACATATATTCACTTTAATGAATACAGTTATCTCTTATTTGTAAATATTTCTGATTTTGCAAGCTACAAATGACTTTATTTTAATACGCGATCACTTTGATTGCCGAATTTTAATAGGAAGACGTTGAATTATACTTTTATTTCTAAACCTTGCTTTTGTTTGGCGACATAAATTACTTGCAATGTGACCTGAAGTTGCTTTGAGATCCTATGGGCCAGACATTTGAAATTAACAGTATAGGAGAGGATATTAAGCTGAAAATCTGATTTCTAAGATTTTAAAAATTGGGAAAGTCCAAGGGAAATTACCGTCGAGGAAATAGTATAAGAAATCTTTCCTCGTCGGCTCAAAAGACTGACTCTGAAAGCGAATTTACTGATATTTTGTCAAATAGTAAATCCGAAAGTAACAAACCAAATCCTCAATCATATGTAACATAAATATAAGGATAAGGCGATAAAATTCTGGCGTATACGGGGAAAAGTAAAGAGAGAGAGGGGAAGAAAAGATATACGGCTTTCAATGTGTCATTAATAACTTTGTGCGAATGAAAAACTTGCATAATTTTTAATATAGTGAGAAAGAATTCGAAAACTTCTGTAATCCAGTAAAAAATTTACGAAGCGGAGAAATTTTAAAGAGAACGTTGCTCGTGCGTTACTCATTCGAAAAACCACGATGCAGCCAACGCTGTTGCAAGAATTTGAAAGATATTAAGCACGTTTACCAGTCTCATGATTTATTTTAAAATTTTCCAACCCCCCCCCCCCAAAAAAATCACAGGACTTCCTAAGGGAAACTAGCCTGTACTCAGGTTACATATGAAGAAAACCACGAAAACAACTTATTCAGTGAACTCGTTCACCTGAGGCAGAACCAAGGTCGAACTACTAGCATTCAGCAGTCTTTACTCGAAATTAGTCGTAGAATTGACTGTTTATATCGTCATATATATGACAACCTAAACTGTTTTTCAAAGTTATGGCATTTGTGTAAGCTGGTAAAGTTTTGGATGAAATAAAAGTAGCTAATTATTAACGAATAAAATAATTAGTATTTGAGTTTTCATTTAAGGGAAGTAATGAAACGGAGCTAATTAATTTCATAAATTTAAATCCATGTTAATGAATCCCCAAACTCTTCTTAATCTTTCTAAAAAATAGTATAGAAATCAAAACCTTTTTTTAAAGAAGCGAGATAGATAAAACGAAGTAAATAAATACAATCCAAAGAAAATAAATTATAATAAAATCTGCAGATAAATTTGACCTCTTATATCTGGGTGCCACAATTGTTTAGGCAAAATGAGGCATTTGGTGACGACGTGCCACCACTTAAAAGAAAGGCTGAAAAATATGTTACTTGTTGGCATTTAGATTGTGAGCAACTAAACTTCGGAACTCGAACCCTGCGTATATTGAACGGAACTTGAGTGACTGTGATGCAAGAATGACAATCATTTCAATGCTAATATGTAAAAAAAGAATGCAGCGATTTACTACAGCATTTATAACAGTACACTGTAGCTTAAATAAGGAGATGAAAATTTTGTGATGAAACACTCATCTTGAAGAGCCGCATCACTGAATTCATTTGTATTTTTCTGTCACAGATTCTTAAAATTTACATTAAATATTCAAGAAACAAAAATTAAAAAGTCACATATATCATTACTCAGTAAGAAAGGACTTAATATAAAATAAATCATAAAGAGTGCAATATAAAAATACAGAAAAACTAGGCAGATGCTGAGTAAGAATTCGGACGGGGGCTATAAAATAAAGCAAAACTAAATTGAATTTGCCTGAAGAAGACGGAAAAAACTTCCTTATTGTATGTATATAAACTTTACTGAGAGCGTTGTTCTCCATTTTTGTTCGTAATGGTTTTGCTGCTGAGAAATTAAGGATAATGCATTAAAAATAACATGGATACCACCCCTCGACCAGTAATATTAAATTACATGCTTCGACCTAGAAATTATGCATTAAAATCATTACAATCGGATAAGGCATTTTGCCATTATTTCCCTGAAAGGCAATCATTTTGGATCTTTAATCTCTCCTTTGTAGGATAATAAAATTATTATAATCAGATTGGGGAGTGAAAGAAAGTTTTTTTTAGATAATGTATATTAATCAATTTTTTTCATTCAGATTTTCTTACAAAAGACAGCAATCGCAATCTTGGCACTTTTTCTTACTGGTTTTTGCTTTGATTTAAAGTCGATAGAATTTAAAGGCTTCTTAAAATGACTCCTCGCTTTTACATCGGTGCTTAATTTGACAGATTTCTGCTTCAGTTTTGTAACTGATTTGTATAGGATATCCAAATCTAGAATTAGAAAAATCAATTGGAACATCAACCTCTAAAATACTTTCATTTTCTCACCTTTTATAAATAGTGTTTAAAAGACCGCGTTATGAAATTATAAAAGCATTCATTTATTGACCAAAGGACACGCCATTAAATGAATAATACTTTTATAATTTCATAAACGATCAATGTAGTGTTCGAGGATTTATAGTCGAGTAAAACAGCAGTCTTACTTTTTCATAAATTATGAATAAGACTCTATGGATTGACAATTTTTCAATTTTAAAATTATACCGCGGGTTAGATTCGAAACAATACAGTAGTTTTCATTTTTGTGTACAGAATCAGCTGCATATTTTGCCTTCCAGTCGGGCAAAATTGTTGAAAATTGAAAAAGCTTGAAAGCGCTTTCGATAAATCATTAAAATTATCTTAAATAAAGCAGCACACACAGACATAAAAAAAACACTAAAACTGTATTTGCTCATTTAGTAGTAAATAAAGTTAAAATATAAATAAATGATCTCTGAAATAGGAAATAGAAAACAATTCACAATATGTAGACTCATTAGTTTTATTTCGGAGACAGAAACACGAAAAATCTGCGATGCCCTCACTGTTATTTAAACTCCAGATTTCCCGACTGCCAGCCGGATGTGCTTCCAGTTACACCAAAAAGGGTAAGCCGCAAGGAAGGAAAAAATTCTTTACATTATCCCCACTTAAAGATGGGTAACAGATGCTGGCGAATTGTCGCCACTACATTTTAGTTCGGGTGCCACTTATAGAG
Organism: Stegodyphus mimosarum; assembly: GCA_000611955.2. NCBI lineage: Eukaryota > Metazoa > Arthropoda > Arachnida > Araneae > Eresidae > Stegodyphus > Stegodyphus mimosarum. The sequence continues at coordinate 227,403 of KK113744.1, forward strand.
CGATTTTAGAATTTTGAAAGCTGGACAGGTGAAACAGTCAACTATGCTCTAACCGAGATTCGAACTCTGAGCCTCTTGATTGCCAGCCGGACCCGCTTCCAACAACATCACGAAGACATGTGGTAAGAAAGAAAATGTCTTCCAATTATATACTGTGATGTAGCATTGCTTTGTAGATTTTACAAAATTTTAAAAGTCTGTCAAATTTCATCACAATGTTCGTAGAGACATTAGGTTATTTCCAAACAGGTGACTTGAAAAATGAGCAATGCCCTCGTCCGGACTTGAACCTCGTACCTCGCTGAGCGTGCTGACCAGTACACCACGAAGACATGCTAAGAAAGCGGGAGACATACCTTATATACTCCCCATTTTAAACGTATTAGGGGCTGGGTATTAGGGGACCTAATCGCTAAATCCTGGAGGGGGAGAATCCTCATTCACCACCTTTTAGTTAGGACGCCACTGTAGAGTCATTAGATTTTTCCGAAACAGGAGACATGAAAAATGAGCAATGTTCTCGCCGGGACTCAAAGTTCGGACCTCTCGAATAGGCGCCGAGTGTGCTGACCATTATACCACGAAGGCATGCTTAGAAGGCGGGAGAAATACCTTTTAAGTTCATCATTGACGATTAAAAACTCCGCATTTAATTGTTAGTTTTTTAATTATCTTCATAATATTAGCAACTATTCATTATTATGTATTTCTGCACGAATAGATTCATATGTGCTTTTCAGAGAAAAATTGATAGTCTAAAGTTGGGAACAGTACTCTGTAGTTACAGACAGTATTCTGAAGTTACAAATGACAGTAATATGTTGAGACACAATGAAGGATATGTATGTTATTATGCACTATTCATGAAACAGAGTGAAAAAGGCTTCGCAAACACAAATAAACAGTTTTAAGTCGTAGAATTGAATATAAAGGAACTGATAATTCAGCGATTACGGATACCACTATCCCCCCCTGATGTTCAAAATGACTGTTGGCAAGCCTTCCCATTTTCGCTGGAATATTACATTATGCCACGGAATTTCAAAGGTGGTGTGGCGAAGTACTTGTAACTTATCTTTTAAATTGTAACGTACAGCAAAATGAGCGGTTTCGTGATGGAAAAATCTGTCATGACTATTTAAGCTAAATATTTTATGTAAAGAGAAAAAAGTAAGCAATACATCAAAGAAAAGTGTTATTAAAGTTTCTTGAACGAATTATTTAAATTTTATTCTGGATAATATAATTGCAAAACTGTTTCAATGGAAAAAAATATGTATACTAAGAAACACAAATTATGTTTAACACCGTGGCAGATAAAAAAGAATACCGATTTCTGTTGCGGAGATAAAAAGTCCATATTATTGCTCTATGGATTGGATATATGACGCGTAAGAATGTCACCAAAAGTTATGCATTTCTCAAGGAATTTCTGACCTCAAAGATTTAATTCAAAGAAATGCAAACAGTTACTTCCGTATATGAGACAGGCGTCAGAAACTGTGTCGAGTGTCGAAGAAGAGACACTTGACATTAATTTATGGTTCTTGACACGCCCCTATCACTTTTTTACAGCATCAAAGTCCTTACGCGGGTCTAATTTAAGCTGCCACGTGCTGTGAAACATCGATGCTTTAATTAATGCTATAATTGCGCAGCTGAAGTTATGTAGCTAAGATAGCTTCTATAGCATTTCGCAACAAAATGTAGGAAAAATTTACTTCTGACTTTCCTCCCCTTTTTCTTACATAGAAAAGTCTATATATTTAAATAAAAAAAGTGCGTAGCTATTGTTTATAACCTTCAATAACACAATACGGCTTTAATTATAAGCTTCAGCGGCAGCATGGTAAACCTCCCCCCCCCCAAAATAAGATGCTTAAATAAAAGAATTCTTTTGTTTTTTGTTGACCTAAAGAATGCTTAGAATAAAAATAATTAAACTCTAACTTTTTGATTTTCAAATGCGAATTATTCTTCTCTCTTCCACACAAAAAATTATTTTCTTAAAGCAATGACAAAAATAGCTTACTAATTTTTTTTTCTTTTTATCTCTGCAATTTTCGCTTAAAATAGGGCACTTTTCCTAGATTTTCATAGACTGGTATGGTATAGCAAAATAATTTTCACGCAAGTAATTTATATGTTTTCAGACATTAAAAATACGTTATCAATATTGCCATGAAGTTTTATTATTTTAGAATCATTGTCTAATAATCAGACAAAAAGTTAATTTAACTAGAAATACATTTAATTTTTAATTCGTGCAAATAGAATTACGAGTTGGTTATGTGCAAATATTGAATACTGCCCGTGTTTTCTAGAACACGAATTCTATAAGCTTGTATGAATAAAGTTTTTTTTTTTTTTTGAAAAAAAATATATTGATGGCAATCTCCAAAGAACTGCTTGTTACTTAATCTGATAGCAACAGAAAATTTTTTCTAAATGGATATTTTATTTTTAATTGTGACCAAAAAAAAAAACACATTTGGCTTTTTAAATTATATACGACTGATTAATGTGATCGTCAACTTTAAATGAAATATCTTAGTTAATTTTATGTCGTATGGGTGTCAAACGTTTTGCATTTTCTTTTATAATGAGTATGAAAAAAAATTCTGAATATAAGTACGTAGGGATACTTTTTGAAATTAACTAAAGTTCTTAAACCCGTAGAGTAATTTGAAGCAGGACTGAGGAAAAATGAGCAATGCCTTCAGCGGTACTCGAACCTGGACCTCTTGAATGTGCGCTGAGAGTGCTAGCGTTTCACCACGAAGGCATGCAGAAAGGAGGAAGAAAATACCTTACATACTCCCCCTTTTAAAATGCGACTGGGGATAAGGGGGCCCAATCGTCAAATCCTGGTGGTGGAGAATCATCATCCACCACCTTTTTAACTCGGGCGCCACTGTAGAGTGCTTGGGATTTTTGAAGCAGGAGGATCGAAAATGAGCAATGCCCTTGCAAGGACTCGAACCTGGGCCTCTCGAATACGCTCCGAGTGTGCTACCGTTACACCAAATACATTATAAACCCTATTCATATACCTTATAAACCTTATAAACCCTAAGACATTCTGTGAAATAACATCTCCATTGTCAAATTCTATGTCAGCTTTGTCTGTGAAATAACAATAACAAGTCTTGAAAAGGTTTAAACAAATATTTTATTAAAGCTTTAAGCTGAATAAAATGCACGTCTTGTGCTTCCAATTTAATTCTTTGCAGCTTGCGAGATATCAGTAACAGAAAAAATAAACATAATGTTTAAATGAAGTCGATGCTGGAGACTGCAAATGCAAATGGAAATTGACCGTTGGCTTAATTTTATTAAGTGCGAGATTTACTTCGGCTAGCAAAATAGCTAATTCCAAGTAACAACTGCAGCAGAGCTCAGCAAAATAATAGACCTACAGCCAGCATCGCTACCTAAAGCTCTTGCCTAAGACTTAAAAAAACGTCGTTTACATACTGTTAACTCAGTTACATCTTGATGAGAGCAAACGAAATAGTAAAGTTCCAATTTATACAAAAATAGGCTAATTAGCATAAAATATGCTTGCCAAGTATAGAACCGAAGGAAGGCATGAAAATTTAGATTTCGCAATTTTTATAAAATTTATCTTCTTAAATTTAAAACTACTGAAATATGAATATTTGTATCATTTTAAAAATTTTTGTAACTGGAAGCATATGTCTACGGCCAACGGTTGCGAAAATAAAGGCGTTTGTAAAGACTTTTGTGGACCCGGTATATAAAACTCCATCGATTTTGAGGGCAACTGACATAAATCACTCTTTGTTCAAGAAAACATTAACTTCTGGTCATTTAATTATTCTATATTTATTTTATTGGATTAAAAACTTTGCTGCTTTAGGAATCGAATTTAGGCCTTTTGATCTGCAGAAGCATGTTACGAGAGCTATCAGCAATGATGGTGCCCTTGCTTTCGTCTCTCTTAGTTCTGGGATCTCCTGATGGTTAGGCCATAAATGGTGCTAATGCTTGCCCCTTCAGAAATTTGTGCTTTCAAGGGTTCTTGAATCAAATGCCTCTGCAAAGATTTTAGGTTTATAACATGGACTCAATACAAGATTTTCTGGTGTGCAGATTACTATAATGACGCACAAAAAAACCCCTAAATTGTTGACCTTTGTTTTTTAACTTGTACTTATTTTGATAGTCCATGTGCTTCTAAAATATAAACTAAACTCAGTGGCGCAACAGCCCTAGTGGGCCATGCTTGCAGTGCCCTTTTTCTGCTTCCTTGACCTTTGGGCCGCGGAGTGCATCAGCATATGCCTTGGACAAGTGGTCAACTTGTCGCGGGGCCCCCGGTGTTTAGTCTCCAAGCGAGCTTGGTACTCATTTTATCGACGCACTTAAGGGATGAAAGGTTGAGTTAGCCTTGCCCAGCCCGGGGATCGAACCCCGGACCCGGATGTTCTTCTATACAGTTAATAAAAAAATTAATAAAGATTAAGTAAACAGAATCCATAATCCAGCTACACGAGTGATATGCGCGTTGAGCCATTACGTGTAACAATGTGGCCTGTTTATTGGCTTTTGTTCATGTGACGTAGCAATAAGAGGGAAACAGATTTTACTAGAGTAAAAAAAATAGACGAAAAACATTTTAGCCTTCCAAAATATTATAAAAATAATTATTAAAGATTAAGGAAATACTTAATAACATTGTATAAGTAACGTACTATTTTTAGCCATTTGTGTGGTTAAAGAAATAAAAATTTTAAAGAGCAAAAAGTTACTTAATACTTTGCCGAACATTCACATTTCCTCGTATATAAGTATCACGCAAGAAATTAAAATATGAAAGTTTGCATTTAAAAAATTGCAAAACTTTCAGCAAACCCGAATTATAAGCCCGAAATTCAATAAACGTTGAAAAAGCTATCCTTGAAAAACATCATTTTCCAGTTCCTGTTTTATGAGATATAAATTACTATAATTCGAAAACTTCAAATTTAATTGTATGAAGCAAAGCTAAAAAAAATCCAGAATGACAATAGGATACCTATTAAGGCTACAACTGTATCCCTCTTTCTAACGGTAGGGGATAGAGATATGCAATTAAAGAATAAAAAATTGATGTGCTATTTGTAGGCGTGAGCTTCAAAATTTAGGCCATAAGGACCGTGGGAAAGGACGCGTTAGGCTATGTAAATGAGCTCCAATAACCACTTGACACCTTTCCTCATGCACCTTAAACAATAAAGATGATGAATTATTGTCTTTATTTAAGCGCAAAGTACAACGCACTGAATACATCATAGTAGCGATATTAATGGTTTCATATGGGTTCCAGAACTTTTTAAAACAATTAAGGCTTCAAAAGTCACAACATTTTCTGGGCAATCTGAACTAGAAAAAAGGTCGACTTTCAAAATCCTGTCTGCCAATCAATCTAATATAATAACATTAACTATGATTGATAATTTGATAACTTCAGTTATCATACAGAATGAAGTTTCATTTTTCTTCCACTTCTTGCGGGGAAAAAAATTTCAAAATGTATCTAATTAACTTAAGATCAATAAAATATACTATTACTAAAGTTATATTTTCTCCGTAAACTAAACAATGGTAATTTTAGGAACCAAGAACATTAAACATTATCACTAAATGCGAAAAAAATGTTCCATTTGCAACTTAGTAGCACCGAATATTCCTTATATCTGTAAGAATATGTGTTCTAGTAAAAATTTTCGTGTTCTGTACTTAATATATTCATTTTGAATGAAAAATGTATGTATCGTGTGCATCTTCTCTGTTTAAAGCAAATACAAAAATATATCTGTATAAATATGTGCTAAGTCAAAACTAAAGCATATTAATTCGGAACATCCGCAGATGATTATATTTTTAATCTACCACTTTCCTCAGGGTTTCTTGTCTGAGAGAGTGCATTCTAACTTTTAATTGTTGATTTAATACTGTATTTTTCATAGATAAATTTACTAGGAACGCTTAAACAAATACGATAGTATTAAAATTCAAAATAGCAAATTAGTTGATTACTTAGGAAAAAAAAATAGAATTTCAGTGAAGCTATTCATTCAGAAGGACAGGTCATTGTAAGTAACCCGAAATCATTTCCTACGTAATGATGAAAACCTTTAACATATAATAATGTTTTATAATTTATCAGTTTGTAGAGTTATTAGGATATTTTGGAAGCAGAAGAATGAAAAATGAGCAAGCCTTCGCTAGTAATCGAACGACGGACCTATCGGTTACGCGTCGAGCGGCGTGCTGACCACTACACCACGAAGGCATGCGAAGAAGGCGGGAGAAGTACCTTATATACTACCCCTTTTAAAGGGTGACTGGGGAATAAGGGTCCCAATCGCCAAATCGTGGTGGTGGAGAATCATCATCCCCCACCATTTTAGTTCGGGCGCCACTGTAGAGTCATTAAGTTATTTCGGAAGCAGGAGGCATGAAAAAGTAGCAACGCCTTCGCCGGGAATCGAACCATGGATCTCTCGGTTACGCGTCAAGTGTGCTAACCACTACACCACGAAAGCATGCAAAGAAGGCGGGAGAAATACCTTATAAGTTCTCATGAAAAATTGCTACAGTAGTTTTTACAGCAGACTAAATAAATCTTAACCTTGATAGAGTAGCGTAGATGAATAGATGAACCAAAACTGTGGCATGTTCTTATTCCTAAAGTTCGCTTTGAATGAGCCAATAGCATACGAATACTGATTTTCAAGCCTGAATTATGCACGTAGTTAAAGCCCAGGTTAAAACGAGACAAATTAAGTAATATGTCTGGTACCCTTTTTTCAACTGTCTTGCTGCTATCATTAGAAACTTAGATTTTAATTATGCATATGCTTCGTTCATAAGGAACAACGTATTCCTCCCATGTGCTTTTTTTTCAATTATACTGCTAAACATGTGAGGATTTATTTAGTTATTTTGACTGCTAGTTAAATTTTTGATAAAGTAACTTTCCTTTCATTCTCGTTTTCACCCACGCTTTCATGCCAGAATGTTAATCAGGTAGTGCGCGTGTATTCAAATTAAGGGTTGTACTATTTAAGCGGAGCTTTTGGATGGTGATTTTAGAGCATGTTATGTCTGCCTGAAGGCCACGCTGTTATTTTGAATTACTAGCGATTTGATTCTGTGACATTGAGTGCTTCTAGCCATTGTGCTTGTTTCCGCCGGCTTCTACGAAACAGAGCCCTCCTGCGCGTTAAATTATTCTGTGAGCCGTTAGGCTAGTTTAATTGCATTTTATTTTAACATTACCTCTTTGAGTTAAGCCAGAGTGTTGGCTTATGTAAGCCCAAGTGGGGCCGTCTGTTCAATAATATGGGATTGAATAAATGGTTCTTTACACCGTTCTTCTGACTTTGTTGTTGTCAAGACCTGGAGATAATTCCTCATACAGTCTTTTGAAAGCTCGTTAGTTTATGCTACTAAAACGAACGCGACTCTATAAGCCTATCAATTCAGCACTGGTGAGCCTATCAGTGTCTGAAAACCGTGACTCAATTCGCAATGACGATCTAGTAGATACAACACTCAAGATTTTTCGCTGTTAAATTCGTCTTAATTTTTCTGCTGTGTCGCCTGAAAGAGAAAAATGTGGTAAATAATAATTTTTCCGAACTTTCCTTGTGATGAGATGGTCAGCATATCGCTACGGTAATATAAAGACTGACTTCAGTTCGCCATGAGCACAAGGAATTGAACATAATTGTGATATCCTAAACGTCTCCTTACTGATATCTCAGAACTATATTCTGGCTTAATTAGGGACGAATAACCATCATTAAGATACACTATGAAGCTCAACATAACGCTTAGTGTAAGCAGTAATTTAAGTAATACAAAATTAAATAGAATATCAAGTGAGTTATAATTTTATACTTTTTCGAGGTAATTAATTTCATAATTCTCCTGTCGGAGAAATATCAGTAGAAAACAAATTACTTAAAGCAGCCGACATCTTAGAGTTTAAGCCATTTCATACATATTATTGTTTTACATTTGTAAGACAAGGAGTCAAATTATTAAATTTTTATTCGTAGAAGCTTGAAATGCATAATACATTTTATTACATGTTACATTATTCACACAAAAAACTAAAACAAAATCCCTTTTATTTTGATTAGACATGTAGTGTTTTTAATTGCTTCACAGCGAACATATTATGATGAGTAAGTTTTATTGTAAGGCTTTTTTGCTTCTTTATAATTCTAATTCTTCTTTATAATCCTAAATACGTTACTCATAGGTAAATAAAATATATTTATGAAATAAAAGCCTACTTCTGCTTCTAGAATTGTAAACGATGAATCAATCATTATACAATAGATTAATCATTATACAGACTTTTTTCTCTAAAATGTATCAGCGACCTGTTTTTATACAAAAATGATATGCGCAAATATTAGGTATTTGTTTTTGCCTGTGCTTCAAAATTTGGTGTAAGTGAAACACAACATTATTGCTAAATAAATTTGTAGCGTGCGCAGATACTACGCATAGCTTATGCAAGATGCAACAGTTTCCATGCTTTCAGAACCTCGCTTATTTCACTGAAAGTTTGTTGTGTTGCTCAAGTTGTATCTCCTCCTCCCCTAACGAAATCCCATCCACAACTTCTTGCAGTGGCACAAAATGTAACTCAATAAGCTCTTCGGTGGTCAGCAACTGGTTGTGCTCTTTCTGGCTATGTTTCCCGGCTCATCGATGTCACCACCTCTAGCCCCATAATCTTGGCCAGAGAAACAATCTGGTAGATTATGGCTTCACAGGCACTTGCTCAAAGCCCTTCGGTGTCGCGCCCGACAAAGACTTTCTCCATGCATAAATAAGAGTTCTCTTGGAGACCCCTTCCCAAGCCTTGATGGTCATTTATAGGCAGGCAACGATGTGAAAGCGGTCTTTCCAAACTCTCTGAGAGAGAGTTTCGTTCCTTCACTTACCTCAAACAACGCTCGAAAAGCGCTTTAGAGCAGAGCTGTTTAAAATTTGACATGACCTGCTGGTCCATGGGCTGAAGTAAAGGAGTGGTATTGAGATACAGAATCTGAATCTTGATGAATTCAAATTCTTCAAGAAGATCGTCTTCTAGGTCTGTTGGATGTGCAAGAGCGTTCTACATAAAACGCACGACACGAAATGGCAAATTCATTTCAAGCAGATATTTTTTTACAGACGGACCAAATACTTCATCGATCCAATCTGTAAAGAGATCACGTGTTACCTAACGTGTACAAACGTGTAAGCACTTTTAAACTTTGCCTTAAAAATACACAACAATATTCTTCAATACAACTTTGATAAGAGATAGTAGAAGCTAGGTGAACGAATGCTAATCACCGAGATGTAGGCAGGATTCTTCATGTGACGTCACGATGTTAAGTGGATATTTTATTACATTCCTTTTTTACTTATTATGTGAATCACTCGTCATGAGAACTTCTCGTTAAGCGAGGTTTGACTTTACATTATTTCGAAATATATAAATATGAATCAAAGTGAAGCTTTCTTAGAAATTCGTGAATAAGCTCAGAAAGCGGGATTCCGGAACAATTTTGACGCAAAGATATCTAAACTGACAAATTTCTAGAATGTAGCACAGACTTTTCTCTTCAGGTGTAGCCTTTGGTAGGGATGAAATTAATTTTGTAGTTATATCTTTATATAGTCAAAAACTGTTTATGAAGTTGTATTACCTTGCAATTTCTATACTCGAAAAGCTGTTTTAATGCCTTACTGATGTTTTAATTTCCTCCAAGAATATCTAATTTAACTCTCCGGTGCTACCTGCCAACATTATTTGAATTGCGGGAATAAATGTCTGTAAAGAAACTTTAATCTTTTGTGAAAAAATGTAATATCAAGGCTTGATTTGTAGAGTCATTAGGTTATTTAGAAGCAGAAGAGATGAAAAATGAGCAATGCCGTCGCCGGGAATCGAACGGCGGGTCTCTTGGTTACGCGTCGAGCGTGCTGATCACGACACCACGAAGGCATGCGAAGAAGGGGGATGAAATGCCTTATAGACTTCCCTCCTAACTGGCTGCCATTTAGCTGGACTTAACACTGTCTCTAGCAAGTTTTCATTTTCAGAGGCTCTCAAATTAAATTTGGAGCATAACTTTATAATAGCAAGCCCAAAAATATAAAGTGAAACTAAATCTTATTCGTAGACAAACTGGACATGTACAAAAAAGAGAAATACAAAATCTCAATTAAACATCTTGCGGTAATTACTGTACAACTATAATTATTTTTAAACTCAAGAATGTTTTGCAGCTCTGAATCTCGCTTTATCTACACTCCATCTGAAGTTAAGCGGAGCTAAATTCAACTAATTATTTTGTTTGGTAACTTAAAAGCGCTTTTGTTGGTAACTCTCACTAATTCTAATCCCAAGCGTATCAACGTCAGAGCCCCATTAGCAGAATTTTTAGTAACAAAAAAGAGCAAACATCTACAGTGACCATTTCCCGAGATTAGTCTTTTCCTTTTACATTACTGTGCATCATATGGGAAGGAGACAAGTTTCTCAGAAATGGGATAAATTGATAAGAAAATGTAATTAAAATATATAAAGGTATGTATTTTCTCACAGGTTTTAATTAGCTCCTGTGTAAATTTGTTCGTAATTTAGTAAACCATCCCGTGTGTTACCAATCTACAAGTAGCAGTTACTGGTTTGTTGTAATTATTTTACCCTATCAGATACAAACTGTAAATTTAATAAATTTTACTTGCTTTATTTAAATTTTTTTATTTAAGTTTTTCTTACAGAACTTTTAAGTGAGACTCAAGTATCATTCGGTAACAGCATCTCACCAACAGTAGAAGAAGAGAAGAATGAGAATTAAGGAAGAATAAGAGTAGGTAAGAAAGAATAAAAGATGCAGCCAGAATTCAAATGATTAAAATGCATAGGAGTCTGAATTTTCTTTTACACTGCTCGACATTGAAAATGCAACACCAAGAAGGAGTGGTCAGAAATTTATGTAAATTTTAGAGTAGACGCACGTCACTGAGTTATGCACATGATGGGAAATGCGCAGCTCTCCGACCCACGTGAGGTAAGATATAAGGGAAGGAACGTGCAGAATGGGCAATATTCATGTCGTTATTTCTGCCAGATGAATTATCGAAGAAAGTTGGTACTTGTCCCGGAGGATACGTGTAATAGGAGAGAATGCCAGGTCGCCGTCAACGAGGGCACTTCCAGCAGATAGACGATTTTACAAGGGGTATAGTGATCGGACTGAGAAGGGCGGGTTGGTCCTTACGTCAAATCGCAGCTGATACCCACATGGATGGGAGCAAGGTACATCGGCTATGGCAAACATGGTTGGAACAAGGGAATGTGGGAAGAAGGAGAGGTGCAGGTGCAGCGAGAGTGACGTCAACACGCGTATATCGACGCATCAGCCGACAAGCTGTGGCGGTCCCGCAAGTCACTTGCACCGCGATTCTGCAGCATGTGCAAGATAAAGATACCCTGGATGTTCCCGTGTCGACGAGAACCATTTTCCGTCGATTGGTTGAACGTGGCCTGCATTCACGGCGTCTGTTAAGAAGACTGCCATTGACCCCACAGGATAGAAGCCAACGTTTAGAATGGTGCCGGACTGGAGCGATGTAGATGACAGAATGGCGAAACGTCGTGTTCTCAGATGAGTCACGCTTCTGTTTATCCAGTGACAGTCGCCGCATACGTGTGTGGCGTCGACGTGGACACAGATTTAATCTTCCAGTAACTGTGGAACGCCCCACCGCGCGACAACGTGGCATAATGATTTGGGGCGCTATTGCCTACGATTTCAGGTCACCTCTAGTTCGTAATCAGTGCACTATGACGGCCCAAAGATACTTGGATAATGTACTGCGGCCGGTGGCAATCCCCTACCTTCAGAAGCTTTCTAATGCAATTTTTCAGCACGATAACGCCCGACCACACAGTGCTCGCATCTGCCAACATGCTCTGCAAGGTATACAGATGCTTCCCTGGCCACCGTACTCTCCTGACCTGTCACCAATCGAACATGGGTGGGATGTGATTGGACGCCGTTTGCAGACTCTGCCCCTGCCTCGTTCAGAAGACGAACTGTGGCAAATGATTGAAAGGGAATGGAGAGCCATCCCTCAGGATACCATCTCTTATTGACTCTATGCCTAGATGTGTTTCTTCGTGCATCGCTGCCCGCGGTGGTCCTATATCCTACTGAGTCGATGCCGTTCTCGCTCTGTATTCTGACTATCATTTTGAAATAAAGATCACTTATTGCTGCTTGCTGTCTCTGTCTTTTTTCCATATTTCATCACTTCCTGACCACTCCTTCTTGGCGTTGCATTTTCAATGTCGAGCAGTGTATATCCCAGATATAATTTTAGCGCTTATCCTAGACTCAAGAGACATTGAGCAACAAACGTATACTCAGACAATACAAATTTAATTTCAAAAGTCATCTTACTAAAATTTGATAAATAGCCCCAGTAAGTTCCTAATTTTCTGATTTCTTGGACAAGGCATCGTTTTAAACTGCAAGATTAATACTAAGAGAAAAATACTTAATACAAGCTCAATAATAAATTCATGCAGCTATTTTTGCGAACCATCTTCAAATTTTGATGTATTAAAATTCGTATTTAAGGAAAAATACGGAAGAGTATTTTAACAGGGACAAGGTTCAATTTTTTAAGCATATATGCAAATATGTGGATTAAAGTTGTTGCAGGATGCCGTCTTTTGGTTGCACATGCAATTAATAAAAAGAGTTTACTTTTTATCTACTGTTTAAAAAAAAAGAGTGAGCCTTCACTTGCTTGAAAATCTTTTTATTTATTCTTTTATACCCCTGACCCTCAAACTTTTTGTCTCTCTTCTCTTGTTCAAACTGTTCTTTGTTTGCCCTAACGTTGTAGTATGTATGAACATAACAATAATAAAAATAATAAAAATACAATAATAAAAATACAAGCGAATAAAGGAATTAAAGAAAATAATACTGGTGAAATTCTTTTGAATAAAGTTTCGTAACCGTAAAATTAATTAAATTTTATAACTCACTATAACCTAATTTTAGTTCAAAATTTATATGTGCAAGAAAAAATATGCAAATTAAAATTTTAACTTTAGTTTGAAATAGGTTTTGAACCTCTAAAAATTGCATTATTTCAAAATTAAAATGGTCCTTACATGGTTCTTACATAACGCTTATGATGCAGATACTTACATAAAGCTTCAGCCAAAAATAATTTCAAATTTGGAAACCGAAACTTAAAATTGTCTAATAGGAATAAAGCTAAACTAAAAGTAAAGTATTCTGCACCAAATTTTCAACTTGGATACATTGCTTTTCTTTTCTTTCTAAGTGTCTTATCAACATGTCTTTGCTTACTTGTTTTTGATCAATTATATAGTCATAACGATATAAAATGGCATACATTTAATAAAAAAAACGGGCGCGCATTAAGCTGTGGACGTCTATCTCAAAGACTGCTTTTTCCAGGCATAAAAGCTCTGAATCAGCTGTGACTGCCAATATTTTTTATGCATCCTTATTTCATAAACTATGCTATGCTACGACAATAACCTATATCCTTATGCGGCGTTTAATTTCAGAACCCTTGATCGTAAGCATATTCTTCTACCTACAAAAATGTTTTAAATAACGGATATATTCATATTTTAGTATTAAAAATAATCAATTTTATAAAACTTAGGGAAGCAAATATTTTATACGGTCTCCAGTGCCTATACTTATATATAGGAAAATTTTATACCCGTTATAAAAATAAAAAAATAAACATTTGGCTCCTGTGTAATAAAATTTGACAGAAATATTTAATTTCAAAATTTTGGATATCGGACGTAATTTTCAAACTTGCCTTGAGGAGTCAGTTAGTAAATAAATTAGAATACTTCGAGGTTCATTCCCTCCCCCCCTCCATTTAAGTGCCGTTCAGGGATATACTTCCGTGATTTATGAGCGTGTTTTCCCATAACTAAGTTTCCAAATGATAAAAATACATTATTCATGTTCTCTTGAAATTTTTTTACTTTACATTCATAAGTTAGTATTCATACAAAAGAGTCCTTAAACTAGGAATGTTTATAATTTTTGATTTATAAAAATAATGTTAAGATTTGGTTATTTGCCAATACAGTAGCCTTCCAGTGTTTTGTAGAGTAGGAATTCTATAAGATTGTATCAATAAAATTCCCTTTATATATTGTTTCATAAAAAAACTGACGTAAAGTTAAATAAATTAAATAATTTTCTGATGCCATTGCTGCAAGGAATGAAATTTGAATTTAACAAATACAAAAACGTTATCTCATTCATATAAAGCTAATTTAAATTTTAAACTATGAAAATTCAATTGCAAATAAATAAAAGATTAACCATTGCCTCGAACCAATCTGCAACACCATTCAAACCCAGAAAGCATATGTAAGCCAAGTGCAAGCATCTAAACACATAAAAAAAATTTAATAATCCACAAATTAATCCCCAAAACCCTAAAGAATTTTTAAGACTAAATCAAGTTGCATAAAGTGAATAATTATTGAGCAGGCAGGAGACAGATCTTTTCAAAAGGAAGTTGCCTCCAAACCTAACTCTTCAACTACTCAGTTCGTGTTTCGTCAATCACATAGGCATGGGTAAAGAACCACACAAAACCAAGTAGTGAACTGCTCAAATGAAAAATTTAAAAGAACCTCAAGAAATTTAGTAAGCAAATCCACTTAGGAAACCAATTATTAATTAAAAGTACATTGCAAATGTAACTAAGTGTATAAATCCAAAGTAATTTAATAGAAATCATAGCCTATTCTGGTACTTCCCCGACACGAATTATGCATAAATAAACTATCTAAACATTATAAAAATTGATAAATAATAATATAAAATAAAATAAATACAATCTATAAAAATTATTTCCTAGGTGTTCCTACGAATAATTTATTTCTTAAGTGGATTTACTTATTAAATTTCTCGAGATTCTTTTAATGTTAAATTTCTCATTTGAGAAATTCACTACTTTTGGTTTTACTTTTGGCTTTGTGTGGTTCTTTACCCATGCCTATATGGTTGACGAAACCCTAACTGAGAAGTTGAAGAGTTTGGAGGCAACTTCCCCTTGAAAAGAACTGTCTCCTGCCTACTCAACAATTATTCACTTTATGCAACTTGATTTAGTCTTAAAAATTCTTTAGGGTTTCGGGTATTAATTTGTGAATTATTAAATATTTTTTTCATGTGTTTAGATGCTTGCACTTGGTTTACATATGCTTTCTGGCTTTGAATGGTGTTGCAGATTGGTTCACGGCAATGGCTAATCTTTTATTTGTTTGCAATTGGATTTTCATAATTTAAAATTTAAATTAGCTTTATATGAATGCGATAGTTTTTTTTTATTTGTTAAATTTAAATTATATATATTATAGATGATAAATAGTGAAACGTATGCTATTAATATATAATA
>KK113744.1:244280-338445 GCA_000611955.2 Stegodyphus mimosarum
ACAATATTGCATATATTTAAAAAATCTCGAATAATTTCATATTTCCTAATTTCCTATTCATCTGCGAAATATTATAAATTATTTGTGCAAATAGTAAATATCGCATTTCCTCCTATATTTTCCCCCTTACATGAAAGCCTATATTAACGTTCTGAAAATTAAAAAAAAAAATAAAATGGTTTCGTCTACTTAGTGATTGTTTCCATCTTAATAACGAAGACAGACCCTCACAAACTACCTGAGAAAGTCATGCAGAAACTTTCTCTTTTAACTGATAAACCTTATTCCAACGTAATGTAAGATACTATTAACCACAGCGAAGCAAACACGTACTGACATTCTGCCCATAATTCTGCCCAGTCAGCTGCGCATTCACCTTCTTTTATTACTTATGGATGATTTGAGGCCTAAGGAGTAACCGAGACAACAATAATAAACAAACGACATTTAAGTTAAAGGTAAGTAGAAATGACGATATCTTATTAGATAGTATTATTGTTATATTTCTGTGTATTCTTAATGGAATATAGGTTTCTTTTAAAGAAATAATATTGTGATAGCTACCAGCAGTTTCCTCACGATTACTTTTCATTTGTTATTTCTGACTGTAACCGTGGCCTTCGAAAATTAAATTATTAACGTAATTTTCCTCTGTTGATTTTCGAGTGATAAAATTAGCAAAAAAAAGGGGGAATATGCCAATAAATACGGTAATATTATATTTTAATGCATTTGTAGCAAAAATTACATATTTCATATAATGCAGTCATACAGTAAGCATAACAATTGCGTATTTTATAAGTAGTATTACAATTGCAATGCTTATTACTTTAATAGGATGAATTATGCTGCATGAATTTAATAGCTTACCAGTATTAGAATTAAGATTAGTTGCCAGACATAATAAATCACCATGTTTACGAATGTAAAACACCATGTTACAGGCTATTTCTTTTTCCGTCAAATTTGACACTAAGCCCTAAAATCTTAAACGTGTAAGAATCGACATTATTTGGAGGTAGATGTACAAAGCATGATGCTATTCTTTATATAATAAATTGGAGTAGAGGAATACGTTGTATCTTATCTTATTACAAAGTTATAATAATGCTGGCTGTTCTTCTGGAACATAAAGTTCTCTTCATACCTAATGCCCCTTGGAAATGTCGAAACGCCCACAAAGAAAGAATATTCCTTACACTAATGAAATTGTTTTATGTTTTTCTAAATCTGAAAACTTTGCTCCGCAGTATTTTAATGTAAATCATGTTAAAGAAATGAAGCTGAATACGCTTCCACATTTTTTAACTAAAGAGTTATAGGAACAAAAATAACGTTTTAGTAACTTAAGTATAAATGACAGCACAATATTCTGCAAACGTGTCACGTATAAATGCGGTTTTTCAATGATACTTGCTCGATTACTAATAAATGCCTCATTTATAATTTTGAATTTATTACTTCTTTGCATCTGCTGTTCCTGCTAACCATATGTGTGGCTACTTGTGATAAAAACAACTTCACCGATGACGTTTCTCTGTTCATTCCAGCTTAAATATATGCATCTCATTCGTTAAACTTTCTTAATCAAGTACATTTATTACATGTCAGCGTGAGGAGACTCATTCTTTTCCAGTCACGACTGGTTGAGAGCGTAAGAGAATGTACGCCAATCTACACTTCAGACATGAGTCTGCTGTGCGCAATTCATTGGTATCAGGAACACTCTCAGCTGCATTATTGTTTTTTCTCCAGCCACAATGGAGAAGCGCGATCGTGTTAGAAAGAACCATAGTAATTGTTTGTCATGCTTACAGTAACTGGAGACAAACAATTCCATTCTACGAGATTTTATCTCTTTCTCTCTCTCTCATCCCCCTTCGTCTTCATTAAGTGATTGCATCCAACAGCGAGTCAACAGCCGAACAGTGGACAGACATACGACATCTTTCCAATTAATTATGACGGTACTGACACAGGTTGTCTCAGCCAATACAAACCGCTGTGACCTAATCATTAATATGGGAGAGCAGATGGGGTTGGTATGTGATTGACGAGTAACCTGACCAATAGAAGGCTGGACTCCGCCTTCTAATCCCTGAGCCTAATGAATAATAATGAGCTTTATGAAACATGATTCAAGCAACTACGCCGAGTGGTACTTAAAGGAGCACGCATCACTAAAACATAGAGGTTGGGTATTCGGTGCAATGGCCGCGCAAATCATCATTGTTTGGCAGTGAAATTCAATGAACTTTGATAGTGGCGCAAAGACAGAAGCGATGATACTGAGGTTCTCTGATTGCAAATTCATGTCTACCTCATCGAGGCGAGGCTTGAACCCGTAAATAGAGGATACAATACTTCTATTTTAATAAAAGAACAGTAAGATGGTCAGTAGTGAGGCGTTTATCCTTTATTCTCAAAGAATATTCAACCTAGAACGTAAACGTATTTAACAACTAAAAACTTTACTAAAAGAACTTAAAACAGACTTAAAGGTTCAGCTCATTTATTTCAATACCTAAGGTTCTTGAAGATTACTTTTAAAACTTTTAACATTTATATCTCTTTCTCCATGATAGGAATAATTGAATTTAAAAATTACAAAGAAAACTGAATTTCTTCCCACAGATAACTAAGGTTTTGCCTTTAGAATGGTCTTATAAGTTCACGCATTTTAGTTAATACATGAAAACTGTAAAAATTGATACAGGCAAGGAGACACTTTTACCTAAATTTCTATTATAACTGTGAGCGAATTCGCTGTTTCTTATAACAGAAATTTAATCTAATTGTAAAAAAAATTTTTCAGTGAAAAATGAAATAAAAATGTGTTTCCATCATATTCATTTCGCCAAATAGTTGGATAGCATTCTTTAAAGATAAATTAAATTACTATAAAATTTATTTCTGGACCTTCAAAAAAATTATTTGCCTCTCGCATAGTTTGTAGCTTTAAAAACTTATGTTTAAAGGTCTTGTTAAAAATTTTAATGGGAAATATTGCGTACATTCATTTTACGTTCATTTCGAAAAATTTAGTAAATAAAGGTATTTGACTGCGACATTTTTCAAGAAAAGTTGTTACTGAAAATGGCAACAATTTATTAGTTGATTCATTATTCATAAATTATATAAATTGTTTCTAAATGCAATCCTATTGTTTACTAATACCATTTAGAGTTTTCTGTTTTGGGTTTCCGTTTCTAAACATCCTTTTTTTGCTACATGTTGACATTTCTTAGATTTTTCAGGATTTTTAAAACATATTTATAATTAACGTTTTATAATGTTAGTCGTGAAACTAAATTATACAGCAATATTGAAAAAATATGGAATTCAGCGTCGGCTTTCAAGTATGAATGTAAAATAAACAAAAACAAAACAAAAAAAGCCAAAAAAAAACTGCAATTTAAAAATATTGCATTCTTAATTATTCTTAATTATTAATTTTTTTCTCTTGCTATTGCTTATATCCCTTATGTTTTCACAAAGCCGTCCCACCAGGATAGTGGTTAGCGAAGCTGAGTTCCGTACCGTAGGACCCGGGTTCAAATCCCGGAGAAGACGTGAATGTTTGTAAATGTATAGTATCCGTGCGGCATTGGGCGGTTTAAATATGCGGCGAGCAAAAGTCCTCTCGAGAGCTTGCGGTAGGGGGAAGGGTAGGGAGACCTTCTGACCCGTCCCTCTCCCGGAGTGTTCTCTATCAAAATTGAGGGCGGAACTGAGTCGTACTGTCACGTGAATGGTGCTCAAGGCTCTTGCCAACGATAGGCGTTATCTTGCCCTCCTTGCCATGATGAATTTCGTGGGCTTGTTCAAATGTTGCTGCCGGACAAGTGAGTAAATCATAACAAGAGCAACAACAACATATTTTCACAGACATTTGGAAAACGCAGAATTTTTACGTTGCTCTATATTTATCAGAGAAATAAAATTCTTGTTCGATAGAATTTCCTCCTAAACAAGTTACTGAGTTTCAATTCACTCATTTAAAATATAGAGTGCTAAATTATGGTACTGAAAAATTTCTTTTGTATTAAAAGTTCCTGCCGTATAATAGCTGAATATCATAAAATCAAAATGATTTTTTGTTCTTGTAGGTATTTCGCTGTTTCTTGCTTAGAATTTAGTTTAGACTCGTGAAATGTTTTTGAAATTGTTAATAAAATATTTTTATTAACATAGATAAATAAATTACTTGAATTCTTTCAATAAACTAGGTTCCTAACTAAAGTCAAAGCTTCATAAGCAAAAGAAAAGGGATTTTTACTGATGCTGTAGAATAAAATAGAGCAAACATGGTTCGTAACTACACAAATGAATTCTGCATTTAAAGTGCTTAAATGCACGAACTATATGCTTTTAAAAACACATTATTTCAAGAATTCTGGCTGTACGTGACATCGGGCTTAGAAATATGAATTCTAAGAAGTTTCTGTTATGTAAAAATATTTTTAAGAATTAAATTATATGAGTACTTTTAAAAAGGAATGGTTCGAAAGGGATGTGTCAAAATAAACTGCGTAAAGAAAGAAATAGACCCTTTTACTGAAATTTCTTAATTTATGTAAAACAGGACCATTTAAAAAACATTAGTTGAGATTTAAAAAAATTCAGGCTAAAATTTACTCAAGTATAACTGAGCAAAGGAAATAGTTTCGGCCAAGGCTTGATATCAAGAAAAAGGGAATATGCTACAAGATATGTCTGCAATGCGTTCGCCAAATAGTATAAGAATGTAAGAACCTGTTTAGAAAATTAACCGTGATAATTGCCCTGCATCCAGTAATTAATACGCTGTGTTGATTAATAAACCCTAAACTTACATATAGTATAATCTCTATTATTTGGCTTTCGATTATCCCAGCATTCTATTTTACCTGACCATATAAACTTGATTCATCCCACGTAAGCTTTATTAACTCTAAAAGTGAATTTTATTATTATCGCAGTACCATATTTTTTCTTCAAGACATATTATCCGTATTGCTGCCAGATGAGGCTCAGCTTTGAGGACAATAATCTTCACGTGGGGTAGCATAGATCATAGGTATCTATTTTAATAATGCATGCGTATCAGTTTTCTAAACTATTCCTATGCCGTTGTTCTTAGTTATCTTGCATTAATTCAATAGCTTGTGTTTTAATTTAGCGCATATGCATTGTTTAGGTATTATATTTAAAACATTTCAAGTAAAATATGGTAGAAAGTAGTCTTATACCTAAAGAGAAACTCCAGGCTATAGAAAGGCTAGCTAAGAATAAGTCCAGAAACAAAAAATCCGCTTTCATTAGTACTTTTGTACCGTAACTTGTTAAAATTTACAGGGTATATGTATATAGATCAGGCACGGAATCGATCCCAGGCTATTCTGCCCCGGAGAAGATGTCATCTGAGCTATCCGAAGATGTCAACTATCTCCGAATAATTTTTATTTAATAATGAAACTTATATATTTTGATTTAACTAACTTAACGTGACTGGATACGCAGACTACACACATCAGGTCCTTTAATGTTGATGATAATATACTTACTTTATAATATACAATTTTGCACAATGCAATATGTATCGAAAAGAGCCTAGCTTCATTTTCCAGTGAAATAATTTTACTATTGTAGGTTAAAAAATATGTTTACAACATTAAAATTACTTCATTGAAAACGAAAATACACACGTATTTCAGTGAAAGTAATTATAATTATCTATTATTGTACCAAGTTTGTATTAAAAATCTTTTTATTCTACAGTTTTATTTTAATAGCCGATCTTTGGTAGCTGCATGTTTTCCGACATTGCCGGTTATCAGACTACCATATAATCTCTTTCACGCCGGAAAACAGAAACTATGTACCAGTTATTTAGATGTAGATAAATAAAAGAAGAAAATAAATGGATTTATATTAAGTATTTTTATTGCTAATAAGCATCCAGATTTCAGACATGGGAAAGCAATGACACTATTAAGTATTGTAAATTAACACTTCATTTCACGGTGAAATAAATGTTCGTTTTCAAAAGCAAATAGAATCCAGCGACAGCAAAACAACAATTTAAAACTTGCAGTTTACCTTTTTTTTACATCTTCCGCAAGGTCTGCGGCCAACAGTTAAATAGGAAATCTATAACAATTTTAAAAGGCCACACAAGTACAACTTTCAGGAGGTCTGGGTAGGATAAAAGGTGAGAATTCATCTTTATGTACCTTCCTCGTCTGGCAGACAGGCCGTTCATAAAAAAGCGGATTGAAATTAGCTTACATAATTTCTGGAAACAAATATATTTAACTATTTACAACAGCTCGCTAATAGGCGGAGCAAGCTGATCCTCTAATTACAACGTTTGAGGAGCACCTAGCTGGGGAGTTGCACACGCCTGTGGTTAGAAAGAAGAACAGTGGCGTAAGTTAGTGTTTAGAGATTTATGGCTTTCTGACTAGAGCAAGTTCCTTCATACAAAGATATACAATTCAATATTTTTTTTAATCTGTTAAGTAGGTAACGTTTTGGGTACTTTCCTCTTAAATTAAATTTCCGAATTTCCTTAATAATTTAAAGCATACTAGTATGACAACGACATAAATATGACAGAATTCTTTTAAACACTGCTGCATATGTAAATTTAGTCTTCTGTTCATTTGTGTTGATTTCGGAAATAATCAACGACAACGTGACTTATAACACCATACGTATATGTTCATTCTAATTTTCAGAAAACCTCTTACGCAACAGTCGTAGATTTCATATTCGAGAACCTTTTATTAAATTACGAGACATGTTTACGAAGTTAGTGTAAAAAATGAACATGGATGTAAAATGTTTCAGAAACAAAACTCACTAATGTATTCAAATGTTAAGAATAATTATTTCTGTAAAATGCATAAATGTTTCATTCAGTTCCTTTTAGGAAAGGTATTTTGCACTAAAATGTAACTAGCAGTTTAAACTTTTGCTTTTTTTTCATACCGTGTGAGGTTATCTATTTATTTTTAACTAATAGTTCATTTTAAGTGTGACTACTTTCCTATTACTCTCTTTTCACCCACGCTTTTCGTGCCAGAATGTAAATGAGGTAGCGATCGTTTATTCAGATTAAGGTAGAAAGAAGTGCTATTTAAGCAAGAGTTTCGGAAGTTAGTTTTAGAGCGTGGTCTGCCTATTCCAGTCTGCCTTGTGCTGTGATTATTAGTGACTTAAGTTAGCGGCTTTGAGTGTTTCCAGCCATTTGGCTTTGCCTCGCTGGTTTACTACAAACCAGAGCCTTTCCTGCACGTTTAAGTATTCTGCTAATCTAACACACTTTGAAATTGTTATTTCTTACGTATTTCTGTTAAGCCAGATGTGCTTGGCAGTATGCAAACCCAAGTTGGGTCATTTGTTGTGTTCAAATAAAAGGGTTTTATACACACTTCTTCTGATTTCTGTTTTGTTTCACAAGGCTAGAAGACAATTCTTCAATACTCCTTTTAAAGGCTATAGTTTATGTTCCCAAAGAGACATAGACTTTACAATCGATCTTTTTATGCGCATGTAATATTCAGTTCAATTATGAATTATTCTTAGTTGTAGATATAAATTTCAGAACTCACACTTTTAAATTCAAAATTGATGATTCCCATCACATACATGAATAAATAAGTTGTGAGGTTCAACTATTTAAATCTAAAATTCTAACTTCGAATCCCACGAACACTTAACAAGCGAATAATCGCTTAAGTGTGAACAGAACATGTGAGACTTGAGAAGGGTTTAAAACCCTTTATTATTCAGTATATTTACAATCAGTTCCGACTTGGAACTTTACATAAACCGCCACTCGAGCTTGAACTTAAATACTAATAATTTGAACTAGCTTAATTAAAGCTCTTAAAAAATATAGCCGAAGCTATCAGGATCTAACTAGTTGGCCTCTAAGTATTAATTCAATCGGCGAAGCCTAGCAAGGGCCAAAGATATGGCCGAGAGTAATAAATAGCTAAGAGAGATGTAGCCAGAAGGCAAACGCGCGCTAGTCAGGAAATCAGACTCTCTCTCCTGAAGTCGGTTAAGTCACGACTTAAATAGTACTCATTCTCATTTGCATTATCTGCGTTTCTGAAATTACATTCTGGCAGGAAATTGTAAGCTGAAATTAGAATAAGATAGGAAAGATACAAAACTTAAAATGACTGTTAATTAGCATAATGTAAACCTTACAAAGTAATTTTATAAAACATTCATTTCATTATGAATTCGGTATTTTAATTATTAACATTTTATTAATTAAAATAAACAAAAAGAATTAATTAATTACAAAGCTTAACTAATTCTGTATTAATTTATGCCAGCCTTTGCAACTTTTTTTTCATTTATATTCTTCATTAAAAATCCTTCTCGGAATTCCAAAAACATTCTTAAATTATAAAACATGAGTTTTCACAAGATATAATATTCAGTAAAAATTACTTTTAATTCATCACAAAAAACAAGGCACGTGTAAAAATTAATGACGAGATAAACTTACTGCTTGCTTTCAAAAACACGAAAGCCAAAGTAGGAGAAAAATTTGAAACGGCCTTCTCACAAAAACAAGATTCTTTTAAATTGCAACTTTAATACTGTTTCCTTATTACTTATTTGCTTATTACTTATTTGCTTGTTACTGTTTGCTTTCAAGAATACAAAAGCCAAAATAGGAGAAAAATTTGAAACGGCCTAACGAAGACAAGATTCTTTTAAATTACAATCTTTAGCAAATCATATGGAAGTAATAAAGAATACAACTTATTCCTAAAAAATGTTAGTACCTTTTTACAATTTTATTTCGTACTTTTTAGTTATGTGCTTTTCAGCTAGGTCAGCATATTCACATCTTCACTGAAGCAGGTTACAAATTATTTCTAACTCTACTTTCTGATGGTTAATGCTCCTATGATATGCGTCTTCTCCTCTTACTTATTTGTGTGTTTCATACATATCTAGGTTCAGATATGTAAATTTTGATATGCATATTTCCGTCACTGTATATGTTCAGATATATGCTACACTACTGCATGATTTTATTCTTCTTCCCTCTTCCCCTTTCACAAGAATTTTCTTTCAGTATTCCCCCCTGTTAAAAGCGGCAAAAGATGAACTTTTGTTAAAACTTTAACAATGAATGAAGCTGAATCTTAATTTATTGTTTGTTACGTTATACGCCTACCTTTAAAAAAGCTTCGATATTTGGGCTTCTATATTAAATAACTGATGGAGAACAAATAACCATCATTTTACTTTATATAATATATTTTTGTGCACAGTGTACAACTGTTATTATGATTTGTTAGAAATCCTAAGGGCTGTTCCACACTATTTAAGTAGCTTTTTTGATTCATAATTTTGTATTTAAATAGTTTACTTACAATGTACTTAAAGAGTTAGGGACATGTGTACATATACAATCATAAACAAGTAATATAAACAAATGAAATAAATATTATTCTAAATATGCTAAATGCTGCATTCCTAATGAATAGGGAATGTTGTACTAAAATGGAAAAAATTAAATAAAAAAATGTAGGTAGGAATCAATGAGTGATTTTACAATTGAATTTCAGTAGCGAAAGAAGAATCCGATGCTTAAATACTACGCCAGTAACTCTCACAAGACACAGATAAAATTGTATTGTAAAATTAGCCATTCGTACATCACTACCTTTTTACTTGATTTATAATTTATCTATGTATGTATGAGCAATGAAATTTGCTCCATTTACGTATAAAAATTAAGGATATTAATATGATAAATTGTGAAAAAAATCCCCATAACTACGAGTTGTCAGCAATAAGAATAGAAATTTGTCAAAACTGGTAGCTAATACATAAATTTTCATGTCAAAAATATGATCTCTGTTGTGTAGATATGCTCTTCCCAATGCCCATTAAGTTCTTTCTAATCTCTTTTGCAGTAAAATTCTCTTTATGAAACATCCAAGTCTTCAGTAAATAATAGACATTGTGTATTCCGAATTGATCTTAAAAACGCTGTATTAACCATCACTTTTGAGAATTAAGTTATTTTTCCGAAACAGTTATAGGATCTTAGTCTCTTTGGCTGCATAACCTCTATTAGATCCTACTTAAGAACCTGTCGACTTCTCGCAGAGGCGTGGAAATACCAGCACAGAAGAAAGGGGAAAATAACCCTTTATTATTCTCAACTTCTTTGTGCTTTACAATAACACCGACAACTTGCAGTGGAACTTGAGAATTGAAACATTATAAATTCAAGTCTAAAAGGGTAGTGCTGGACTAGTACTTGAAGTTAACACTAACTATGGTGGCTCGACAACCTACCCGGCGTGATATTTATTTAAATGGCCAAAATGGCGTATCAGCAACTCCGGATAACAGTAAGGACAGATGCGTAACGTAACGTGCGCTGGCTAGCAAAAACACGCTCTGAATAAACTCCAAGATTCACCCGTTTAAATACTCCCTTCACTTAACTTTAAATTTACATTCTGGCGAGGAAATGTGAGGGGAAGTTGAGGAGTTCAGGAAAAATAACAAAAATTTGAATAATAGGTTGATTGAACTAAGGGAAACTCTATACAGTAGCATTTTAAAGCAAAAGATCTGTGTTACTAAAATAAAAGTGTTTATCATTGTTCAACGAAAAATGTGTCATTATAATTAATTATATAAAGAAGATTTCTCGAAATACTGCTTCTTTGTATACGAATGGTATAGTTATGCAACGGACAAGTACTACATCTCAAAATGTCATGGATGGCTGATGGATATTACACCCGCTTACCGTAGCAAAGTTGTATTTACATGAGAATATACAGAGCCTGGTGAGGAAAATATCGTATCCAGAGACTTTTTGGATGTAAGAAAGATTTTTTTCATATAAAATTGTTTCTCATTTAATTGTTTTTATAAAAGTGTGTATAAAGAGGGTGAAATTCTAGGAGAAATTTCTTAGCCAAGTGCGTTGATTCCCAAAATTGCTTAAAGCTGGCAGATGATATTTAAAAATAAATATCCTACTTTATTCAGTATTGTTGAAGCAGGTAAGAAGCGCCTAAAAATGTTATACTGAATATAAATGTTACTGGCGAAAACATCGCAGCACAAATGTTGCCGCCGAAAACATTGCGGAGAAAACAGCGCAAATGGAAAAGCATCGTTGTCCTGAACATCGAGGTAAGAGGGGAAGCAAATGGCAAGGAGAAAATTTTGCAGCTCTAAAATATTACATTACAAAACGTCATTGTAAAAAATAGAATAGAGGCAAAATTTCTCAATTTGAAAGCATCCTGTCAAAAAATAAAGCAGATAGAAAACATAGAGCCACAAAATCATCGCAGAAATCCCTATTTTATTGAGTCTGAAATTTTCATAATTCAACGAAACATGTTTTTGCAAATGCAATATTATTTTTGAGCGGAACGAATCCTCCCAAAGACGACAACTGATGTGTTCTGACAATTTTGGTCTTCTGTAGTAGTGTTCACCAGTTATTCTTAATAAAGACGTTAATTTGTGTTCTCAGAAATACTGATCACTAAGTGGTGGTCTTACAGAAATGCTGATGACAAAAAAATTCACTGCATTTTAATTGGTGGGAAAAGTAGAGCTTTCTTCGCTACGAATTTTGGATGTTTAACCTGCAATTCTAAGTTATTTATCAGTGTATTTTGTTCTCCCTTCTTATTCGTACTGTACGTCAGTAATTTAAAATCCCGATTTTCATATTTTTGAGCAGTTTTATGATATATTTATGGAATATTACAGAACGTATTGGTTTGTTAGTTATCCAAAAATTATTGCTGATTTCTCATGAAAATCTTTTGACATTTTAATATTTTAAAAGAATTTTTAAACACAACTTCAACGTTCAGCTTGCTTAATTAAGTTATATAATCATTTAAGAAATATCAGTTTCACTACTGTTTTGGGGTCAAAAGTACAATAACTGTAAATAATAATGCACAGTAAAGACTGTCAGTGTTTAAAAATGATTTTAACGTTCAGTGACGTTCTTATATTATAACGTTTAACGTTCTTATATTATAACGTTATAAAGTTATAGTATAAGTATTACAGAACCTCAGTGTTCAGTGCCGACATTTATTTTAAATTTCTGAAAAATTCCAGAGGTTCACTTTCAAGAGGAAGCTGGTTGGCCAAAGACAGCTAATTTTTTCGTACTACTGCTCTAATAGGTGTTCGTTCCATTGAAGACTCAATACCTTGTTCTTGATGTTTGTTTCTACACTTCAACATATAATGACATTAGGGAATAATTAAGAATTTCATATGCTGCTGCTAATTTTGGATTAGATTTCCATAGTTTTTTGATTTTCTATAAAATTTGAAGCAGGCGGAAAGTATTGCATTGTTTTGGTCCGCCATGTTTTCAGTGGATACGAAATGTAAAAAAGGTGTAAAAAGTATTATTAACAAAAAAAAAAAAAACTAAATGAGAAATTTGAAACAATATTCTATTGATTTATTAACAAATAAAACACATTAATCTTTCATCGAAATTAACAACTGTATTGGTGACTATTTCACTGACGTTTTAAAATAGACATAAAAGAAATAATATTATTTTTATAAAAAATTAGCTGGAAATAAGATAAACATATAAACTGACTGCAAAGGATATTCATTTGAGATTTAGCTATGAAAGAAATCACTAAGTTTCTTATCATTAGCGATAAAACACATTAATCTTTCATCGAAATTAACAACTGTATTGGTGACTATTTCACTGACGTTTTAAAATAGACATAAAAGAAATTTTATTATTTTTATAAAAAATTAGCTGGAAATAAGATAAACATATAAACTGACTGCAAAGGATATTCATTTGAGATTTAGCTATGAAAGAAATCACTAAGTTTCTTATCATTAGCGGAATTATCTCGGAGTAAATACTGTCTTGAATAGCCCTTTATCTACTACTAATTTCGATTAAGAATACTAATTAATTTCTTATATTTAATTAAACTTTTTAAAAGTGTTCTTTAAGAACATACCACTAGTAAGACCTTTTCAATACCTTGCATACCAGATCCAAAAGCAAAACCAATTTGCCCTTTCCTTTTATATTAAAAATATTCTCATTTTAGCCGCAAGAGAAAGAACCAAGACAAAAACAACGATTTGTAGGTATAAACAGGTAAAAAAGCCATAAAATGGTTTAATTTATGATTATTTTTATACTATTGCCCACTTTCATAGCGACTGCACTGTCCTTATATGCAGTGCAAACTATGGTAATTGTGCAAGTACACAAAGGCTGTTCGCACATTTTTTAGACGATTTTCATTACATTTGCACAAATATTTTATTTAAAGTTTTGTGTTTTAAATGTTTCATTTAATAACCCTTATTCTTCTCTATCTTTCTACACAGTAATTGTAAAGCTAAAAAACCTTTTTAGTGTCGCAAAGAGGTACTTTATCTTATTCCTCTTGAACAGCTTTCCATATTCCAACGAGGGTTTAAGTCGACGTTTGGACAATGTGCTTTTTAAAAGTCCAGAGCGGTGATACATTAGAGGATTTAGTAAGGATATGAGTAAAGGGTATGGGCCTTGATACACGTTTCTTGTTCCATTTTTCTCCAGGAAATTAACAGTGAATTTCGACGTGCGGCTGCTTCTTTTGCCTTGATGCAGGTCTACTGATTGATAGCAGTGTGGGTAAAGAGAAGGTATTTCATGTTTGAGAATTGGGTATAAAATATATTCCTGATAATATGTGGAGTTGACCTTTAACAGTTTTCTGCGCTCTCTGTAATTTTTATTTGGCGTTATATCAAAAACTAGCAACAATCATAAGAAACCTTTGAAAAACGTTTTTAGATTCATTGAACCATATTCTAAGATTTTTCCTCTCTATTATGGTAACAAATGGATCTCTTTTATAGCGGTCATTTAAATGTACCCAAGATTCCTCTGTTCGGACAACATTTTTTCTTTTTCATTTTTGTCCCAATAATTGTTTTTCATACAGAATTCTGCAACGCGTTCTACTTTTGGCGATATGTTGTGGAGGAAGTCGACGCACGTTACGTTTTTTCGCCTTTTTAACTTTCAAATCAGCATTAATGACTTTGTTTATAGTTGACACTGAACATTTTAATGATTATGCAATTGTCCTTTGACTTCGCAGACATTCTTTTAACATTAAAGTTTTTACCTTTGCAACATTCGAAACATTCCGTTTTTTCCCTCGATATGTATTTTTAACAATGTTTCTCCTTGAAGCCAAATTTTGACGTTTTTCCTTTCTTATTGGCAACACTAGCTGTTGTTGTTTAGATATTGAAACATCATGGCTTTCACAGCATTTTTTAATAACTAATGGAATAATTTTCTCCAGAAAGAGCACAAACATAGCCTTCCGTCCACTGTTTCTTTAAAAAGCTCTATTTCGCATGAAAACAAAATTGTCAAGTAGCAGACGCTAATTTACACTTTAAAAATTTTAGTTGCAGTTAAAAAAAATTTCAAAGCAGGCGTTTTTTAAAGGCAAGCAAAATCATCTAAAAGATGTACGAACAGCCTTTGTATAAACATTTTTAATTACTTCTATAGTCAAAAATACCGGATTTCCGAGAAAAAACAAAAGAGGTTAAAATTCATCATTTATTACCACTTCTACCTTTTAAATTTTATATTATTTATTACAGTATTTGGCCAAACAGCGATTTTTTAAAATTTATTTATTTATTTGATACTTAATTTGAAGTGTTTTAGCTTCAATAAACCTAGCAGTTCCAATTCCTCTAATGGCATGAAAAATAAAATTATTGATCAGCGGTAGTTTGGTCCAGATTCGATTCTCAAACTTCACAGGGAATTCAAAAGGCTTCTTCATTCTTTTACGTTAATGGAGCATAAAAGAAAGTGAACCTTCCCAAGAATGGCCTGTTGTATAACGAAAACTGTCTTCATGCGCTTTAAAGAATCATCTACCTAGTTTTATACAGAGGATTGAAATAATGAAATAGACAAAGTTTCTGCAACAAAAAAAAATCGATATCTCAAAAAAATGGGGACTTTGATTTAGAGAATCCAGATAAAAGGCTGAAAACTGTGTTTTTAAGAAAGTTAAAATTACATTCATTATTAGTCAAATTGCTGCAACAAATAGATTACGAGTTGGATGATAATAATCCCTTTCCCTAACGAAGGAGAGACTTGTTTTCTCCCTTTCGTTAGAAATTTAGGAATATGGTCATCGTCCCCTTCTAGCTTCTAATATTAATTATGCGTGATAAAATTTCCAGTTTCTCTCAGAAGGAGCGTCTGGAAGCTATACACAAAAACAAATTTTACCGAAGTTTTGAAAAGTATTTTAAATACCTTTAAATTCTTAATTTCTATATTGAGTCATATTTTAATGCTACCATAAAATCAGATACTGGTAGATGTTGGAGGGATAACAGCATTTCACCATTGGTCCTCCAAGTATAACCCCACAGTATAAACTCTACTTTTGATTCCCTGGACGGATCTGGGGGTCTCCCAGCCCTATTCTTCTACCACCAAACTGTTCTAAGGACTTTCAGTTTACAAGTTTTATAAGTGATCTATATCAGATGCTATACTTTTACATCAGTTCATCTATATCTTTTCCGGGACTCGAACCCGGACCCACTGGCACGGCAACAAGCATGTTTAATCACCATATTGATTAGGAGGGCTATAGTACTAACAGTAAGCTTAATATCAAAGAACTTAATAAAAACTCAAGTCCTTTATAGGTAATGTAAAATTTAATGAATTTTATTAACTGTTGACTTTCGCAGACAATTGACAAGAAATGACAATTGAATTGAAGCTGGGTCTTTGCTGTCAGTTCAAGCAACAGACAATTCAACAAAGTTTCGCAATAGGTCTGTTACTATTAAAATAAGCACTGAAGTATGGGGAAATAATAAACTTAGTAAAAAATTGATCTATTCAAATATTTTATAATTGTTAACTGAAATTTATTGGGTCTTGTTTCATTTGAAATTACGTTTTTGTGATTTTTTTTCTTTAGTGCGTATGTCAGTACATAATAGAAACACTGAGACTCGTTAAGAAACTAAAACAAATTTTACTTTGAAGTATTTTCTTTATAATAATAAATAAATAAAAATATTTCCTGTGCTGTTGTTAACTTTTCCTACAAAAGTCGTATTTACTAGTATTTATACTTAGTAATATGCTTACTACAAAAATCGTAATAGTCGTAAAGTAACTTTCTAAACTAAGCGAAGCAAAAGTGACAGTTTCTGATTTACTGAGTCTTGTTTGATTCTTTTTTTAACTTTTAATGAGTTAAAATTTATTTCACTGTCTGTATCTTGTGTGTTGAACTACAGAGACAAAGAATGATTTACTGAATGGTATTTGATCTTTTGCCACTGTTGATGAGAGGAAATTTATTTTATGAGCTTTACCAAATGCCTGGAACTATAAATTAGCTGCATGGAGCCCTTGTTAAATCTTATAACAATGTATTTAACTAAAGAATGTAAAAGATGAATAGTTAATGAATAATATAATGCCTTTTATAACAAGCAAAAGAAAAACTGTTTCGTTTGTTGCTTTTATTAACATTTACTTATAAATGCTTC
This sequence comes from Stegodyphus mimosarum, assembly GCA_000611955.2. Classification (NCBI taxonomy): domain Eukaryota; kingdom Metazoa; phylum Arthropoda; class Arachnida; order Araneae; family Eresidae; genus Stegodyphus; species Stegodyphus mimosarum. Next base: position 260,901 of record KK113744.1, read on the forward strand.
ATGGTTTAAAAGTCATTCTATCATTCCTTCATCCAGCGACTACACTGGCTTTAATCCAGCACTTACATTACTGAGTAAGTGTTACATTACTGAGTATAACAAACAAGAGAAAAACTGTTTCTTTTGTTGCTTTTTTTAACATTTACTGATACTTGCTTCATGGTTTAAATATCATTCTATCATTCTTTCATCCAGCGACTACTTTGGCGTTTTTAATCAGCACTTACATTACTGGGCAAGTGTTACATTACTGAGTATAAGAAACAAGCGAAAAACTGTTTTTTTTGTTGCTTTTATTATCTTTACTGATACTTGCTTCACGGTTTAAAAGTCATTATATCATTCTTTCATCCAGCGACTACTTTGGTTTTTTAATCAGCACTTCCATTACCGAGTGAGTGTTACATTACTGAGTATAGCAAGTAAGAGAAGAATTGTTTCTTTTGTTGCTTTTATTAACATATACTGATACTTGGTTCATGGTTTAAAAGTCATTCTATCGATCTTTCATCCAGCGACTACTTTGACTTTTTTAATCCGGCAATTACATTATTGAGTAAGTATTTATATTTCGGAAATACATCACTATCTACTTTTTTTAGCTTTAAAATTGTTTTTGCTTCCCTGGGTAAGAAGAGAAGCTCCCAGAAGATGAAGTCTCCGCTCAGTCCCGTTTAGCACCAGAGGTTAGCACGAGCGACCTTTAACAACAGTAAATTATGAAAAGTTTTACCGTTTTTCGCGGAAAATGTTCTTGGAACGTTAAGAGATTACAAACTTTTCAAAAGTTATGTGGATGTCTGACAAGAATGTTACTGTTCGTGTATTTAAATGTAATAAAGAAAGCTTTGTTTTAAGAGTTTCGCATAACTGCATATTTAGCATAACAGCTCACAAAAGTTATTATTTTAAGGAATTAAAATTAGGCCTTTATTTCGTAAAATCAATGCATACATTGAAAATATCATTCATTAAGAGGCACCAAATTATTGCTACCTATGTCAGCTAATAATTAGGAATGTTAAATGGAGTATTTAAGTAATGATTTAATTTTAAGATTTCAGCATGGCAAATCATTAGAGCTGTAGAAAAAAATTTTATTATATCCAATGAAACTCTTTAAGATAATAAACCCTCTGTATTATTTACAGTAAATCGTATAATGGTGTGTTCACGATTTCTTATACAGAGTAAATCAACAAATGTAGGAAATGAAACTGTTTAATGATTCTCTCGTAAAATAAATGGATTCAAGTAATAGCGTTTGCATTCTAAATGGGTTGTGACATATATAAATGAAAATTAACTAAACAAGGTACTAAAACCATAAGACACTTTAAAATAGGCTACTGTTAACAGACTGTTTTCAAAGCATTTTTTGTTGCATTGTTCCCTACAGGGTCACAAGGTAGATGTGAATCAAGAGTGGATTCTAAGAATGCATTATTTTAACTCAATATTTCGTTACTTCAGAATGTGCCAAAGTAGGCGCTTTTGATGTGATATCTCAAGTAACAGAAAAGCAAAATAAAATGAAAAAGAAAATTAAAGAAATGAAGAAAAATTTATTTCCTGTTTATCTATTACTCTGAGTTAAAATTTAGTCAGTACGCCTAGCTATTCCTAATGTAAAATTTCAGAGTTTGCTCAGGTATCTTCTAGTGGCGATCGTGTAATTAGTCGCATTTTAAAGCTTTGAAAGGAGGAAACTTATTTTATGTTATATTCTCGAACTGAGCAAAAGTTTGGTTCAAATACCTTTTAAGGTATTGTTGCTCATAAAATCTTTTAATTCAATTTAAATCTAAATTTGTAGTCTAATTAATTGCCATAGATAAAAAGTGATCGAAAAATTTAAAAAAAGTAAACTACAATTTGAAGGGAGGTAAGATATCTTACCTTTAAAAGCAGAAAATCATCCATATGTTTGAAAGAATTTTGCTTGCTGTTAAATTCATATGTGTATTTTTACTTCCTAGAATTCGTCATTGTATTTAGTACACTAAAACTTAATTACTGTAACGTATTGCATTTTATCTCTAAAACAGTTCCAAGATGAGCTGACAAAATCTGCTTGTTAATTCAGACCACAAAGACGTCACCATAGTACACGGGAGAGAATTTTTAAATCATGAATTTATTCCTTTTATTTATTATTTATTTTCTTTTTATTTTATTCCTTCCTTTTTATTGAGAATAATATATTGTAACAATTTTGTTACATTAGTACCAATTTTCTAACCATACCCATAAATTAAAAGTGCTTCTTAAAACCAGGTGTTCTGGAGTAATTCTAAGTTACTAGAACTAATTAGCTTTCAATGAGTCCTAAATTACTCGAAGTAATTTTTCTGAGCAACATGTTCTGTTTCTTCAGTTTTAGACCACCTACAGCAAATTTTGCTGCACCTTTAAAAGGGTGCTCTACATTTACATTACATCACTATAATAGGATGCACGTGCCTTGTAACTGCTCATAACAAGCTCCTCATAATGGTAAATACGGTAGCGTAAGCACTTATGGAAGTAATTTTTTCTACCAGAATGCGGATGAGGTGTTCAGTTTTTCCGTTATTCAAACAATGAAGGGAAGACTACCTCAAAGCATTACATGCCTCTGGCAACATTCTCTATGAAAAACTATTACTCAGATGGGTAAATTGTAAGTGTTATTATATTGGCCAGATTTAATCCTCTACCTTTAACGGAAATGCATACAAACTTGATATTCATACATCTTAGCAATTTGTACTTCCGCCTGGAATTTTATGAATATCTGCTCTAAAATTCCACTGAATTGTTCAGAACAGATGTAAAAATCATTTTGGTAGTCTTAAAATTGTATACATAGCAATCAGTGTTTTTAATATTAATTGTATTACAGTTTTAGTTTTAAATCAGAGGACGGACATTTGACTAAATTCAAACATTTCGTTTATTTCGAGCACTTATCAATTCTTAATCGGACTTTGCATTTAGTTAAAATGCGTAAAATAAAACGTGTCTACACGAAATAGTGCAGGATATCCCGAAATGATTTTGCTTCCAGTTACATATCTTTAAAAAAAACGTAATTTAAAAAAATTATATCGAAATAAGATTTCTTTTTATTATCAATTAAACATGAAAAATAAATCTAACAGTCTAAAGACGAAACTCTGTCTTCCTTATTGTACTGCATAGCCTGCAAAGTGGTCTATGGATCATTTAATTATTTAATTTATTTTAGTACATTTAGCTTATAAAGGAAATTAATAGCTTTTCTCCTCTCCTTTTATTTGAGGAATTACCCTTAGAAGTTTTGTTTTTATATTGAGAAAGTATTTCATGTAGTTTCAGAAATGAGGATTTTTATTTTCTTACTTTAATTATTATTACTACTATTATTAGAACATTGAAATATTTCAGATATCTAACTGACTGGATAACAGGAAGTTTATTGCTCAATTATTAAACTTAAAATTTAAAATAAGTTTAATAACGATCGTTTATATTCATGCATAAATAAATAAAAATGCAAAACAGAACGATCTATTTTCTTAAGAATTTTACTGCCGAGGGTAATTTTTTCTTGTAATAAACATGCCAAAAGCACTGCAGTTCAGTTTTTAAAATAGTGCTAAAAATTTGTTTCTCAGATGTACATTTAGGTTATTCTAAAAATTCGACCAATTTAAGAAACTCAGAGAAGTTATGCTTAAAAATCTTTGAATTCATTAGTTTGATTAGAAGTCATGCTTAGTAAAAAAAGAGTTACTTTAAAGTGGTAGCAACTGATTTAAATCTTAATAAATGCTGAAACTTCAAAAGTAGGGTATCCGAGACATCGAAAAATTCAGAATGGTGACACAAATATCTTTCAAGGATTACGTATAATCTATTTTTATGTCTTTGACACTTTTTGTGAATAATATTATTTGTGTGCCTTTATTAACTTTTTTAAATGCATATATGTATAAACAATCAAGATCATTATTGTGTATGCAGTAAAAATGTGGTCATGTAAGTACAAAAACTTTCTTCATGTTTTAACAATATTCATCATTTTGAGATTAATTTTACAGGAAAGGATACGTACTGCGGGATTTAAAGGCCAAATCTTAGAATTCCAAGTAACGGAAACATTAATTGCCTTCCCAGGTTACACTGCACCCTCACCCACATAATTGACGTTTCGCAGTATCCCGTAAATTTCGAGCAACGCCGAGAATACTTCATCATTGTCAGAAAAGCCATCAGTAAATATAACTACAACCGCCTGTTTCTATACATTACCTAAAATGAAAACCAAAAACCTTATTTTGATAATACATATCTCATTTGGGAATCGCCGAAACAGGTGCCTAACTCCCTCCCCTGGCCAAATTATGAAACGAAAGAAGAAAAAAATCTCGAAGAGGAGTACGTGTAAGCCACGTGCTCTTTATGAACTCTACACTAATATCAGCACGAGGGCGTCCGTGTGTGTAAGTACAGGAAGGGGGGATAAGGGGTCAGGCACAAGGGCTACATAATCCATTGCTTTACAGAATCCCTCCCCCGCTTCACCTCGAGTTCTCTCCACATACCTTTTGTCGGTGAAGAAGTTCGTTACGCAACTAGCGTGGCTGCCATTTTTGGCTTAAAATTGCTCACTTGGCTCACATATACGGCAGGTTTAATGATAGAAAATGGAGGGAGGGATCTCCCATATTGTAATTTTACTCAAAGACATTCAAATGTTTTTTCTTACGCGGATATCACTGAACTCTTATGATGATGAGTTTTAGTTAAACACGCTTCTTGATTTTTCCAATAGTAGGAAAAATTAGTATTTTGATTGAAGTACATAAATTAAACATATATTCCTTGGTTTTTATCTACAACAATGACTTATTAATTATTTTAATCTCATAGGGACTTTAAAAATTGCCCTATTTTATGACGTATCGAAAGCCTGAGAGTGGAAACGAAATTTTTTATCATCCGAAATGGTAGCATCAGCAAAACTAACTTATTTGCCTAAACAATGCAAATGAGGCTTAAAATTGATGCATTTGCGTCAAATTATCTCTTATTTATTTTATATAATATTCCCGTTTAATAATATTTAATCAAATTTTCTTTAGTTGGTTCGAGATTATTTTCTACACTTGCGTAAGTAAAATATTCATTGTACTGTATTATGCTGCATTAGTCATAGAGAAAATTCCCATACTTTTTTCGCATGCAAAGTTAATGGAAAAAATAGTAAGTAAATTCAATAATTTAAATCAATTTCAAAGATGTGTTTCAGATGGTAATTAAATACCCTTAAAACTTTTCCTGGAATATTTCCTAAAATTTAGTCAGTAACCCAAAACGAATGTTGTTATTTTCTTTATTATAACTTTCTCACTAAGTGAAGTACTTGTTTTACATTTGGCTTTCATAAAATATTAATTACGTGAATTTAATCAAATTTTGCATCTAAAGGTATGAAATGTTACCCATTTACTTTAGTAGAGTGTAATGAACATTTCATTTGTTTGATATTTTGTTCTACAAGGATGAAAAATTTTGTATTTTCGAAACATTTTTACACTCAAAACAAAAATAGCTTTCATAAAATTCTGAAACTTATTTTTAGAAACTTCGTTTGTGTCTAATATCAATATTTAAGCAAGTAAAGCATCTAACTGTTAGTTTAGGACACTCTATATATACTTATCTTATGTAGTAAGAATTGGAAACCATAAATCTCAGATTTCATTTTAGCCTAAAAATGTACTGCTTTTATTTGCTCACATATTTATATATTTCAAACAGAGTTAAATAAAATAATTCTAATTTAAATAGATTGTTTTTGCTTTGTTTCGGAAGAAAAGAAAAGAGGTAAGCGAAAGCACATTTTCTGTAGAATCTTTCATTAGTAGTAGTAGGTAAAGGAAGTTTCTTTTTGCAAAAAAGCAAATTTGAATGTAAAATAGTGATTAATATATAATTTTGGAACAATGAGAAACGTATAAATTTTTATGCAACTTATTCGACCAATATTAGTATGCGCTTTATAAGTAGAGGACATCTGCAAGTTAAACGATTACTGCAATTATATACAGAAGCTCTTATTCTGCAAGTAGCAAAAGCACGAAGCTCTCTGACGTCAACTAATTTAATGGAGTTAAAGATGAAATTTTAAAATTTGAATTTAAAATTTTTCATGCTGTTTACTTTATACGAACTAAAATTTAGATGTGGTGTACAATTATAGAAAAAATTATACATATAAACTTTAAAACTTCTATGTATTTCAGGCGAACGAACATTCAGCAGAATTCCTTGCTTTATGAGCTAAAAGGAGAGTTTCGAAGTGGCAATTTTGAAAGCCGGAAATAATCTTGGTTATTAACCGTTATTACGTTCTACTAAATTTTACCAGAGATGAAGCAAGATTATCGTTCCTAGTTGTATATATTCATTTTGCTTTCATTTTTTCGTTTCTCTGGTTAATAATTTTAAGATGTAAGGTTTTTTTCTCTCTCCTTACTGCGTGCCTTGGTGGTGCAATTGGAAAGCACGTCCAGCTAGCATTCGCAAGGTCGGGTGTTCCAGTGTCAGCGAGGGTACAGGAAACAGACTTTTTCTGTTTCTTCTTCGAAATGCCCAATGACGTTGCAAGACAACTACGTGCCCCGTGTTATCTAATTTAAATTTTTTCACACTGCTCAGACTTCAGGCTGAATTAATGTATGAAGTAAAAAACCAGTGAAGTATAGTTTTAGCCATTCCTAAAGTCTATTAATTAAAGTGATGCTTTCTTAGATTAATTTTAGAATTTAAAATATCTGATGTGGATGCCACATGACTTTCTTGCACGGCCTGTTAAATTATACACATTTGCTTCACTTCATTTAAACTCATTTTCTCGAATTATTCTAACTCAATTAGTAAATCCCTGAAAGCAAGTTGAAAATGACATCAAAAACCGCAAATTTTGAAATTAAATATCTTTGTCAATTTTTGTCGTACGGGAGTCTCTTATGATTTTTTTTTCATAACGAGTATAAAACTTTCACAAATATAAGTATGGGAACCGAAAGATCGAATTAAATGTTGGATTTCGTTATTTGTCGAAAATTAATTTTTTTTAAATTGACATTGTCAAAATATGAATATTTTCGTCATTTAAAACATTCTGCAACTAGAAGCATATGACTATGACCAACGATTGTGGAAAAAGAAACGGAAGACTTTTAAGCCAGATATATATATATATATGACGTACAGACTTCAGGAAAAAATCCCTTTTGAATCTATTTTACAATCCGTTTTAGACAAAAAAGATTTCTTTATTCTATCCGTAAGAACAGACCCCACGCTTTGGAAGCGATCAGAATAGATATTTCCACTGAAATATGATATCTGAAATTTTTCGCAATTACAATAATTCATTTACTTCGTACGAAGAAGTAAAAATTAATTACGTGACTGAGAACAACTGCTTATTATACTTCTTTATTATATTTCCACAACATGGATGTCGATCAAAATAAATAAGCATGAAAACTACAGAGTGTGTTTCCGTTATATCAGGTTGAGTAAATTAAGTCAAATGATCCATTTCTGCTTGCTTAGAGAACAACTGGTGCTAGAAGTTGTTGAGTGGGTTACAGTCCATGTTCATTTACTTCAAATACTTACGAATCAAAGGCGTTACAAAACTGCTAAAAACTTCTGCTTCCAAAATTATTTAGGAAAATCACAAATCACCTTAAAGTTAATCACAAACTTTAAGGTTGTGATTAACTTTAATCACAACCTTAAAGTTGTGATTAAATTTATCACACTTTAATCACAACCTTAAAGTTGTGGTTAACTTTAAGATCACCTTAAAGTTAAAAATTACGAGAGCTGTATCTATTAAATACAGATTCAGGAATCCACTATTTTGAGGTGCATTAAATTTGAAGACTGAAGTATAGGTGAACTATATTGAAACCTTTCGTAATTTGCACGAAGTCATGTAACACTTTTGGTACTTCTTACTTAAATTATGAACGATCAGTCTAGAAGCAAATTTCTAGAATAAAATCCTGTTTGATTCTATATAAATTTTAATAAACATTTTTACTCGTCCGAAAGGTATTAATGAATAATCATATCAGCAATCAAATCTAATGAAACTAAAATGATAAACACTCCCCAGAAAGGATTTTAATGATCTCAGATCTTTAGTTGACTGAATAAAGCGTACAAAGGATGATTACCTAAGGGAAAATATACCTTCGTGAAGGATTCTCAAAAGAAACTAGTTTGTATTTGCGTAATTATCTAGAAGTTCCCAATTGTCTGTATAAACTTTCCTTAAAATTTCTTTCATTTAACTTGTAAATAAGGATAGGTGAAGAGAATAAATTTAATCAATCATAATTTTAAATGTAATATAATCCATTTTAATTGCCCGTGAGAACATTTTCTTGATTAAAATGTTTGTTTTATTCTGATTTACTCATATTTCAGCGCTCCCTTGCAAACTCTTGCTTTTTACGCTTCCGACTTTGTCTTTTCTAATTAAAAATTTTTCATTCTGTTCTGTGATAATTTACTAAAATATTGCCAAATCTATAAAAGCAAAAGTGTTTCGTTTCTTCTAACATCAACTCTTTTAATTAATTTTAAAATTTTATGTCTTCAAAACCTATATTCCTATAACCAGATTAATTATTTCGTATAAATCAAATATATATGGAAACATCCTGAATGATAAATCGTCGCGACAGAGCACAGAAAATGCTAATTCATATAAAAATATTCTAAGATCTTAAAGATCTTCATGATTTTATCATAGAAATTGTAGTAAGCAGAGTAACAAGAACGCACAGAACATATACTTAGATATTTTAAAAGTTCTACATCTTTAACAAATATTTGGCTAAAACATCGTTTCTTGATCTTTGTGCCCTTCAAGCAAGTACGTCTTCTAGATACAGCTTAATTTCTAAATTTAAAAGGGCCAGAGAATAAAGAATTATAAAGACTTGTTAAGAAATTTCAAAAATAGATAAATTAACAATAAATAAAACTTATATAATGAGAAATTTAAATTAAGAAATACTAAAAGCCATATGAAGAGGTAATAAGTACATTTAAATTCGTGATAAACAAATAATAAAGTAAACTATATTAAAATAATTATGTCATACAGATTAGATGAAAGAATATAACATATGAAATGTCATAAGACTAATGATAATATGTCATATAACAGGAATTCAGAAAGTAAATATTTTATACAACATTTCGGCTTATTTAAGATTACGCAACATATTTTTATTTAAACATTTTAGAAAACAATATATGTAAATAAAAAATGACCACGACACATTTTATTATAAAAGCATTAAATTTTAAATATAATTGTTACACCTGAAGCTTCACGTCAACTACATCTTGATCATTGAAATTTGAACCAGAAATCTTTATTAAATTTGATTTCTGCAGCAATTCAGATTTTGAAAATGTGTGTTCCGCCATATCTGTAGTATTATGATACACCATACGCTAATGAGCATGTAGTTATCTCCACAGGCTTTCATATTCTGTTTGACAAGACCTCACTTCTCATATGTTTTAAATTATTTCATCTCTACACCTTACCAAATTCATTTTAAATAAGAACGCTCAGCTTCCGTCTGATACATAAAAGATGTTTCTCCTGCTTTTTTGCTCAGGGTTTTGACAATGTAAATGACTTTTATTAGTCCCGAGGAAAATAAGGCATACATTCAAATGCTAGTTTCAATAATAACCCTTAATAACAAACGACAGAACTATCTGCTGTTTTTGCGATAAAAGTTAAGACAAAAAGATGTTGAAGTTCATATTCATTTAAGATCTTTTTTTAAACTTGAGAAGTACATTAGGCGGGTTCTAGTGAGGTCCAGCTGAATGTGAAATCTGTACTTCAAATAAAAATCTTTTTTTGTTATGAACATACAAAAATTCATAATCAAATATCATGTAGTTATTTACAAAGGCTTTCTTATTATTCCAAACTGCTTGTGTATTTATGACGAAACTGATATTTTTCTGGACTTGTGTAGTAATCAAGGGCGATGTTGGTAATGTTCCTGTGAAGTTTCGTTCTTGGCAGTGATCACACTCACGCAACAAAAACAGCATTACAGTCGATTCATTGATTACAAGTATAAAAAGTATCACTCATGAAATTATTTTTTTCAGGCATTTTAAAACAGGTTATCATCTGTTACTGATAATGTATTTATGTATCCATTTAGAATCATAGACAATGGGGGGGATTATGCACCATAAGAAAGCAAGTTATCATTGAAATTGGTTTTAAAATGTTTCTTTTCTAATTTTATACATCATTTTAACAAAATACGTCATATACTTGTAAATCAATGCACAATATTTAATTTTCCTTGTAAAAAAAATCTAGCTTTATAACTGATGAAATAATGTATCAAAGGTGGTGTTATTCTTCAGAACAATATCTGAATTTTATGTTATCCACCTAAGGCGAGGAATGCTTCCGAGAAGAACTTTTTAAAAGAAATTCGCTCGTATTCATGTTACACAACATAGAGGGAAGGAACACGAAAAGTCCCATGTATGTAATCAGCCCTTTCCCTGAGATTTGAATCCGGGTTGAACTATCAGTGTTTAGCAGTTTTACGGGCACTAATATGAGTGGATTTTACAGATATCTATTGATATACTATACAGTAGTATATCTACTGATTATTACTGTTTTTCTATTTGGTACATATTAATGAAAGAAATCTCATTTAGTTCTAATTTCATAAGGAAATATTGCATCCTATATTTTGGGAAATGAAATTCAAATTTTTTTCTTTTTTTCCTCGCTTGATCTGTGATTTCTTAGTTTCTAATATTGTGACGCATCAGACTGTCTTACTGAACTTTAAAATAAAGTCTATCCTGATGAAATGGTTAAACAGCCCGCAATTACGGAAAAAATATTATCTAGCATTTGATAGAAAAGTAGATTCATCAGCAGTATTCTTTAAATGTGAATATTATTTTGGATGTAAAGTTGTTCGCAGTATCTTACTAACATGCAACTAAAACAATCAGTGAATTATAAAAATTATGATACCTTTCTAAATTCAGGAATATAATGTCATTAAAAGCATTAAAATTAAATGAGAGAATAAAAACACTGTTAAAACTTATGATTATTCAAATGGATCCCAGATTATCACATTAAACTTAAGTCTTCACACTGTATAGGGGAATTTTGTAAAGTAGCTATGTGATTACAGTAACGTGAGTTTTATTTTGTGTTTATCAGTGGGATATCTTTTTCAGGGCATTATGAGATATGCAGTCCAAATTATTAGAAGTTTATCTGTTATTCTCGTTGTTGTGGCTCATCGCATTTGTCTAACCTAATCAAAGCAAGTTCAGAATTTTATTCTGGCAAGAAGCGCAAGAATACGTCTGTCATTATTGCATGGACCCTGTGCACCATATAGGTGACAGAACGACTTAATCCAGCTCCGTTCTAATTTTGATTGCGAACGCCTTCGGCCCAAGGCCCAAGGCGTTGACTTCCGGAGTACCTTTGCAATTAAATGCAATTACCTCCACAACATAATTAAGAAAGACTGAGATGGTTAAGAGTGAGCAATAGCTAAGTACAGAAGACAGAACCGTTAAAGATTAAGTGAAGGAGGAAATAGATAAGGAGTCCAACAATGGACTAGAGAATCTTCGAACTTCTTTCACTAAGTGAAAAGAAGGGTGAAGAGGAGTCGATAAGGAGAACGCCTTCGGAGACATGTTCATCAGTCTCAGAACCCTCTTCCTCAGAACCAAACTACTAGAGAGGCCATTCAGATTGCTGTTTATTATGAATGTGTCTTTGTCTCACGGACACTACCTCTTACAAATAGCAAGTCTTCTGTGGGATTCAAACCCAAGACCAATGAACGATTAAGCAGACAGGAGCACTAACCTTTATACAGATCAGGGCTATTTCTTGGTGCTATGATCTAAAAAAGAAAAGTATTTTGAAAAAAAAAATGAGGTACGGTAATAATCAAGAAAATTAATATCGAGTATAAATAAGTGTTTATACTCAAGAATCCAGGAATAAATTTAAAATATAAATACTTATTCATACAATCAGAGTTTTCATATTTCTTATTTTCATAATTACAAAGGCTCAAATCTCTTTCTCCCTCTCTTTTTTAAACCTTTCAAAACCCTTCAATGTGCAATCAAAACTGAAGTAGCTGAATATACTTTCCATCTATTTAATTGCAGACTTTATATTTAGGACTCTTCAGTTCTGAGCATTAGGTGTTATTATTAAATTGTTATCAGCAAAGTTATAAAAACAAAGCCTTTTACGCAAAACTAAAAGTATTTCTAAGACTGAAGCAATTGATAAGTAAGGTTTTCTGTTTCGACATATCTCAAATTTACGCTTCCTAAAAGCTGTTGTTCATTATTTTTACATTAATGCTTAATGTAATAAAATTTCGCCTCTCTCCTTTTTTCATTTTTTACCTGTTGACAAGCTCCACCTTTCGCTCTGCTCTGGTATTTCGTATTACTATCAGTGTTACTGCGTTGCATGGTGTAGATTTAAAAAGCACATAATCGTAAAATTTTTGTGCCCATTATGAAGTTGTACGTTTATTCTTTGAACAAAATGAGGTAATTACTATTCAAAATGTGCTTCCACGACGACATTTTTTGTGGTCACTTAACAAGAATGGTTATTCACACAAGCAATGTGACTGTCTCGCACATTAACGGACGAGCAGTGTGAATAATTTAGGAACTAATAGCACTCCAGACTTTTTTCACTTTTCTTACTGTCATTCTTTAGGCTATCGTTTGAACACACTTCGAAATTCAGTGCAAAGTAGTTCCTCTTCTTGCATTTAATTTAAGAAACAATGATGCTGATTTCAGACTGTGACTCTGATAACTTTAGTTGGAATAAAATTAAAATATCTGTAAATAGTATAACATTTCTGAAAGTATGAACAATTTTGTTAATGCCATTTCAAAGACGAAATGCTTTCATTTAAAGATGTTCAGTATAAAATAAATCAGAAGTAAGAAAGAAAGAAAGATATGTATTGCAACACAAACTATTGAAAAATTACGAAATTCAATTGATTGTAGGAGAAAACCTTGAAACGAAAACGTCGCGGAGAAAATAAGCAAGGCGAAAACATCCTCTTACAAAATATTGTGAGAGAAAAGAAAGCAAGGATAAAAAATCGCAGCTCCTAAAATATCGTGGTATAAAACGTCATCATGGAAAATAAAACGGTTCAGGAACTTCTCAGTATTTAAGTATCGGTGTAGAAAATAACATGGTAAAATTCAAATCACCGCATGGTGATAATATAGTGGTATAAAGCATTGCCATTAAAAATAAAGTGGTTCAAAAACTTCGAAGTTTTAAAACATCATCGTAGAAAACATCGTCGTAAACATCAAATTATCGCATCATGACAGTGTTGTAGACATGTGTTTCCGGACTATAAAGTTTTAAGCGTATGTTCGCATAATGATTTGTAAGTGCAAGAAAGAATACGGAATAGTAGGTGCGTGTTTTTAACCATGATGTTTTCTACGACGACGTTTTAAAACTGCGAAGTTTTTGAACCAATCTTGTTTTCTATGACAATGCTTTGTACCGTGATATTTTAGAACTGTGATGTTTCTCCCCTATTTTCTTTTCTCCCACGATGTTTCGTACAACGATATTTTTCTCTTGCGTTCTGTTCTCCATGACGTTTTCAATGGACACTTTTAAGTTTCGTGTTGTTGCAGCCGTGGGAAGGAATAAAGCAATAAACAAAAAATCGTGAACAGACTAATAGAACAGACAAATTGTTTTTCATAAAGGCTAAACATAAAGGTTTATATCAGCAGTTTCTAAAATATTTTCTATGAAAAAAGTTATTTGAATAAAATGCGAAGCAAGTATTTAAAATTTAATACGTAACAATTAATTTTATCTATTAAACAATGATACGAAACAGACAAAATTAGAGAACTATGCATTAAAATTTAATTGTTTACAGGTTACCTGTATACTATTACTTTTGACAAGTAATAGTATATAATTTGAATGTTTTTAGGTAATAACTTAGGTAAGGTTTGCGAAAAGGTTAAGATGTGTGTTAAACCTGAGTAAAGTGTTAAACCAAGGTAAGGTGTCTGTTAAATCTAGATAACGTGCACTTTAATACTATGTAAGGAGTTAGAAAACGGTGGCAAAATGTTTTAAAGATCCTACAAATGCAATACTTGCAATTAAAAATTTTCTCTAAATAAGTTAGCGAATTTTATAAAAACAGTATCAGTACTGGAGGGAAAAGGGTATGGTAAACATAAAACTGAACTATTTTCATTTTCCTTGTAGTTGAAAAAACCCAATAAATAAAATGCTTATTACGCTAAGTTAAGTCTATAAATGTTCATACTTTTATGCTCAAAATTCATAAAAGTATTAATAATTAGCAGTTTCATGTGGGAAACGGTAAAGTTAAGGACAAATGCTAGTTTACTCAGTGTAGAAACGTTAATCACCACAGCAAGCAATTCAGTATTTTAGCTTTTCGCTCAGTTTAATTGAAATTTGATGGAGAGTTATTGGCAATAGGTGTTATAAAAGTGATTCGAAAGTTAATAAATTTGTCCTAGGATATTCCAGATAATTCCGTGGCTAAAACTATGAAACGTTTCGTATTTAACTTATTATAGACTTTTTCTGTTTAGAAACATACAGAGAATGAAAAACTTGTATTTCTAAAATTTCACTACTTCTAACACTGAAACTCGAATTAGGAAGAAAATTAAATATACTCTCAAATTAAAGTAGAAAATATTCACAAATTTCGTTACCTTATTTTGAAAAATACTACGAATAGAATTGCAGGTTTAAGATAATAACTACGAAAAAGCTTTATAGTCGCGTTTCTCTCTATGCTGCAAAATTAAATAGTAAAATGTTGTGTTACCTAAATAATAGTATTAGGCGTTAATTTCTTTACTCTTACTCTGCTTTCTTCACTCATATTCGCCTCTACTTTCCTCACTCATATTCTTCTCTGGAAGTCTATGATAACAGATTTGACTAGGCTAAAACAAATCAGTATTCTGAGATTCCTTTTATTTAACTTAGTTAAACTTTAATTTAGAATTCAAACAACAAAAATCAGCGTTATATTTGCAAATTTTCCCAGGAGCAGTTTCGATGGTTTTACCGAACCATCTGCCACAGCTGCCAAAGTGCAAATAACTATACCTGACTGACTGAATGACGTTTTAAAGTTTTTAAAGGTTGCAGGATGAATATTTTCCACATAAATGAGTAAACTGCTAAAACATTTTTTAACTATTTTGCTCCTTAGTTTGCTGAAGATACATAACATTATGTTGTACCTTAGATGAAAAACCAATTTTCAACTATTTACTCATATTCAAGGCAAGTTTACCGGACAAGATCTGAAATGTATTCCAGTACACTTTAAACGTATATATTGTTTAGAATGCAACTGATTTGTGTTCTTTAATTTTTAAGAAATTTCTTCGTAAGTTTTGACTTTTTTGCATTTTATTCCAAAATTGTAACAGACTATCAAAATTATATAGTGGTGGCCAAAATTGTGGACACTTTTGGAAATTTTTATGCTTTTGAACTTTGTATGCTTATAGAAAATGTTACGTTTCGCAAAATGCAAACTTGTATATATCATTTTAAAGAGAATTTATTACTGAATTCAATACAAAACACAAAATTCAATTATTTGGAATACAAAAAAAGTTATATGTACTTTAATATAAATAAAAAACACAGTTATGAAGTGGTTTGTAATGTCTAGCTTTCCTGGCCAATCACTGTTCTTATTCTGAGAACCAATCAAATGTTAGTAACTGTCAGTAGAAGCTGACATCATATTTACACTTGAAACGATTCATTATTTTGCTTTGTTCAGTAGAAGGAGGACTTGTTTCTTATACACTGCAATTACAAATAGGAATTTTTGTAAAACTTTTAATATTTAGTCAAAAAGCAATGACATCAAATAAAAGAGTAGATTGGACACCTAGAAAGAGATGTAATATTATTGTGTTACGAGAAAGTGGTCTTTCCTATGCTGAAATTGCAAGACAGGTGGGTGGTTCAGTGACTACATCTGGAGTCCGAAAGTTTTGTTTACGATATCAGGAAACAAATTCAATAAAAAACAAAGAAGGAAAAGGCCGAAAAAGGTGCACCACATCTATTGATGACAGAAGAATAAAAAGACTATGTCTCCAAGATAGAAAAATGTCATCAGCGGCCATCAGAAGTGATCTGAATGATGCTGGTGTTTCTGTCAGTTCAAGAACAATCAGGAGAAGATTAACAGATGTTGGACTGAGAGGTAGAATTCCACGAAAAAAGCCTTATCTTAATTTTCAGCAACGAAAAAAAAAACTACAGTGGGCAAAGGAACACATTAATTGGACAGATGATCAGTGGTCACAAGTTATATGGAGTGATGAAACTAAGATATCGTTATTCGGTAGTGATGGGCGAAAATATGTAAGACGTAGAATAGGAGAAGAGCTACATCCTGACTGCATTCAAGCAACTGTGAAGAACCCAGTTAGTGTTATGATTTGGTCATGCATGTCAGCAGATGGTATTGGTCGCCTTCATGTCATCGATGGGACACTGAATGCCAGAAAATACATTGACACTATTCTAGAACCAAAACTTCTACCTTCCATCAGAGATCTCTTTCCCAACAATGCTTCGTTTATTTTTCAGCAGGATTCTGCTCCTTGCCACACGGCCAAAATATCGAAAGAGTGGTTTCGTACAAAGAGCATTAAATTGTTGTCATGGCCAGGAAACAGTCCTGACCTCAATCCTATCGAAAATTTGTGGCACCGTTTGAAAACTCTTGTCCGAATGAGGCGCCCATCAAATAAAAGGGAACTAATTGAGGCTATAATTGTTTCCTGGCATCATGTAATAACGAAAGAAGAGCTTAAAACTCTTGTCAGCTCAATGAAACGTCGATGTGAAGCTGTAATCAAAAATAAAGGGTACCCTACTAAGTACTGATAACTCACTGCAATCATCACTATCTAATGTATATCGATAACTATTATCGTTTAACTTTTTTTGTATTGCAAATAATTGAATTTTGTGTTTTGTATTGAATTCAGTAATAAATTCTCTTTAAAATGATATATACAAGTTTGCATTTTGTAAAACGTAACGTTTTCTATAAGCATACAAAGTTCAAAAACATAAAAATTTCCAAAAGTGTCCACAATTTTGGCCACCACTGTAAATCAGATAATTTGATTCAATTCCGCTTCGGAGAAACCTATTCTACTTCGAGGAAAAAGTCTTCAATTTCCTCAAATAAAATTTGTGACAGACTTCATGATAGCATAAAAAAAATGAATTATTGATCTGGGGCTTAAAAGCATGTGTCAGTTTATGAATTTCTTTCGACAATGCTTTAGAGTGACATTGTCTATCAATTACTTAAACGGATTCATACACATGCTTGCTGTCACAACACAGTCCTACGTTTCTTTATGCTGATATATACACTGCGAAAAAAAAAGGGACAGTTCTATATCTTCCGTTCTACTGGGCCGCTTGACGAAATTCAAATTGCGTTTTTCATGTTTCGAAGGCGTGACTTAGTATATGTATTAGATTTATATACAGCATTGTTCTAATATAGGTATTTTGACACAAAATCGGACTTTTTCTAAAATGGCACGCCAAATTTTTTCCATAATTCGATTCTACGACTCAAATTATGCCAAACTGCCAATTTTTGTATAAATCGCACGAGTAGTTTTTAAAATATTAGCTCTCAAAATTTTAGCTCCTCCATTTTAATTCAATCTGGTATGTTTTTATTATACTTACTGGATTCCTTCTTTCACAGTTCGAAATTTAGGTTCACTCCAAACAAAATTCCCCCATTTTTTATGATTCATTTCGAAAATTTGTATTTTTAAATAATTTTTATAATTTTTTTGAAAAACATTTTGAATTATAACCTATAAAATTTTTACAACCAACTTGAAGTTGATGTATTTCTAAATATACCTACAAAAAATTAGAGCTTTTTATTCAAAATTTTCGAAGATATACGTGTATTTATACACTGGTTATCATAAATTAAGGAAAAATCACAAAAATAGCGATAACTTCCTTAAAAATAAGCCAGACCATGTAAAATGTGAATATGTTGCCAAGTAAGAGTAGCTGAGTAAAACTCAATATTCAAATTAGTGGCGCTGCACTCGGAATACGTCATCTGTGAGGAGCATAAAAGTCCATGTTTGACAGCAAGCCCACATATTTCACTATGATAGTGACATCGGAAATCTGAGGTAGCCAATTCGTAACAATGACCTTCAGCCATCATTTGCCTGCAGAACTACGATGGAGAGACATTGGGAGACTAGAGGCAAGACAAAGTCAAACAGAAGTGGCCAAATGGCTAAATGTGAGTCCTTCTGTGGTTCATAGACTTTGGAGGCAATTTCAAACCACTGATTCGGCATTTAGGAGGTTCAGCCAAGGACGGCCAACTGTTACGACGAGCGCCGATGACCGATATTTGACATTATGTGCACGCATGAATAGAACGCTGCTTCGACTCTTCTTAGATCCTCTCTTGCTACAGACACCGGAAGGTTGGTGTCAACGTCAGCTGTCTTTAGAAGGCTTCACGAACGTGGTCTGTATGCGAGGCGACCAGCCATTTGCCTCACGTCACGCCATAGGAGAGACCGTTTGCAGTGGGCACGACAACATGTCCACTGGACGTCTGATCAATGGAGGGCTGTTCTCTTTACGGATGAGTCCAGGTTTAGTCTAGAAAGCGATAGTAGGCGTTATTTGATATGGAGAGAACCTGGAACCCGTTATCTTCCGTCAAACATCCGTGAAAGAGATGCATACGGAAGTGATAGTGTCTGTGTTTCGGGTGGCATCTCTTTGAATGGACGCACAGACCTCCATGTCTTTCCATGTACAAGGGGAAACGTGAATGCTCAGGTTTATAGACAGGACATCCTTGATGCTTATGTGCGCCCGTATGTCGGGGCAATAGGTGATGCTTTCCTGTTTCAGGACGACAACGCAAGACCACACAGGGCTCGCATGATTATCTTCATAGATGATTATCTTCAACAGGAAAAAATTATGCGCATGGAGTGGCCAGCTCGATCACCGGACTTGAATCCTATCGAGCACGTTTGGGATACTTTAGGGAGACATCTAGCTGCTCTCAATCCGCCCCTCAGACCCTTGCCGCGCTTGCAACTGCTTTGCAAGAGCAATGGCTATCGCTTCCTATGGAACTGATAGATCGCATAATTAAACGCGTCACTCATCGCTGTATGTGCTGTATTGCTTCTAGAGGCGATCATATTCCATATTGAAGGTACTTTTCCTATAGCAAACTGACATTTTCGAATTTTTCATTTTATACATGTACTAATTTCTATGCTCCAATAATTGTCTGGTAATTTCTTTTATGTGTTGTATATTGTGGGTAAGTTTCATAAAATTCTACATGTAACTTTTTCAGTAATCATGATTTTTGTGATTTTTCCTTAATTTATGATAACCAGTGTATATTGGCGCGTTTTGAAATTTGCCATATTTGTTGAAAGCGATAATAACATCTAATGTGGCTTACGCACTTTGCTAAAATTACACTCACGTTTGTGAAAATTGCAACACCATGAAGGACTTACGCGAGTGAGCTGAAATTTTCAGGAAATGCAAAGTAGCGCATGATATGCAAATGATTAGAATTGCAAATCCGTAGCGCATGCGTATGCTGAGCAGCGCCCTCTGAACGGCTGATGGATCCGAATAAATAGACGGCTGTAGCGAGGCGTGTATGGTTATCGGTGGTTATCTGCTGGTAAACGTTAACAACTCAATCTGTACTTATGCCTCGTCGACGAAAGAGAGCGAGATTTGAACAACTTACAGAGTTTGAACGAGGGAGAATCATCGGCCTTCGTGAAGCTGGATTGTCGTATCGTGCAGTAGCCTCTCGTGTGCAGCGTAACAGCAGCACAGTGATGCGCGTTTGGAAGCAGTGGACGGACGAGTGTCGGACAACTCGGAAATCCGGGAGTGGACCCCGAAATGTGACGTCAGCTCGCGATGATAGACACCTGGTCCGCATGGCGCGGACGGACCGTACAGCTTCCTCTAGACAATTGGCAGCACTGTGGTCAATAGCTACAGGTGTTTCATTGTGTGCTTCATCAATTCGTAGACGTCTGCTGCAGTGTGGACTGCGCGCACGGACTCCTTTATACAGGATCCCCCTAACGCACGACCATCGCCGCCTGCGGCTACAATGGGCCAATCAGCATAGAGACTGGCGTGCTGATTGGCAGCATGTCGTGTTTTCTGACGAATCCCGCTTTAATTTGTGGTACCATGATGGCCGCATTCGTGTCAGACGCTATGCCGGTGAACGCCACCTTCCGGAGTGCATTATCGAACGCCACAGTGGACGAACACCCGGAGTTATGGTCTGGGGCGCCATAGCATATCATAGACGATCTCAATTGCTACGAATTGTGGGCAATCTGAACAGCAACCGGTATATCCGTGAAGTTCTACAGCCCGAAGCTGTTCCCTTCCTTCAAAGCTTGCCAGGCGCTGTATTTCAACAGGACAATGCCCGCCCTCATACTGCTCGGATTGTTAAATCCTTCTTTGCAGCGCAGCAGGTACAGCTTCTTCCTTGGCCTGCGTGTTCCCCGGATATGTCGCCAATTGAACATGTGTGGGATGTCATTGGTCGGCGTCTTGCTCGTGATCCTCGTCCTGTTGCGTCTGCAGACGAACTTTGGGTACGCGTACAAACGATATGGAATGCTCTTCCTCAGTCAGACATTCAAACTTTGTTTGACTCCATGCCACGTCGTGTAGCAGCACTTATTGCGGCGCGTGGTGGCCACACAAAATACTGATTCTGATCTCTTGTTCTTGTTTGTTTGCTTTGAACATTTAATCATTTATTTGTACCCCTACCACTCAACTGTGTATTAAATTGCATTCAATTATGACGATTCCTTCTTGGTGTTGCAATTTTCACAAACGTGAGTGTATTTGAAACGATGTGACTGACGATGTGAAGAACGATGTGACTTTTTTTCCGCTCCATTACAATGAAAGGGATAGAAAAATAGGCTGCCACGTATTAAGAAGTTCGCGAAATGAATTATTCTTGGCGCAAACTGAAAAAAAATTCGCCAAGTCAGATTTTTGAATTTCTCCATAAATCTGGCACCAAATTTTACAAAATTTAAAATTTAGGCATAATTTGAGTCGTAGAATCGAAATATGGAAAAAACTTGGTATGTTATTTCAGAAAAAGACCCATTTTGTGTCAAAATGCCTATGTCATAATAATGCTGTCTATAAATCTAATATATATCCTAAGTCGCGCTTTCGAGACATGAAAAACGCAATTTGAATTTCGTTAATCGACCCAGTAGAACGGGAGCTATAGAACTGTCCTTTTTTTTTTCGCAGTGTACCTAATTTACTTTTCATTTTTGTCACCACTTTAAAAATTTTCTTTTGCATTTCTTTTATTTTCCATGAACTTTTTTGAAATAGACTTCAGAATTGTACGCCAACTAAAAGAAATTGTTATCATTATTTTCTGCAGTTTTACACTCACAGTGTTTTTACCAACAGATTTAATGAGTTCTAGAATAAATTCAATAAAATAATAAGATAGATATTTACTACTATTTACTTCAACAAAATAGAAAATTTTTTTCAATAAAGCAGATATATTTCAATAAAACTAAAAGATAAAATACCAGTTATGGATGAAATTAGTCTGCTAATATCATTGGTGATTTTAGTCACGCATTCTTTGTCCTTATTTACCTAAAACAGAAAGAAAATTTAAACTAAAATAAAATGTTATTTTTCGTTAATTTTCAAGGTTATTTTTTTTTGTGTGTGTGTGTGTGATTATAAGCAGCGTTTTTTTTATATATGTTAAAAGTTTTATGTAGTTGCACCTCAAGAAAAATAGACATATACAATAAAAATGTCTCTATATATGGATAAATATATCTCTAGTTCTGTATCTGAATATATAGCTAAAACATTATGCATAATCTTTCTTATTTTTTTATTTTTATTTATTTATATGTTTATATATTCCAAAATAATGTATATTTGCATTATTTCAAATTTTTATGTTTACTTTTAAAGAGTCTTTTCATTTTCTGAAGAAATATTTTTTTACATCTTTACACAAACAATATCTTGGCACTTTTCTTGGCGCATTTGGCTGATAAGAATGGACGTAAAACTGCTTTTTTTTTTCTCCTTCGGCAACCATGTGGGCTATCACATCGTACAAAAAGTAAAGAAAAATAAAGAAAACCCCGCCAAAAGTACAGAAAGAGAAAGTACAGCCATCTCATTCATGCTTCTATCTCAAACTGTGACCTCTGACCCCGAAGATGGGGGTGGGTGGACCAAGTGCCCCGAAAACTTGCGGGACCGGTAAGTCTTCCGGTGAGCAAGGTTAAGGGCCCGATGAGATGTGGAGATCACGCTGAAAAGTCTACCAGCATCTATTGTAGGATGAATAAGCCACATAACATTTTTATTCTTTTGCCAGGTTTCATAATCGTTGTCATATTCTACCTGTCGCAACTGAATGTCGATTTGAGTGAAGTACGCATTTATATAACACCTCTGGGTTTGAAGGATATTTTTATATTATATGCAACCATATTGCAAAAAGAAATGAGGGAAAAGTAAAGAGATGAAAGACAAGGTCTTGAGAGAGTCACATACGAAAGTGTCATCTGCTAATGTTTATTAAATAATAATGTCAATATCGCCTGTTTGATTTTAGCACAAAATATCATGAAAATTGCGGCAAATGATTAAATAAGTGTAATTATAATTTGTATTTTTTAGTTACTTATCCAAAGCTATTAGTTAAAGTTCATATTTTAACTAAATAGAAATTTCTGTGTTTGGATTTTAGTAAAAGCGTCTTCCGTATCCGTAAATTTTCTTTAACTATTTTTATGATATATGTTTGTGGTTATATATATACTTCTCTCCAAACATAAACTCAAAAACTACACTTCTAGAAGTCAGGAAAATATATGCGCAGTAAACTTATTGCAGCTCTGTGATTATCAAAATTACGAAAATTAGGAAATATCTGAAACTATACATAGTTCTTTCAAACCAATGTTTTTTTTTTAAATCTATTTCAATCATCACATTTAATTTTTCTAAAGCAAAACATTTTTACATGTCTTATAAAATTTGAAATAGGAAAATTTTTGTCTGAAAGTTTCGGTATATGTTAAAGAGTTTTCCCCTTCGTCAGCTCCTTACATAAAGCGATTCACCAGATTACAAAAAAAAGATTGCTCAAAACTATCTGTCACTTTGATAACCTAAAAAATATAGCAAAGTATATCGAAAATCGACAGTATGCCATTAACGTTAATACAAAACTATTTTAGTCTGTTTAAGAATAAGCACTGAAGAAGTGAGGAAACTCACGCAGCAGGAGGCTTTGCAGAATCTTGTTAGGAATAGTCCCCGATCGTCAGGACTCACCATCGTTTTCAAAACTCTTTTGTCCTTTTGGTGAAACTCCTAAAAAACTTAGCAAAAAGAAGCTCTGTTGCAAAGGTTTTGCTTCATTTACGACACATTCTTGACAGTAATCGACAACGTTATGTAGAAGGGAGACCTGCCCCCTCGTCGAAACGACAATTGAGACCCTAGCCCAAATGATGGATCACTCATATAAGGTGTACAGTGTTCTCCCCTTGATACCCATGATAGCGTACATCACGGGCAACATGGAACTTTGAGGGAAGTCTTTGGATTTAATTCACTGTTTCTCCACAGGGTGTCCGAGAACTGCTTTCTTGTTAGGTGAAGGGGAACAGTTTTTTTTCCTTGACTAGGGAATATGTTCTACAACCTTAAGCTAGTGCTGTGCTTCCAGTATTAGTTTCCAATGTTAGTAGATTTAGATTTTACAACATATTAGTATTCATAAGTTTGACTGGCGGTACTCTTTTAGTTAACTGTCATGAATTTAATATCGAGTTATTAACCAGTTGGATTTTTCTTTCTTTTATCATTTGTACAAACGTAACTCTTCAGGTAACAAGAGGTCACTAACCTTATTTTCTTCCTTTGTATTTTATGGAAAATATAGTTAAAAAATTGAAAATTTAGGCAGTTTTTTTTAATTCACTAAGTAATTGCTAACTATTCAGACTTCGATTAGTAATTTGATTTCATATTAAGGAATTCTCTTTATATAATTAACATTTCTTTGCTTGAATTAAAACTGAACTAAAAATTTGCTAATTATCTAAATAAAACTATTTAGATTTTCATGATTTAAAAATTGCAAAAGATTATAAAGCATATCTGATGATATTTCGAAACTGTATTAGTAATATATTGCATTATAACTGACTCTCATTACGTTTGTCACCCATACTTCCTCTCATCTACATTGTTTTCATAAAGGTCGGCATAAAAATTTAATAAATACTTGTTGAAAGAAAGATTTCAAAAGCTTTATCTATCCGCTTTCCTAAATATATTCGCTTTTTATAAAATTCAGCTATGCACTACTAAAAACAATTACAGTTTTCAAGAACTAAAAAAAATTTTTGTTTAAAGAAGCACAAAGGTTTAGTTATTTAATATTCTATATGCAGCACAGAAACCGTTCAAAAAAATTTGTCTCCTTTTTTTTAATGTTTTGTTGAGATGCAGGAGCATTTGTTCCTTCTTGATCTAGCATGCAGATTCGTCTCATTATTTTTTATAATTTCGAAATTTATAAGTTTATTTTAAGCCTGATGTGTGTATAAAGAGTTAATATTTTTCTATAGCTGCTATAAATTCTAGAATCACAGTAGTTGAGTGACAATTAGTAGTTATAAATGGATAGCCAGCTTAAAGTGAATCCATTAAATCCAGAGTTAGAGAGAATTACAAGCTCTAAATCTTGATTTAGGTTGTATTTCAACTAAAATTAGACGTTTGAAAACAAAATGAAACTTAATTTTAGAAAGGTTACTAACTTTTTTCAATCAAAATTACGCAGGTGGAAGATCGACGGTAATAATAAACATACAGACAGAGTAATGAAAGAACTTCAGAGTGGCGAATAGAGCGCAGAACACTTAATATGACAAGTATGAAATATCCTTTCAAATAAGGGAAGAGAATAATGCTTTAGACATTATTTTCTATGGAGCATTAATACTACTACTATTTTCAAATCAGAATCTGAACATAAAAAAAGAAATCTGGGATTCGTTTTCTTCTGCTCTCTAATTTGAAATGAATCAAAATTAAATACAATTCGAACTTTTATTTCAGTTGACATTTATGAAGATAAAGCAAGATATGTAACATTAAAAAGCATTAGAACTTTTTTCAAATTTGTTATTAATTAAATCTTTCTGGAATTTGGTACACAAGAACTGAACAATGAAGTATAAGAATATTTACCTTTCCCTTTTGACAACTGGAGCATATGTCAAGAGAACCCACGCGAAAAGGATAGCTCAAGGCGTTCTTGCGACCCACATCTAATGGATCTGAGACATGGTATGCGCTACCTACGTATTATTGAAATCAGTATTTTCATATATAATACATTGTCATTTATGCCTTTCTGGATTACATGTTTTTTTTCCAGTTACACAATAGCTTTTAAATATAGAGTTAAACTAAAAAGTTAAAAAAGTCTGAAACATTTAAAGAGAAAATAACGCTGAATAACTTCGCTTATACTTTAGCAAATTGCGCTTAAATGTTACTTAACTGGGAAAAGAAAAATTTCTTTTTCCTAGGTATTAACCACTTTTAGCAAAAATTTTGCGCGATTTCCCATTTTCCTGCGAAGGAAAATTTGGAAAGAGAGCAATTTATCTCGCAAATTGCCACGTGTTACACATTGCAAATTGCATCCCATTTTCAAGTAATCACGGCCAGTTATGGAGTGATCTGAAGCCTGAACATATCTCTCTCAGATAACCCGTCAGTAGCCGATTGCACTGGATCGCTGATGACTGGTAACTACATCCTTTTTCGGTTTCCTGTGACTGGGACAGATGCATAGGTGTTTTCGTGGTTTTCTTTTAGCAACACTGTAGAAAAATTAGGTTATTTGAAAGCAGGAGAGATGAAAAATGAGTAACGCCTTCTCCGGGAATCGAACCACGGACCTCTCGGTTACGAGTCGAGCGTGCTGACCACTACACCACGAAGGCATGCAAAGAAGGTGAAAGGAAATATCTTATATACTCCCACTTTTAAAGGGCGACTGGGATTCAGGGAACCTAATCGGCAAATTCCGGTGGTGGAGAATCATCATCCACTAGCGTTTTAGCTACCCCGCCAGTGTAGAGTCATTAGAATTTATTTTGAAGCAGGAGTCATGAAAAATGAGCAAAGCCTTCGCCGGGAATCGAACCACGGACCTCTCGGTTATGCGTCGAGCGTGCTGACCACTACACCACGAAGGCGTGCGAAGAAAATGGGAGATATACCTTATAACGTAAACACGAGTTAGTTTTCCTTTGAAAGCCCTCCACGAAGGCTTCTTTGAATGCCTTCCACTGTTTTAGCTAGATAGTCTTCGTGTGTTTTCGCTTATTCAGTTAAACAAAGAAGGCAAACTTCGTTCAGAGCACCATCTAAATATTTGGGTTATATGAGACTGGAATATACAGAATACAGAACTCAAGTCATTGCTGTATAGTTTTCGATAAATTCGCATGAATCATGGCTCTTATGATAAAACGGTGCCCCTAAATGGAAGTCAAAATTCAAAAGGTTAACCGGAAATTTAAAAAAAAAAACAGTCTCAGACGTATAGGTACTGAACATGATTTTAACCCAAATTTAGTCTTTAATAAATAATACTTAATATAATTTGTATTGTTTAAATTTCCTTCATACTTTTATAACCGGCTATATACTTTTTATTTTGGCTCTTACAGCAATGTATAAACAACTTAAATAACATTCTATTTTACTTATTTTATGTGATTTGTTAACAAATAAAGTTGATGAAGTTTGGGGTAATGAAATGTATCTCAAATGTATAATAATATCGCTGAAACAGAGACAATAATAATTACATTTCCATTCAAACTTTTTCCATAACTTAACACTGCTATGCTCCTTTCAAGAAGCGACTCCCATATAGCGGCATTTCAGTTGCATTATTGTTTTGTTTTCTTCTGTAATTAAGAGCGGACTCTATATTAGCAGAAAATGCACGGACAGCATAATGCAAATTAGTAGAATATGCACTAAGCTAAATATGCTAGCATATTCCTCTTAATATTTTAAAGAGCAGACTGCCCCTTAAGCAAAAATACGTAGCTGTCAAAAATAACGGTACTGCGCATAAGTCTGATAATTAGTGTACCGCTTTCAGGTCCGTAAAATACTGAAGTTAGATGTACCTGAGCTCAATTTAATGTATTTTTATTATTAATAATTAATTTAAATCTGCTGATTTGTTATAAATTATAGGAAGACAAACTTAAAATGAAGTAATAGTTTTGTTTCTAAAATAAAAATTTGGCTGGAAGTAAAGAAACGCCAAATGCACATTAAAAATTTTTGAATATTCTTAATTTAGAAAATGCAGCATTAATTGACAGATTTAGTTACGTTTATGCATTTTCACGTATAAATATTTATAACTAAATATGATTGATGTTTTTATCATACGCTATGCAACGCAAAGCATGCATGCAGGCATATGTTCTCAAATATAGTGTTAAAATCTGATTTCTAAGCTCACATACATGCGCACACATATATGAGATTATAAAATACCGCCACATTATTAAATTTATTAGTAGAAAACACGTATTTTTTTAAATGACTAAAACATCCGATTAAATTATAGATAGCATACGCAAATAACTTGAGCAGAGTTACTCATTCATATTAATGGCGGCTTTAATTGAAATAAATGGCAATAAGCCTGTCATTTATCAGATGAATTTCATAATTAATAGTATCAATCTAAAATATTAGAATTTCGAACAAAAGTGTTTTTAATATAACTAAAATAAAGTTTCTAGTACGTTCTTTACTTAGTGAAGATATAGCGATGGCATTTTTCCCTTTGTGAAATCAAAATTCTTAAACTGTTTATAAGATGTATTTTAATATTTGATAGCTTTATGCTTATAGTTCAATACATACTTTTTCCTCTTCATTTTTATTTTTAATTTAACAATATGCATTTAATTCTATTTCTTTCATCAATTTAGTAACATTAGTACTTAATATTAACTGAAATCTTAGCATTAGTTGAAAACATGAGAATTATATCACTTGAAGCATATAATAATTAGTTAGTTAAGTCAGAAATAAAACTTTGATTAATTATCATAGTAAGTAAATTTATCAAGTATTACTTTTCGTTCGTTTTGCATTTTATGTCAATACTTAAATTCATAATACCAAACAAAATAAACAACAAAATTTCAATTAGTAAAATAATAATGCTTAACTACAATAGAAGAGAAACACGCCAATGTGACAATCAAATTCACTGAAACAACCTTGTATTTGGCGTACATTTACAAGAACACTCAATCGATTTCGAGGGCAGCTACAGGTCCCTCCTCGTCAGGAGAACAAAATATCTAGAAAGGGAAAGAAAGCTGAGTAACGGCTTTATATACTCTCCGGCAGAACCACCCGCGAGGAGGTAAAGCCATCTATCGGCAAAAATAATCATCAAGGATTATGTTATTAGAATTTTAAAAGCGCTAGGAAGGACTGGATTAGACTTAAAATCGTTCACTAAACTTGCTAAATCTTTGTGAATATGAAAAGCCTCAAGAAAATCCAATTCACCTACGGAAGAAGCTTTTTGAATAATTTTTGCAAGTCCAAAGTCAAAATTATGATTAAATTTCCAACTATGATACGCTATTTCCAACTATGATACGATAATTTTACCTCCTCACGCGTGGTTCTGCCCGAGAGTATATAAAGCCGTTACTCAGCTTTCTTTCCCTTTCTAGATATTTTGTTCTCCTGACGAGGAGGGACCTGTAGCTGCCCTCGAAATCGATTGAGTATTCTTGTAAATGTACGCCAAATACAAGGTTGTTTCAGTGAATAATGCTTAACTTAAGGATACCAGTTAGCGTTGCGTGTTAAGAGTTGTGTTTAATATAAGCTTAATAATTAATAAGTAGATATATGAGTAGTTATTTACGTTTCTAAATTTCTGTATCCGAGACGGTAAAAAATAATGACACAAGTTTTAAAACATATCTCTTTAAAAATCTTTCATCTCTTTAAAAATCCTTCTTATTTTCTAAAAAGGAGGTAGCATTTTCTATAGTTGACTCCGTACAGACTGCGTACTATTATTTAATTTCATAATTAAATAAATTAATTCTAAAACTTGAGATATAATTACATGCACTGTAAGGTATTACGGAGTATTTAATAAAATAATTAAAATGTAATTACAATAATAAAATAATTAAAATGTAAACATTACGTATATTAATAGTTTCTTCACAAATTTGTTTATAAGAGTTTATAAGAATACTTTACAAAAGGTGAGTACCTTAAAACTATTCCTCATAGAAATATAAATTCATCCTGAACGTGTATACACTGAATAACTTATACCCGCTTTAAGAAAAGGGTTTTTACAATTTTTTGTTTATTTTCTCTAACTTGCTTATCTTCACTCATTTGTAGGTAAAGGGGAAAGAAGGAAAAATTGCACACACCTCTTTGTGAACGGTGGGAAATTGTAACCCACGGACATGCGAAAGAACATCTCCCAACTCCGATCTGTACATCATCAAGCTTTTAGAAACGGGGACCATCACATGCATATTCTTCATAAAAGGGTGGGCCAGAAAAATCTTTTATTTCTCAACCCTTCCTTGCTTTTTGTAGAAAATGAATGCCTAAGTTATAAAAAAAAGAATAAAAATCGAGGGGTATTGACTCAGTCGAGATGGCAGACTATGATAAAGTAGGTGTAACTTAGCTCACACGCTTTTACTACAGGGCTAGGGTTGCCAATTGACATAATTTGTCGCATAAAGTCACAAACAGTTTTTCAAATTATTTGGAAAAAAAGCACTTTTTCAACGCGAGTCTATTTCTTTAATTAACCAACTCTACTCTAAATATTAAAATCTTCAATTCCTTTGATGCAAATATGCAAAATATAATACAAAAAATGCTGTTTTTCCGGTGAATAAAATTTTGTTCAATTCAATTCAATTTCTAATAAAATGAAATGCATTTTCTGACGATTCCAATAATTCACAATGTTAAGAAAACGCGTCAATTTTTTTTTATAAAGCATAAAACTTAAATAAAACTCACAATCGTTCGTTTAAATACTTCTGAATTAGCTTTGAAAACTTGAGACTTTCCAAAACTATGCAAATATTAAAATGTTTTTGCACATAATGAATGTACATATATAGGATAACACTGACGATATCGATCTTGCATACCAGAATCAACATACATGATAGTACTTAACGCATCGAAATGAATGTTAATATGTAGAACTCGGAATTAATGTTTTATCTTCTTGATAAATCGAATTTTCATTTATTCGAATTTTTTCCCCTTTCAGTTCTGACTTATCGAAGTTTCAGTCACATTTTACAGTTGATTTGTCGACTTACATAATTTTATCGATGCGCAAGTTTGACGATAATAAGTTTTCCTGTACGAATTTCATTGTACCGTAGTTTTGAAAATATTGAGTTACTTGCATATGACAAAGCCACGACGGCTATTTGCCTAAGAACAAGGATGGCTTCGTGGAGAACTTTCTGATAGAAACGGGCTCGTATTCATGTTACATATGGGGAAATCTCTAAAAACCATGCATGTCCATTTCCTTGGAATCGAATCCAAACAAGATCGAACTGCCAGTATTCAGCTGTCTTAACCACTCGGCCACTAATGGGGCTACTTATCAAAAGAATGCATTCGTGACACCACATTTGTCAACAAAGTTCGGCATTCATTTAAAAGGGCTTTTTATCATTCCAATATATCAAGTTCTGCAATAATTATGTACAGTAATAATGCGTAAATGCTTAGGTATTTCAGTCTGAATAAAAAGTTTTCCAGGAGCTATTTAATAAGAAACTCTGAAAAACTTTCAACGTTAACTCGGGCAAATCATCAGCAAGTCACATAACCTTTTTCATTTAAACAGTTCTTCAAAGGTGATCCACCTAATATTTCAACGTCCCTAATTAAATCACTGACATATGTTTTTCAATGGCCTTCAGTTACATTAAATTTAACGAAAATAGGTAAAAAAACAAAGCACAAAATATTTTTTAATAATCCTTTTGATTTCACAATAATTGCAAACTCATTCAGTAAAATTTTAGTAAAAAACTAAACTAAATAGTTCTTATCAACGCTTAATTACTCTGCATTTATTATTTTCGGAGCTTACTATACTTCCAAATGCAGAGTGTGCTAGAATTAATTGACTTTCTTTACTTATTCTATATTTATTATTTCTTCAACACACTCCAGTTTTAGGATGCATAAAATGTGAAAATTCGCTACACTTTCCATGATCCGAAAATTATATTTCAAATCTGCATAAATTAGCGATCGAAGTTGTTAAACCGACTGCTGAGAATTTTTGTGATCAGTGATGCATCTGTCATAAATCAGAATGCATCTTTTGCAGCTTTTCGTCACAGTCATTGCTTTTAATGCATTCAAAAAGCATACCAACAACTACGTGCTATTGGTTAAGAACTTGCAAAATCTTTAGGCGAAGCGTGACCAAGATGCTTTGCATAGCACATCCTTTTCTTAAGGCGGAAGAGGGCACGTCATTAATCATATCATTACGCAGCTATTGGTCACTTGTTTAAATAGTGTGTGTAACCTGCAATGATAAGAACAACATTGGTTCGAGTAATTTATTTACAGGGTCCACCTATTGTTCTACGAGCGAGAGGTGATATGAATATTAAGTCTATCAAATTTCGACTTCAAAATCCGGGTCAGGAA
This sequence comes from Stegodyphus mimosarum, assembly GCA_000611955.2. NCBI lineage: Eukaryota > Metazoa > Arthropoda > Arachnida > Araneae > Eresidae > Stegodyphus > Stegodyphus mimosarum. Next base: position 293,044 of record KK113744.1, read on the forward strand.
GCAGACGTTACGTTAAACATCTGCAAAATGATTGGTGTGGTTATAAAATGTAAATTAAGTCGGATTAAAACGATTAAGTCAAGAAGAGCTGAAGGATTTAGCTCTACGCTTTTAGATACGCTTTCTCAACCAGTTTTACATCTGCCTTTTCTAAAAAAGATTAAGAATGCACTCGTGATTCAAGTCATAAAGTTATAAGAGGTTAACTACTCTACATTTTGTCCTGTGATGCTGAATGCCAATTAAAATGATCTGTAACGAAAATTCTAAATCAAATTAAGAGGACTAGGAGCATGGGAAATAAACTGGCAATTTTTCTTCAAGGCATAATAAATAGCATACTGCCAGATATATTTTTGTTTGGAAATGCATAGCTAAGTATCTTGACATTCTGGCAATACTTTTCAACTTAGCTTTGCTGTCAGGCGTTTGCAAGTATTAGTAAAGTCTTAGAACTTTTGATATTGTCATTACGACATAATTATTTTGCTCTCGAAACCTGCCATTGTAGAAAAACATTCGAAAAATTATAAAAATATGATTGTGTCAATAATTGCATGTGAGCTGATAAGATTTGAATTTGTGAGTTTTTTACTGCCATAATTCTGAAATGTGTGAGTTAAGAAATCAAAGCTTGTTGTACTTATTTCAGTGCCTTGTATAATCACGGTAATGACCTAATAATGAGAACATAAATTTAATTACGTATTTTCTTATAATAATTTCAAAAAAAAATTGCGAAATCACTGCAACTATTAATAATCTTATTTCAGTGTAAAATTCCATTCTTATATTATTTTGCTAAAAGAATAATTTGTTTTATTACTGAATTAATGTTTTTTATTACTGTGAGTATTAAATAAAAATTATTAATAATCAACACTCTATATTTTTCTCACCATTGAAAGTCACCATGCTTATTAGGTCATACCATATTTTACACTTCATTTTGCTTTAACATCACAGGTATTCAGTGTAAACAGTTTAACTCTATATTTTCAGATTCCTTGCTCAAAAAGCAACAAATAATAATTAAACATAGGAAGATCACATATTGAAATGTAGGAAAGAATTTGGGGAAGTTTTTGTCTGCCATAGAATAAGGCCTCACTCTAAAATCTATGGATAATACCTCTACTTATTGCACTTTTAAAAGCCTTTATTTAACACAGTAGAAACTGTCATACCCTAATTTTCACTTTTTAAAAATTTTATGAAAGACCTTTAGTTGTGAATCTGTTAGCTGTAACTGTCTTCTGGCTCTCTGAGTTTACGTTTCTGACCAGTTCTGCACTTATAACGAAAAAGGCATTATGTTACTTTTTTTAATTGTTTGTAGCTTTTCATTCATAGTTGATTTGGAGGTCATCTTCAAAGACACTACGTTATTTTCTTGACGTGTTGGAGCGTCGAAAAACGGTATGTACGTTTCATTATCATTTATGATTTTAGAAATAATGCGATGTGAGTCATAATTAAGGTAATAACTAAGTAATTAAGCCATAAATATGTAATATTAGATTTTTTTTTACTGATTCTGACATGCTCCACATTTTGGTGTTCTGTTAACTTATAACATTCCTATTAATATTTATTTAAATTTAATTCATAAAGTAAAATATCTCGGATATGCTGCTTCCCTTTTCCTTTGAAACAATAACTGTTAAACTCGGACTGCACTCTTCAAAACTTGCGCTAAAAATAAGAAGAAGGCCAAATTACTACCTGATTGCTTTTATAGCAAATGGATGCAGGTAGCTTATCCCGTCCCTCTCCGACGTTTCGTTCAATAAAAAAATTGCATTATTTATGGCACGACCCAATGCACATAGACTACTTGCAACCATTTGAAGTTAAGCTTTTACTGATTACAACTAATGTTTACTCGCTCTTACGTTAGGTTACTTTTGATGTCAGGAAGTTGAAGAAATGAGCCGGGACTCAAATACACGCCGAGCGTGCTGACCACTACACCAAGAAAGTGGGAGAAGTACTTTATAGACTACCCCCTTTAAAGGGCAATTGGAGATTAGGGGACCCAATTGCCAAATCTTGATAGTGGAGAATCATCATTCACTACCTTTTTAATTCTGGCGCCACTGCAGAGACAATTTTTGAAAGCAAGGCGAGATGAAAAACGAGCAATGCCCTCGCCGGGACTCGAACCACGGACCTCTCGAGTACGCGCCGAGCGTGCGGACCACTACACCATGAAGGCATGTTAAGAAAGCGGGTTAAATACCTTATAATATAACTGTTATCATGTAATTAACAATCGATACCTATCATACTTCACAGCTCCTTATTCTGGAGGGATACGCTGTTAACTAATTTTTCGATTCCAAGGCAATTATATTAATTAATCTTATTATTAATTAACGCACGCCAAACGTAATGATTATTTTATTTACTATCAATCCGTTGTAACTTCTATACCTTAATTGTGGAAGTCATTATTTATTTATTTATGTCAAGTCAATCAATTTTTTCACTTCTAGAGTAAGTGATATAAGTTGAAACATTTCAGAAGAAAGGTCAGAATAGAAATTCAGAGATTAATAAAACTTGAAATAAAATCTTGCATCATAAATCTCCCTTTTATATGAGAAAAAAGAAGGAAAAAAAGGCTGACATTCAAATTGTGTTGGAATTCACCAGTCACAACAAAATTATGAAATTCATCCCGGGGAAGGGGTCGTAGTGTCTTTTTACTATTACATTCAGTGTCAAATTCACCTGCAAGAGACCAGTACGGTATTTGTGTTTAGATAAAAATGGCTATTTTAAAGTAATACTTTCAACGATATAAGAATTAAGATAAAAAAGCAACAACATGGTTTTTTTCTGTATGAAAAAGAATTTATACTTGAAAAAATACTCCCTTGTCTATGATAAAAATACTTAATTATGATAAAAAGGCACTTCGATAAAAATACTTTGTCTATGATAAAAAAGTACTTTGATAAAAGTACCTTGTTTATGATAAAAATACTTTGCAAAACGAACCTCAATCCACCCTTTTTCAATCAAGTTACAGATACCCAAGCCACATTTCTGACTTTCAGTGAATTAAGCGTTAAAAATTTAATATCTAATAAGGCCACCTTTATGACTGAAACTCGATATATCCTCGTACGCATGGATTTAATTAAATTGTATGCCGCGCCTCATTAATTAGAATTTCATCGGATATATTTCTCATAAAACATTCCAAGTTCTCAGTGCTGATTGTTGGACTGTATTAATCGAGCTAGTGTCCCCATATTCCATTAGAATATAAAAAGAAAACAAGCCAATATGAAATTAAAAATTAGTCAAACCTCGAACTTAAATTGACATTGGTTTCATAGGAAAACCTCAACGCTTTTTAAGGTAGCCTGGCACAGGATTGCAATCTTCAAACAGTAAAACATTTCTTCATGGTAGGCTGGAAATACATCCTTCAAACAGTCAAAATATAAATAATAATTGAAAAGTAAATTTTAATTTACAGGCCTTAATCTAATGCCTTAATCTTAATCCTTAATCTATTTATCTAATTTTGATTACTTGCACTTGATTTAAGTCCGGATATTCGAAAGACAACAGCTGGAACTCAATTTATAAAAAACATTCATAAGTCCTTTTTCCTTACATAGCCTTTCGTCTTCCTACTGGTAGAGAACAATGTTGCATCTTCCATGCAAATTTCATAAAATTCTTTGATACTTCTCACATTTTATCCAACAAGTAACTATTGCAATCAGAATTTTTGGAGCCAAGAGAATCTGGTACAAACTATAAATAACTGAGCTACTTCATTTTTGTCATTTATATCAAATGCTTTTCGTGAGAGGGTCCAGAAATATTTTCAAACTATCTGGGCAGTCTAATATGAATTTTTCTTGTAGTTTTAAACGGCAATCTCCTAGGATTCAGCTCTAGTATTTTATTTGCATCTTATTCCAAGCTTTAGGCTTGGTTTTTTTCACTCTATTGGTGGGCACTTAACCGTCTTAGGCTTGGCCACTACTAAGGCTGGAAGTGGTGGCCACTTTGTTATGTAAACACCTAATAGGTGGGCCACCGTTACTTTTTATGAAGGGACGGACAATTACAACCATGTCTTCTCCGGGATTCGAGCCCGGGCCTTCCGTACTGCACTAGGCTTCCCTAATCATTATACCGTCTGGACGGCAGCATTCCGCTTTATGATGAGCCATTATGCTTGCCTTTTTTGTATTTTTTGATGAGAAAAAGCAGTCATTATCTTTGCAACTGCATGATTACAAATATGAATTTCCTTTCGTGCGAAATTTTACGCGATGAGAAATTATTCAGGCAAATTTCACTCATTATGAGTTATTTTTGGCATATGGTTGATGATGACGGTTAATGCAGGAATTTTCTTCTTAAACTTCTTAATTTCAAAAAGATACCAATTACAGTATAAGAAAAATTTAATTTCTCTGTCTTTCGTCAGCATGAATAACCTTCAAAGAGCTTTAAAACGATAATTTTACTTTAATAAATTCAAAATTAATAGAGTTCCGATTCAAAATTATTAGAGATAAATTAAATAGAGTTCTGGAATTCGAATCCCGGGAAGGACACTGTTCATTTTTCACGTTTCCTGCATCGCTATAACATAATGACTACAACGTTTTACCATCTGTGATATTACATTTAGTTACTTAAGTTCATGATTAAGGCAGGTTGAGTAAATCAAACAAGTAGGCATCGAGTTAAACAAAACGTTATATATGAAATTTGCTTCATAGCTTATATTTGCGATAATTTGGGTTAAAGGGACACCTCTAACCGCAGAGCTCTTCTAATTTTTTTTGTATAAATAATAATATCTGGACTAAGTTATTGAAAAACTCTATTGAATTTAATAAAAAATAGTGTCATAATATCACAGCAAAATACGAAGACAGAGCATTTTCTAGATTTCTCTGGTTATTCCCGCTTTGTTAGCAATATTCCAAAAAACGTGTCAGTCTGCTTAAACAGATGTCACAGAAAAATGTTCAGTGACACAAAATCTTATAATTTAGTAACGTGAACCGTTATTCATGAGCAGAAGAGACTCCTCACCTGTGTATTTTCTTTGCTTTAAGATTTTTGCATGCCCTACATAGCATTGATGAGAATACGACTGTAGTGATCGTTCAGTATTGGGTCAGGAATTCAATGTGGATTATATCCAGAGCAGAGTAAGGACAACTTTCGGTGGCAGTTGTAACCTTGAGATCTTCCATGGCCACATTAGCCATACAAAATATCAAAACACCTCTTGTGTCTACATGAAGATTTACAGTAAAATACCAGAAAAATTGGTGCATCAGTTTAGTGCTCAAAATGTCCTAAAAAAGAGCAGAACTGACTGGATGCGACCAGGCGTGGACTCTACGATCATGTGCAAGTGCTTCATAGACAATGAACACTATATGTTCTCTGGAACAGTGAATCCCTCCGTTACTGACATACAAGGGGGTCCAAAAATATGTTGGATTCCGTGGTAAGGGATTCCTGGCTCCATGCATTCCAAATACTTTAGATAATGCTGAGATTTATCGATTTAAATCACAATGGCAAAACTATCAAACTTAGGTGAATGTTCCTGTAACCATCATTGGATGTCTCTAGACTTGTGCGGTTGCACATTCTAGAGTAACGAAGTTCGTTCGTAAACGAACCAGGAGTCCAAGTAAATGTCAGCTAAACAAGTCCCATAATACTATAAATCTACCACAATCTTAAACAGTCCTCTACTGATATAAGAAATCTACTGCTTCATGGGATTTTTTTACATGCACGGATCTTTCATCTGCCTGAAATAACTAGAAACACGATTCATCAGAACAGATTCCTCCCTTCTATTGCTTAAATGGACAGTGATGGTATTTCCAAGTCCAGGCAAGGCACATAACCTCATGTTGTGCATTCATTAGTGGTACAGTAGTTGGGTGTCAGCTTCTAAAGCCCATATGAAGGAATGCACCTTTGCATTGTTTTAAGGCTCATATTTCTTGAGGTGGTCGAGGTGAATTCCGAAATTAATTTAAACAGTGTTACGTGTCTATCATAAAAAATTTCCTTGCTAGCTGATGATGGTTACGCTCATCCACAATTCTTTTACTGTCACATTTTTCTTGTAAGTTTAAACGCTTTGGTAAATTGTATTTATTGTTGGAGAAGAGGGACCTGCCTCTGATCGCCCTCGAAACTGACAGAGTTTTATTTTAAATCCGCCAAACTAAAACTTGTTTTTATACCTAATTATTAAATTTTACATTTACTTGCGTTTCCATTTAATTCTAGCCGAATATTTTAATGCTGAAAAGCTAATTAGTATATAAAAATGACCCTGTAAATACGCACTTAACAGCATTTAATAATTTCAATATATAGTACTTGAAACTTTGGACATTATTTTCGGTAATTAAAAGTGTCCAATCATTTTTGTGAGACACTGAGTATCCTGCTATTTTTCTTTATTCCTCTTCATGAAAATTTAAAGTATTTTTAAGAATTATAAGCTTAAAATTCTTAACTGTCCAAGAAAATAGAATGAAATTCTCAAGTTGATGAATTTTTTAAGCTTAAAAAATGAGCCAGACACACGCCAGAAAGAAAACTTTTATAACATTGGAACTTCAGTGCATTTAAACCTCCACACCATTACCATTAAGAAAAGAATAGACCGTTTTCGGTATGCCGTTTTCAATAGCATAAAGCATAAAACACAGAAAACAAGTTTCAATAAAAGGCGTTTGACGGCATTCGTGTTTATCGACAAGGATGATAGTCAAACATATGGACTTATTGCATAGACTGCTAAAGCAAAAGCCAATCTTTTATTAAAATGTTCAGAAGCACAGTTATCAGATATTAAACAGTTATTCAATTTCTAAAGCAAGGGGAGGTAACGTCCATCGACATTAACAAATAAGCGAATTCGTTAACCTACGCAGGAAAATCATGTTTTTGGCCCCTAAGTGTTATTTGCTATTAAGAAATAATTCCAATTAGACAATCTAGATGGATTTCATACATACTGGCTCAATATGAGGTCCACTCAAGCGCCTCTAATTAATTATCAAGTGGCAGCAATCGAAAATAATTTAGACAGACGAATTTTTCTGTCTAAGGGAAAACTTATACCAGTACTTTGATAAAAGAATGGATTTGCGCGGATGTTAGAAGAAGACCTTGATTTATGCATAGAAGATTTGTGTTGAGAAATATATATTTCAGCAAAGCACCATTTCTATCCATGCATCGAACTATACCAAATAGAGGTTTCAGTAAAAGATGCTGAAGTTATTTCATGGTCTTCACGTACTACGTGCTTGAGCCCTATGGAAAATCTAGGAGGTATATTATATTAAACTGTTTTAGAAGTAAAAAAATATTTGACTGTTTCACAGAGAAACTGCCAAAACTCACACTTCAGATGACATTGCTTATGAAGTTTTGATAGACTTCTTCGAATCGATGACATATTGCATGTTAAAATTTGTGCAAAATCCAAGTATTTCGGATTTGTACTACGCAATTGATAACAAAACAGATTACATAAAAAAACTCTGATGTTCTCTGTTTTGTATTTTTTTTCATATGATCTTTTATAAACATTATTAAAAATTGATGAATGCGGGAAAATTATCATTTTGGAGCAATGATACTATTATCTTAATTAATTAGTTCATTTTTATAATGCTTTTCTCTAACAATTCTGGCAAAATTCAAGGTGTCATAATTTTAACTCTTACTGTATCAGTTAGATAAGAGATGAAAAAACATAACTGAATAACTTGTAACCGACAATGAATGATGCTGAGTTCCCATTTTCTAATACTTCCAGTTTTCAAACGAAAGTATGAAAGATAGACTGAATAAGAAACTTGTAGTAAATAACTTATGTAGTAAATAAAGTAGCATATCACAGCATAGGTCCACATTTCAAATATTTCTAACAGATAAGAAATAGATAATATTTATGGGAACAGTTATTTTCCCGATATCGATTAAATAATATCCAATATATCACCCAATACTCTTCCAGAGTGGCATTTTCGGTAAAACTATCTGTATAGTTTCACTCAGTTTAAAAAGGAAGTAGACAGATTGCCCTCATATTCCTTGCATTGGCTATTCAATCAAATTCAGTCTAATATCATTATGTGTAGAAAAGTCGCCCTGCTGTTGCAGAAACGTACATTACTTCTTTCAAAACTTAGTGTAGAATATATTAATTAATTCGAAAATAAATGTAATATACATATTTGACTCTAAAAGTTAGCATCTCTTACTCTGTAACTTCCTTAAGATAGTTGCTTTACACACTCAATATATATATAGCTTTCTAAACTTAACTAAGCAGCGCAAATAAGGTCTACATCCTATTTCCATGAACTAAATTTTAAGAATTTTTCAGAAATATTGCATTATACATTTTATTTTTATGTCGAATTAACCTCAATCACAATTTAGTAAGCTCAATTAAAATTTGAATGAAAATCAGAAAGTACTAAGTTTGTATTTCTTCAATAAAATGTTAAGCACAACGGACAAGTGTAGCAGTTTAAAAGTAAATAGCTTTATTTTATTTTTCTTTTGTTTTCTTTAAGATATATTTCTTTCACACAGATAAAAACTTTGGTTTGATTATGGTATGAGAATTAAACGAGCCCTTGAGTTATAAAGCCATTTAAATACTCCTCACATCAATTCAAAGCATTTAGTAGGGGAATCACGCCTCAGCATTTCATTTGAGAAAAAGAATAACGTCATCTGATATATTTTTTGCCTTCCTATATCATAGTGTTTATCTTAAGGCGCAATTATAAAAGCATTCGCTCATCCGTGGACACATTTATGACGTATACGATGAAGCCCATCAAACCTTAGACAACTTTTACAACGTTCGGCTACACGAGATTGTTATCGCATATCGAGGGCGAAGATCAGAGTTCTTACTACCAGTCACGAATGCACAACTAATAGAATCCTAGTTTACCTCCTGATATAGAATTCATAATCTTCTAAGAATAGCCACCGCCATGAATTAATTTGTGCTTGATAAAAATTGTCTGTAAAAAAAGTCTCCATAAATATTCAAGATGTTTAAGAGAACAGTTATCAAGTGATATAAAGACAGTTATCTGATTATACAGCCTTTAGTTTTTTCAAGCATTTATCTTGTTTTATCTACTAAGTATAAAACAAAAGATTATTCAAAATATTTTAATGATAGAAATACTTTTCTTTATTTTGTCTAACAAGACATCCTTAACCTATTAACTCCTCAAAAGCAATAGTAAATGTCATTTAAAGAAGGAAAATATGTCTCATTACAACTCCTAAATTCAGAAGAATCTGATAAATTCTGCAATTTATTCAAAAAATTTTTACTTAGAAATATAATTATATTCTTACCTTATAATAATATGCTTATATATATATCAAGATTTATTTAGTTGTAGATAACTTGATATTAAATGAGAACTTCACTAGGGAAGGCACCAATTACACTGCTCAAAGCAATTAAGGGATATTATGATTTGGATGTAAACTGTGGATGAGAAAATGTTTTGGTGACGGATATAAGCGTTGTAAGATATGGAAAAAGAAAAAGAAGCAACGAACAAGGAATAATAAATTTTTTGACAATATTTATTGGTAACCAAAAAATTCACAATTTATGCACATTATACAAACAAACAGAAAATGTAATTTCTCGGATACAAATGAGTCTCAATAAGGTGTGTGGTTTCCTCGGACCGAAAGCAATGTCTCACACCTACGAGGCATGGAATCAATGAGAATCCATTCCTGATAATGTGCAGGGGCGATGCGGCCATTGATAGAAATACTGATCCAGACCATTACTCCCCACCTTCTGCGGGAAGCACTGTGGTCTTGTGTCAAGGAAATAGAAACCATAAGTCTGCGAGGATATAAAGCGGCATGTTGGAGTCGGTTTTGAATAGTCTGAGTCGAAATCTGGTACGAATAGTCTTTTGAAGGTACTGTTGCAGGAAAGTGGTGTTCACAGCCCGATTGTTTCTGGCAGTTAATGTAAAATATCGATGTGATCGATATGCTGCAGGTCGTTTTTCACTTCTTATATAAAACACGTAGTTTTCGATGTCATAGACAAAATTTGCATATTCCGAACTTCGCAAATGTTATAATTTTCCTTTCTACCTTATTTTTGTTAAAAAAGTTGTCGATTATATTGTTATTTCCTACCGAACTCACAACATCTCTTAATTGTTTTGAGCAGTGTATTTTTCAGTCATGGCCAGAATGGAAATGAAATTAGATGTCAGCTAAAATACTAATCGCGTACTAGATTATTGGATGGGATTTTGTAAAAACCACAAATACTTGAATAATCCCAACATAAATTTATTTTTGACATATAACATTCTTGCCATCTACGTCACTCTTAGACGCGTGATGCACCCCCGGAAGTTTTTTATACACTGCTTACATATTAAATAATGAAGAATGCAGCTAAGCGAAGAGATGTCATTTAGCAGGAAAGTGCAAGAGGCAAAAAGCAGGGCGTATATCGTGGCTGGAGTATTTATAAGCTTGGCTCCTTTGTTTTAATCCTGAATGATGATTGAGCAAGAGCTTTCAACTTGCGGTTTTCTGCAGGAAAAGAATGACGTCAGTATTGATGCCTTAAGCGGGTTGTGTTTAAATCAAAATTAGGAATTTAAAGGGCTATTACCAAATAAGTCAGTAATTTGTTAAAAATTTGCCTTCATATTTTTGCATTTCACATGTATATTATACCTTATAATAATATATAATAATTATACATTTATATTTATTTCCACTGACCCAACAGTTTTTCTGCAAAAGTTTCAGCATTCTAGAAAAAAAAATATATTAAGTATCGCATCTTTAAAATATAATTCTCAGGACTATCGAATTAAATAAATGTAATAAGACAGTATTCCTCATTTTCAAAGCTTGCTGATAATGTAAAACATTATAAATGAAATAATCTTTATATAATTAAATTGTCATAATATATATCATGGCAAACACAATACAAATTTTTAAAGCATGAAAAATATTAAGTATTTTTAAAGTATGCTAATATATTCCACGTGATAATATTTTCGATGCTGTAATTCTTTCAACGAAATCTTTTTACTGGACAATTTGAATAACTAGATCTAAATATTTTTCCATTCATCGGAAATACTACGATTTACGTGGTCGATAACTCTTTTTACTAACAAATAAACATGCATTAGATGTCTGATATTATTAGACCTTACTATGTGATTTATATGTATGCATATATGAGCAAAATTAGGAGCATTAAATAACAGTAAAGCATTGTTACTTACGAAAGTTAAGGTCAACTGTATCTTTATAACTCATTACTTGTAAGGATTTCTGAGAACCTGATTTCAACAAAAGTTTTCATTGCGAGAAAATGTTAAATCCGTGTTAACACGCACGTTGAACGTGTCATATTATATTTTTTATCTTACGGAAATCATTGTAATACCATAGTTGGTTTTAACTTAAATGTTAACCAATGTCAGAGCACTTTTTTCTCAGTATGAACGCTTGTCTCGCCAATAGTGGAGGTCGTCGTTTAAATGAAACATAAATTTGTTTTTGTGGTTAAGCTCTTTTATAATGCTCAACAAGCAGCTTAAGATAAAAGTTTCTGAGGGTAATTTTGTTGGATGTCAAATGTTTCAAAAATGACGCACTGATTGCATATTTAAGTTCATGAGAAAATTTTACAGTTTTCATTATTAACAAAATCGAAAAAAAAAAAAAAGTACTCTTTCGTTTTATTTATTTAACATGTTAAAAATCGCTGACTCTTTAAAATGACTTTTTCCGAAAATAATAGTTTGAGTATTATTTCATAATAATACTTCTAGGAATTAAAATTTTCCTGAAATTATTTCCTAAACGTTTCTCGCTTCGCCTCTATTTTTTTATTACGATGAACTCTCTCTTTAGGGTGTCGCAAAATGGAAGAAATACTGTAAGCTAAAAAAAAGATTGATTCAAACTTGTTTCCATTTTCATCACACGGGTATTTTTGCAACCGTAACCAGATATTACGCTAGACTCATTGAATAAGATATCGTTCGTGCAGCTCCACTTCATCATGGACACCACGGGGATGCCCGAGAGCTTGGCACATGTTCTTAAACCTAGATGAAAAAGATGAAGCTAAAATATTCAAGTGAATCACATTTCCGCCCAGATGTACGTTTGTTGCATAAAAACCGAGAAGTTTTCTTTTTACTTTCCGAAAAAAATAAGCACATTGCTTAATATACATTCGCATGAAAAGAGGGCTCAGCATGTAGGAAAAGTAATGGCTGTGTATGATAAATTCAGTAGTTTAATAAAAGAAAGCCGTTTGTATTTATTTAAAATATGGTAATGCAACTGCGTTTTATGAGTAATGTGAGTATGAAGTATTATAAATACTTCTAAAAGATTTATGGTAGTGCTTCTGAACCTCTTCTACAGAGCACACCTCACAAGCATAAATAATTTCACGGCGCATCGCATAAGTAGAAATAATATCATGACACACTGTGAAGCAATATTTTCCTATTTACGTGATTAATTTCTTCTATATGACACTAGGGATTTAATTAGTAATATTTTTTTCAAATATTTTTATATTACAACGCATAAAAATTCCAGCTAGACATTCATTTCAGAGAAGGCTTCTTACTCAGTCTTAAGCCCAATTAAATGAAACAAATAGATTGAAAATGCTTATCCCATAGAGTATCAATGACTGATATTTGGCATAGTATTTTTATATAGTCTCTTTGATCTTCACTGTTAAATTTGATTAAGTGAAATTGTGATTAAATTTTTAGAACCTTGTAGAACTATTAGGTTATTTTGAAGCAAGGGCCATAAAAAATGAGCAATGTCCTCTAAAGGACTCGAACCCGTATCGTTGGAATGCACGACGAGTGTGCTACAGTTACACCATGAAGGCATCCTGAAAGGAGGGAGGAAATACCTTACATACTCCCCCTTTTAAAGGTCAACTGAGGATTAGGGAAGTCAGTCGCCAAATCCTGATGATGACGAATTATTTGGCCCTGTCATTTAATTCGGGTGCCATAGTAATCACTAGGTTATTTTGAAGCAGGAAACATGAAAAAGAGCAATGCTCTCAGCGAGACTCGAACCTAGACTCTTCGAATACACGCCGAATGTGCTATAGTTACACCACGATGGCATGCTGGAAGTATGGAGAAAATACCTTATAACATTTATTTTATTGTATAAAATCTTATGGGGGAAATATAGAAGCAAAATTAATTATATACAAAAGAATTGCTGACTATTTATGAATATGCTAATTATGTAATTTAATGACAAATAAAATTTTTTAATTATTAATATAAATATCTTCAATTTCCTTTTGCCTCAGTTAATATATGTGTTACCTTTTAGTTCCAATGAGATGCTTGAAACTTGTTTCAGCGAGCACAGCTTTGCTATGTGTAGGTCGATGGTCAAAAGAGCTACTCTCAATTCGTGATCAAAGCTTTCCAATACCAATCTGTTTAAATTCTTGATGAGAACAGAAGAGAAATTTTGTTCACACATGTATCGGCCGAAAAGCCCTTCTGTTGTAATTATCTTCAACACAATGCCATGAATGCACATGCTTAGAAGAGTCTTTGCCGAATACACTATCTGTCAGAAGTAAAGTAAACAACTGACCAAGAATGTGACAAATTTCAAACAATTGATGGTCGAAAGTGTGGATGAGCAAATACAACAGATATAATAAATAAAAAGATCAACTAAACTATAAGTTACATAAAATTAATCAATGTATAAGTACAGCTATGCAGTTACATGAAGATACGGTAGTGAGTTTTCAAGTTTAAATAAAAAAAGTTTGTTCAAAATGTTTATAAGAATTTGTTTTACATTTTCAGACTCACTGATAACTCACTTGGCAGCCTAATAGAGTCTGAAGGAATTTGAGCTAATATTACGCAATTAGGACTCAATAACTTTCTCATTCTTTCATATAAATCGAATAACATGTGATCTAATGAAGATGCAAATGGATTTCGAATCCAACTGAATTTCTGTCCTGACATTCCTGATGTTTCTATCTGTCCTGTCTGTCTCTCTGTCCCTTCCTTAAGCGAAGTAATGATAACGTTTTCTTTCAAGCATGCATAGGTGTTGATCTACAAATTCTAGTAGTTCGTTTTTAGGATACCAATTGCAATACCGACTAAAATATTATAAAGGGGACATTTATACCCATCTTTACAAAGCTGAATTTCATTTTGACTCTATTAATTTTGTCAGCGCAAATTAATGTATTCTTCAGTGATCCTTGTATTTTTCGATGAAGTTCATTTATTATTCAAATACTTTAGCTAAGTAGACCATTTTGTTTTGCAACAAGTTTTTGCCTTCCAGCTTAGCTGAATACTGAGAGTTACCCTAAAAAAATAATTTAAATTTTTCATTTGACTCTTTTTTTTGGGGGGGGGAGTAAAACTCACTCGCTCGAAAGCCATAAAGTGATAGAAGTGAGCTACTGGTGGCCACATTTACCAGAGGTAGACTATTTGACATGAGAGGTTCTGTATCAATAAAGCAGTATATTATTTAAACATTAGGAATTCCTGACCGAATGTCGGTTCTTTGACCACTCCTGTCATTTCAGCCATGGCATCATTACACAAATTTACGTAATTTCTATGGGATTTTGTTTATATGAAAGTATTTATGGATTACTTTCAAACTAGCTTTTAGCCCTATCATATAATCAGGACTTTAAGGTTAAATCTTCCGCTCCACACTTCCAGTCTTATCGTGGCACAGCTGTTGGAAAGGTTGTTATATGGTACCTTGAGAAATAAGTCTTCCTTTGCAGCTGTCAGTCCCTAAACAAGTTTAGTAAAATTATCATAATATATTTATTACCTGTGACTTAAAATACTCTGCCTTCCGCCTCATAATTTAGTATTAGGTTCATCTGTAATTTTGCACTGTAAAGGTTTAGTTTAAGTAACTAGTTTTGTTTAAGTTTTATTACTTCTTGTTTTAATCCATCTTTTTGCAGAAAATACGAATTTGTAAAGAATTTGTTGATTTATATTTATTGGTTACTAATAGTAAGTATTTAAGTTTTATGGCAAAGCACACAAGGACTTTTTGCTTAAGAGGAAAACTTTCTAACGTAAAGCGGCTCGTATTCAAGAAATATTTAGGTAAAAGGATAAAAGCTTTTCATTTATATTCATTTGTGGCATATTTTACGAGAGTTCGTTCAAGACTCACTGCCAGATCAGGAACTATATGGGTTTGAATTCACTCCAGAACCTTAAGCATTAGTAAGTTACATTTAAATTTCCACCAATGAATAGATAGTTCACATTTGAATTAAGGTCCTAATTTAATACTGTTGAATGCTTGTGCTGTTAAAGTAAGATAGTTTAATCTAAACCTGTTTTTTTTTGTTTTATTGCTGGTTTATGTGATTACGGTGAAGATCGCCCGGTGGCAAAATGGCTAGCGCGTCCCGCAGCCGCACCACAGGTCCGGGCTCGATCCCCGGGCTAAGCAAGGTTGACTCATCCCTCAAGTGGGTCGATAAAATGAGTACCAAGTTCGATTGGGGACTAAACACCGGGAGGTCCTGCGACAAGCTGACCATTTGCCCAGGGCATACGCTTATGCACTCTGGGGCCCAAAAGGTCAAGAAAGGCAGATAAAGAGCACTGCAGGCCGTGGCCCACTAGGGCTGTTGCAACACTGAGCTTAATTTAGTTTGATTACAGCAAAGCCTCGAGGACTATCTACCTAAACTTCGTAGGGAAATTGGCTCGTATACACGTTACACATGGGGAAAAACCACGAAAACGCCCATGGAGCCAGCCCGTTCACTGGATTCGCCCCTCGGACCGAACTATCAGTGTTCAGCGGATTTACGGCTCGGCCACTGATAGGCCTTAATCTAAACCTAAAAGCTCAATAAACTTCTCACTTGCGCCTTTAAATCGTTACTTTACAAAGCTGTAAATAAGAATATAATATTTTAGTTGTATTTTAAACTTGATCTTTTATTTCACGAGCACATACATTTTCTTGATATGAAAGGTAGTTCGTTATTAACCTACAACCGAACACATATCTAGCCTTTAAAAAAAAGTGAAATTTTCTTCAACTCCACAGTATTTTTTAAACAAAATGTCTCATATCACAGGTTACATTGTATTCGCTTAAGATTCATGTTTCATCACCAAGAAATCTTTAATCACATTTCTACCTGATTGTTACTTGATGCTTAAGTATTAGACGTACCAGCTTCGAGAGTTTTTCAGCATTTCATTATTTAAGCATTTAATCTACTGGTGATTACGCTTTGTTTTTTTAGCTCAATGGTTTTACCTACTAAATCGGCATACTTATATTTACTTCAATTCCCACTAGAGTTTATTGTATGCTTAAGTCGATCCATTATAAAGTCTACTAAAGTCTGCCTCCATTATAAAAACAGATTCAGTCCTATCAAGTAAATCATGATAAAGTCAGATCAAGTAAATCATTTTCACTTAGCATTTAGCAATAATAAGACAATGAATTTTCTCCTCTGCTTTAGTAAAGGAAATAACCCTTACATTTTAAAAAATCTTTAAGAATATCTATAAGACTATCTCGTAACGCTATTTCTCGTTATAATAGGTCACAAAAACGCTGGATATTATGGTATGAAAAAAGGAACATTTTCGACATTTTATTCTGAATAAAATATTTCCCAATTTGGCAAGAGTTTAAAATGAAACGAGAAGCCATCTTTGCGCAAAGAAGCGAAAATTGGATTCTGATAAGCATGTAATATATACTATTCAGTAAGTTCTTAAAAGCGTTGTTTTTCTTAGGCTTTTTCTAGCTAAATAAGAAAGTAAAGGAAGTGATCATAACATTCATTACGGAAAAAATGTAAATAGAAGTTTATGTAACATAGCTGATATAATGCAGCACTGGCCAGCTAAAATGCAGTACCATGAATGAAATATGTAATAGGCTTGAAATTTACGTCATACACAGGCCTCCACACGACATGCAAATAATTAACATTGCAGCGCATTTGCAAATCATATGCGCCAGTAACACTACGTAGAAATGCTGTGAAAAGAGAGCATAGTAAGCTGTAAAAAGAGACTGTTAAATACTGGAATTGTGTTTTTTCCGCTGTTCCTATACTTAGGAAACTTCAAAATGCCTCGTCGAAAAAAACAGCAGTAGTTCAAGGAAGTTTCTGAGTTTGATTGAGAAAAAATTGTTCCTTACAGAGAATGCGAGTTGTATTTCCGAGAAATTGGTGCTCGCGTTGGACGAAAACAAGCCACAGAAAATGCAATTATAGAATCTGTGGGTGCTGGAGGAATGTTCTAACTGACGGGAATGATTTTATCACCAGTAAACGAGAGAATTAGGCATGCTGCGTGCATGGTAGTGACATCGCACAACAACATCAAGAACCCTAGCGCAAGAATTAACAACTGTTGCATAACATCTTGTGTCAGTAAGTATCAATCGATGCTATCTGCAGAAAAGAGGAATCTTTGCAAAGCGTTCCTGAGAGTTATCCTTGACTCTGGAATGCTTGCTTTGTCACTACAGTGGTGCGTTTAAGGCCGGGCACAGACATCGAGATTTGTGCACTGTAAACATCGATACACGATTCGTGATAACAGACATTTATGATTCTTAGCTTATGCATCTCCATGTCGACACGTCACTAGTGTTCAGCTTTAGGTACCATTGAATTTTACTCCTCTACGCACTATGGCACACTCAAGAGCCATCACTATATCTCTGAAATTTGGACTTTGCTGTCATTCTTTACCCCCAAGCCTTGCCGGGGGTCAAATTTCATCATACCAGTGCATTATCACACATGTCGCACAATGTTCATCAATTCTTAATCGTCTACCAGATCGCACTTGGTCCATTCTTTCTTTCGATGTGTCACCCATCAGCACGCATTTTCATAACCCCAAGCATGAATCCAAACCCTCACTCTTTCGATGCTGAGCGTATAGCTCCAGTTATTCCTAGCCGCTACGGCTAAACAAAATGCTGATTTCTTTGAGATTCGTAATCAAACGGGGCTGTAATTTTAATGAATTCGCACTTGCACCTTGTGTATTTGACTTACTTCATGCTGCTTACTTCACGTTCTTCATGCTGCTGCATGTTGGATGGCCAGTAGCGTACATTTTGAGGTAATAAAGGTATTCTAAGTAAGAAATGTCCTCATTTTTTTAATTGTTAATTCAGTTAGTAGCAGGAAAATTTCTGAGGAGTAAAAGAAATTGTACTTGGGTTGAAGGGAAAGTTCTGTCGTATTTTAAAGAAAATATTTGAATACATTTATAAAAACATGTGTTTAATATTAATCAATTATATATGCTCCGTTATTTGCTACAACCTTTTGCCATCTTTCAGGTAACCTGTGAATTCCTGTTGTGTAGAAGTTCTTATCCTTGGAGTTAAAATAGAACACTTGAATTTTTTCCCGTTAGATAATTTTGCAGAGATCTGAACAGGTAATAATCAGATGGTGCAATGTCAGGTGAATGCGGTGGGTGACTAAGGACTTCCCATCCTAAAGCGTTCAGTTTTTGTTGTGTCACCATTGCAGTATACGGGCGAGCACTATCGTGGTGGAACACTATTCCTTTTCTGGACGCTAATGCTGGCCTTTTTTCTTTGATAGCTGCATTCAATTTATTCAGCTGATTGCAGTACAAATCCGCGTTGATGATTTTTCCCTGTTCCTGGTTTGCAGTAAGATTTTGTTCCCTTAATATTTTCGTAAAGAATCCACTTGTCATCTCCAGTAACCAGCCTGTCCAAAAACGGCTTCACATTGTGTCTAATCAGATGTGATGAACACATTCTTACACGATCAGACAAATTCTTTTCCGTTAATTCATGTGGAACCCAAACACTTTGCTTTAACACAAACCCAAAAGATTTAATGTGATCTCCAACAGTTTTATGATGAATGCCAAACTCTTCTGCAATTTTTCGATTTGTTAAATGTTTATTATTTCCCAACATGGATCGCAAAACATCATTATCGATCTTGGATGGTCGTCCAGGGCGATCACTTTCTTTGAGGCTCAGATTCCCGGAACGAAATTTGCTAAACCGTCTTTGACAAGTACGAACATTTACAATATCTTTTCCAAATACCGCACATAAATTTTTACATGCAACCGACGCGTTGCTTCCTTTTCGGAATTCATATAAAATTCAGTATCGTAAATGCATTTTATCTACTGACATGACGAGTACAGAATCTGTGAGGTCTAATTTCATTATTTCATTAACGTTACAGCTTTTAGAGCCACAGTGAAAATTGAATTTCATCTGTCTCAATTATCATTTTCTACAAGATGATCACAAAGTTCCCTTTGAGCTAAAAAAAACTTATCGCTTTATGTATTATTTTACTTTTAATATTTATACATCCTACCATATAGAAGGTATGACTACATGAAGGTCATCCTTCTATGACTTCCTCCATGGTGCAGGCAAAAATGTTTCAATACAAATGATCTTTTATTTGGAATGTGTCTGGATAGATAGTTTAATTTCTTACATGTAGGGAATATGTATATTTTCAAAGATTTCAGGTAGTATGAATCGTTTAAATTAATTCAGAAAGCCATTTTGAATATATTTTTCTATAAAATGTTTTTATCCTTTAATTTTAATATAATGCAAGGTAATAAGGACAAAAAAATATAACTTAAACGAAATTTAAAATATTAACTTTAAAGAGAATGTTGCGGAGATTCACAGAAAACGGTAAGTTCACTAAAGTCAGTTTTCCTAAATCCCTTACCATAAATATACCCGTTCACAGTTTGTTATCAAAAGAAAATAAGAAAATAAATATGAAACAGGAAGTTCAGGTTGAATAATAACACTAAATTTTCCTAATCCTGCCGCTGGATTCCAGTTGGCCACCCTTGTGCTAAAACTCAAGCTGAAATCAGTCATGTCGTGTTGCTTTCATACGTAGAATTGCGAATAAATGCATCTGCATGCTAACATTGTACAAAACATTGTATAATAAACACATCATTGTACAATAGGCACAGTGTTGCATATTAAACACGATATTGTAAAAACTATTTATGTGTATAATGTTGTATAATAAACACAACATTGTACAAAATGTTTTGTGTGCGACATTGTGCAAAATGTTGTATACAAAATGTCCATGACATTTTTCATTGCATGTTGCCATTGTACAAAATGTTTTATATTGCACTGCATATGTACTGTGAAGTACAGAATTTCATAAGTGATTAATAAGAGATTAGCATCTAAATTCCGCTAGGTGGATTATGCAGATTGAAGCTCGTTAATGTGTCATCTGTCTGCGCAGTGGTGCGAAAAAGATCATTTAAATACCTTCAGAGAAATTTGTTTGTGAGATCCGATTACCGAGACGGCCAAAACTGTTCCGAAGTCCTTCTTATGCTTAGTTTTCATATATATGAAGATACTGACACTAAAACGATTAAATTCGATGCATACTTGGGATAGGTCTACAATTTTCGACAATCATTCATATTATTTTTTTCTCGTTATATAAATGCAAGATGTGACCCTGAAAAATTACGATTTGTTTTCCCATACTATTTGTACATGCCTTGCTCGTAGCCGACACAATGCTTTTTATCTTCCAGTTTAGAAGCTTTACAATTACCTAGTAATTAACTGAAAGTAATCAAGTGCAAAAAAAAAGCTCTATTATAAAGAAGCTGGAACCCTTGTAGCATAGTCTCTTTGCTTTCATAAAATGAAATCGATGTTGAAGACTGTTTGGTGAATTATCACCAAGTCCTTTAAAGCAGTACAAAAGTCAGGAGAAGGGTGTAAAGAACCCTTTATTAACTTAAAGTTTTCAGTCGGCACCAACTCGTGCTTACAAAAGCCAGCACTTTTGGCGGAACCGAAAAGGTAATAATTAACTTGAAAATTGATGAAGTTAAGTGTAACCTAACGGCTTCACAGTTTAACTATCGCGCAAGCTAGCTCTGACTCTAAAGTCGGCGTAAACAACCCTAATGGCAAGAATAACTTAAAGCCACGGAAAATTAATCGCTAGAGAATCAGAAATGTCAACGTAGCCTTCAAGCAGGCAGACCATACTTTGACTTCACTTTCCAAAACCTCCCTTTAAATACTAACTTCTTTCTACCTCATTTGAATACACCCGCGCTAGTCAGTTTGCATTCTGGCAAGAAAGTATGAGTTGAAAGAAAGAGCGATAGTAAAGCTGATAGTACATAAAATAAATGTTAATTAAATAAACCTCCAGAACCTTATAAGCAAACAAGATGTGATATTATAAAGAAGCTGGCTAGTTGATGAGAAAACAAGAATTGAGTACTACTTTGATAAACTGATTAAATATTTAATGCTGCCCCCCCAATAGAAACAAGAGACAGAGCAGCTGACTATTACAATGCTTTGTGAAACTGATGGATATATGGGCTTCAGGGAAAAATAATACAAAAACTTAAGATTTGTAATCTGTTTTAGGAATTAAAAGGTTTACCAGTGCAAAAGCAAATGTTGAAACTATATTAACGATTTCTAAGCTAACAGTTTCCCCTTTTTGTTTTTATTTCTCTTTTTAAACTTTTCACATCATAATCACGTCATTCAGTATCAGACCTATAATAAACCCCGTCAAGTGTTTTTCTGGAGAAGAAAAATTATAAAAAAAGTTCATTCAAATAATTCAGCAAAAATATCTTAAAGAACTATCGCATTTTTCCGTGCGAGCTCTTGAAGTGTAACTGGTTTGCTCATCCAGCTACCAACTGAAAGATATGCGGTTCGAAATCCAGGAAAGGTATAGTTGATTTATTACGTTCCCTGGCTTCAAGAAATCTAATGTCTCCACAGTTTCTGCAAGAATCTATTGATATTTACTATGCTAAATGCTTAGATGGATATCGTAAACATGCGTGAAATTATAGAGACACCATAATAAACCACTCTTTCAGTAATTCTTAAAGGACTCGTCATGCCTTATATAACTTTTTTACGTTTACTACTTTCCATATATGATCCATCATAGCTTAATGATTTAAAAGTTATAATACCCAACAAATTGCTAACAATCGCAAACAACTGAATGCACCTTAGCGGCGAAGCGAGTACATACGTAGGGCGGGGGAGAAGAAAAAAGGTCTACCTTTTCAAATTTATTTGTAGTCTTAATAAACATACGAAACAGATCTATCAATATTTTTTAATGAAATTGCCGTTTCCTAGAAAATGCAAGAAAGGATTTATTTATTACTTCCTCTTCTAATAAAGAACACGTTGCACTTTGCCGATCATGTCTTCTCAAATATTACCATTTCTTTTTCTAAGTATTTCCCACAACTTTAGACATTAAGTGCCATTTTCCATGCATGAAATGCAGCCGCGGCATTTTGAGCAAAAGATAAACATATTCACTTAATGTTCTAAAAAGATTAAAGTGCGATGAAGCATTAAGAAAGAACAAAAATTACATTTTGTTTTCCCCGGTTTTACTTGCTCGAAAACACTCGGAAAAATTTATATTAGCGTACTTATATCCAATTTTCTCAGTTAGTATTAACTTCATTTCTGCCTACTAGGAGAGTGATATTAAATGGGATTCTTTCTAGAATCGAATAGAAATGGGTTTATGCAGCAAATAATTTCGAGATATTATAATAACTGCAGTAGAAAATTAGGCAGTTTTCTCAGGCCAAAAGGGGGAAATTATACTAACTACATCTAATGATCAGCAAGGAAATAGAATTGCCGGAGAAATGAGTTCCCTTTTCGATTTAAATTTGCGAAACTTGTCGAGATGTAGAATCTATGTTTTGTTGAAAAAACGACATCAGCTACAATGCATTACATGTTCAACAAATAAATTAGTAGTTTTTGTCCTAATCATTTTTACGCATATGGATATATGTTAATGTAAAGAAAAGGCTATGAAAATCTAAAATGTTACACTAGAAAGAAAATTGAAAGGAATTTTTTGTAGCTATTGTAATGCAGATTCCTGGAAATAAACTCGAGGAAAAAACGTGATAATTGCTGCAGGGGTCGCTAATTACGAAAAGGACAAAAGAGGAAAATATGCAAGGACAAAGGGAAAAACCTCTTCCCTTTTTCGCCTCCTGCAACATGAAAGCGTATTCGAATTTTCCCTAAATGTATGCAGTACTTTTATAGCATTCAGATGGACGAAATGAATGTTCGTTGGTTAGCACTGAATTGGGTGCAATTATTACTTTTAGACATTATTATTACGCAAAAGCAAGTATTCTGCTTCGAAGTTTTACACTGTACAGCAGTACATTTAATTTAAAGTTGGCTTTTTTATTTCTTGGCTTCTTTCAAAATTCCGTATGATTATGCAGCGGTCTCAAACTTACTGGCCCCGAAGCAATTTAGTTACTAAATTACTTTTATTAGTACTCTTCGAAATATCAATATTCTTAGTTACGAATTTTTGCAATAAAAATAATCGCTTTGTTTCGGAGTACATTTGTATTTCAACAACTTTTTTTATTGTAGTTGGAAATTAAACAATCTACAAAAAGAAGCAGACTACTGATGAGCATTTGCAATTTGTGATGAAGGTACTTTCTAGTAATTTTCTTTCAAAATTACAAACTTTGTGATAATCGAAACGCCATAAGGGGCTGTAGTGCTGAAAGGTGTAGCAATAAACAAAATACATTATTTATATATTAATATTATTTTTTCTGCATGCATCCTAGAAAAATCTAATAAATAAGAAAGAGAATAGATTTCATTGTTTTCCTCAAGTTTTATCCCTCTAGAGAAGTTTTCGTGTATTTCCTTTTAGTTTGAAGTAAAAGTAAGTTATTTAGTAGTAACTTCAGTATGATAAAATTGACTAAAAATTAATATGAAAAATCTTAATATTTTGCTGTCGATAAGTTTAAATTACAAATTGTGAGCAAGAAAATTTTCTTGCAGGTGCCAACTATTAGATTTCAGGCAGAAAATAAGTTTATAAATTTGATTTTTTTTTTAAATTTTTATATTTCTACCTTTTGAAAATATTCATTTTTTCTTAATTGTGGCTCGTTTGCTACTTTCAGATCGTGCATTTGGCTCACTTGCAATTTGAATTTGACACCAGTGTTGTAATGTATTAAACTTGAATTATTAAGTGAAGCATAATTTTAAAAAAAATTTTCTTTTAATTTGAAGTATGACTGAAAATCTAATAGACGGTCTCTTAAAAGACTTAATTCTACGGATAGTTAGATTTTGATCGCCCTCTCAAAAATAAAAATTATTTCAACACGTAAAGAGAATGTGCCCATAAAGATCAAAATACGAGGCATACTCGTGCTGTACGTAATAATAAACTTGTACGTAAGTTTACACCGTGTATAAACACTAACAGTGTTCGTAACAGGACCAGTGAAATTTATAAGACTGAGTAGCTGAATTTGCTAAAATCAGCATTAACCGTACCACTGTTCAAATTTTATCAATGATTAATACAAATTTTTATTAATGATTAGTGCAATTCATTTGAAGATTACTCTTGGAAATATACTACATATGACACAATTCTTAATTTTATTAATAAACTCACGTAACATATTTCTACATCAGATTTTTTCTTTCACTGACAAAGTCTTGAATATGTTAAAGCAAATCAATAATTGCTATAACTTATCGTCATCTTCTGTAAGTAGCGCTTTCATCGAAGACCAAAATAATCTTGAGTGTGGGAGATCCTCTTACATTTAAGAGTCAAATCACTCTATACCGTTTTCACAGAAGACAAAAATAATCTTGAATGTAGGAGATCTTCTTATAAAGGGTGTGCATTATTTACTCGCCTTTCCAAAAAAAGCGTACACGTAACTCCCTTACTATGTCTTAAACGCAAAATACAGAATAATATGCATACAAAAAATTAATACTGTCTCTCTATAAATACAGTTTTGGTTCATCGTGTCTATTTTAGAGCATTCATATGTTGCTACAAGAGCGATATAGGTATATATTCATATGAATAAGAAATTTCACTGAGATTTTCGCGTAAAAATTGATCTAAAAAAAGTATACTGGAAAACAATCTGGAAATCTCAGGGCATACTACCAACTTTTATGATATAAAAAGCCAAAAATCAATTATGGCGAAAGCTAAGCAATTGATGACCTTTTCCCAAAGTTCAACAATATTTCTGATTCAGTGCCTAGAAACTTCAGCTGTCTTAGAAGCAAAGAAGTCTTCTAATCTCTCCTTCGCCTCAACTTCATTGAGGCTTGAAAATGTGGCAATGCAAAACCTCGGCTATGCAGTAGAAGAAAACCAGTCAAATCGTCTCAGCCTGGGTAACAGTTTCTAGAAAAGAGTCGCTCAATCCTCATGAGATCTTATTCTGTCTTGTAAGAATCGAACACACCTACTAAGAGCACCTTGCAAAGTGTGCACCTCAACACGTTTGTCAGCAAGATAATGTAGTTTATCAGTATATTTTGGCGATGGAGACGATAACTCGAGAGATCTTTTAAAGGCATAAGACAAGTGAATTTCATCACGAACACGAGATCAGTTTTACTCAGATGCAGCCTTGTTTTCCCTTGTAAAGAAGCATTTAGTTTTAAACTAGCCAGTTTTTGTTCAGTTACTTGTCTTTTTTATCTTCCCTCATTTCCATTTCCTGACAGCATATTTTTCAGTTTATTCAGTTCAGTTTTCAGTGATACTTTAGTTTCGCTTGCGATGCAAACTAGGGTTGAAAAATACTATTTAAGCTGGGGTCTGAGTTATTTCAGATAAAGCTTGTTCTGCCTTTCGGCCAGAGTATTTCGCTTATTTAAGCTTGCTATTTTACGGCCATGGATATTAATTGCTGGTTTGTGTACGTCGGTGGTAGGGCTAAGAGCCAACTCCCGTTTATCTCTGTGCAGCTTCGGCTGGTTATTTAACTTAGTTTTCATTTTATACTTCTAATCTGAGCTGCAGCCAAAAGTATTGGCTGAGTTTGTAAGCACCAGGAGTGCCGTCTGTAAATTCCTTCTTGAACTGAATAAAAGGATCTTTTCACCTTTCTTACGTGTTGTCACAGATAAAGTTTGAACTTAGCAAATAGTCGCTTCACATTTCAAGTAAAGATCTAACGAGCGACGTTAAGTTAAATTAGCTAGAATCTTACATCCTAATGCTTAGACGATTCTTTCTTGTACATTCTGAGGAGGTAAGGTAGCAAAGAACCAGAATTTGCTCACGCTGATTGTCAGTAGAGAAATTTTTCTTCCCTTTAATGAAGATTTCTAATTTTCTTACAAGGATATAGACCCATCACAAAACTGATCGAACTAATAATTAGTACCTCATTTTCTAGCTCTATGTTATCCGAATGCTCTGTTATCAGAATTATTTGATTCAGTAACACGAATTCTAGGTATGGAGCATAGAAAAGACAGCTTTAAGCAAGGACTTGCTCAAAGTTTCATCGTAGCCGATGCTTTACAAGCCGATGATTTCAGCCTAAAAGAACCTTTGTGATACAAGTTAAGTAAACGTTGCTTTGAAGTAATTTTTCGGAAAGTTCTAAAACTGGCAGAATTTTCCCAGTAATCTAATATTACTTCCTATAAGTGGCAATTAAACCTTTAGAAAAATATATACAAAATTATACAGATGACGTTCTCGCAGTTTGTACTGAGATACGTTTTACATAGAAGATAATTTAATGTAATCGGAAAAAAAATTGGGGAAGTTATATTTAGAACAGAGAAATGAGCTCAAAATGATCTTTGTGTCATTCATGATGCTTCTAAGTTTATGATGCTTCTGATGATAAAAGTGATGAAAATTGTTTTAATATTAGGATGTTTTATCCTGAATTTGTAAAGAACCTGGCATTGTGTTCTCTCTTGCTTACATTCATGGTGTAATGGGGTAGCAGCTATAGATGGAAATTGAAAGATCCATGTTTCGAAGTCTGGAGAGAGTTCAACTCATTTCTCATGTTTCCTGGCTTTTAAAAACCTAATAGTCTTTACTAATATATGCATTTCCTAAAATATTTTAAACATGCTAACAACATGCTTTTTAAAGTGCATTGACCAATCCGTTAATTTTAATTGTATGGAAACAAAACTGCAAGGCTTATTTCATCTGTACTTCTCATTTCTTCATATCAATATTATAAAAAAATAAGAAAGTAATTTGCTGGACGTGGGTAGTAATAATAGCAATCAGCAATAGACAACAAAGACACATATTATGAAGTAATTACCTGAAACTTCCATTCCGATATGAATATCGTTTCATTTCAACGGAACGCATGTTTGCTCTATATGCATGCAGTGGGAAATAAGAGCAAAAAAAAAGGGGGGGAGAAATAAAAAAAATGTCGCCAAAATTGAAAAAGAAACGGAAATAAAAATAGAAAGAAGAGCAGCCAATACTTTCACCCGATTGGACAGGAAGCAAATGTCACGCCATTGTGATCCTTTGTTTACTTAGATGGATGATAGCCTAAGCGACACGATTCGGCCTCATTGCCAAGTTTTAGTGGGGAACTTTTTTTTCAGCCCCGAGCCTTATGAATATATTGCCGAAGCGGAAAAACTACCGAAATGCGGTCACTTCTTAAAGGGACTGCCGAGAAATCACCCTAAAATGGGGGGAACGTCGAGGGTTTTTTTTTTTCCATTGGAGGAACTGAGTGGGATGTTTGCTTAAGCACCATGAATAAGAAAGAGCCGTTTATGATATGCTAGCTTTAAGATGGATTCCTGTGTTTTT
The DNA here is from genome assembly GCA_000611955.2 of Stegodyphus mimosarum. Classification (NCBI taxonomy): domain Eukaryota; kingdom Metazoa; phylum Arthropoda; class Arachnida; order Araneae; family Eresidae; genus Stegodyphus; species Stegodyphus mimosarum. Next base: position 320,933 of record KK113744.1, read on the forward strand.
TTATGCATTCATATTGAAAATGATACGAAAATGCTTTTGTGGGAGCCAGGTTGTATTTTACGCGCAGTTGAACGTGGGGCCCTCCTTTACCTGCGACTGAGAGGATATCCATTTAAATTATGGCATTTTAAGGTGTTTCATTTTCATGCAAATTGGTAGTATCTACTACGGTTCTGGGAAAACAGGTTCAGAAAATACTCCCCTTTAAAAGAGGTGCATCTAATATTTCGTTAATGTAATTTATGAACAAATGTACGTATGGATTCTCGCTCTCCGATTTATGACTGCAGTAAATAAACACAGAGAAAAATAATGGACAAGGAAAACTCGCCCACGTGTCACGCTTGAGTTGCAGGAGTAAGAGTAAATTAAATTTTCGTTGGCAAGTGCCTTCAAAATGTTAATTCGCGCAATTCGTTATCTCGAAAGACAATCTCTTTCACAACAAGAGAGGTTTTTAAAGATAAATATTAGCAGTGAGTGTCTACTCTGTAAGTGCCGTTTTACAAAACTTCCACTTCTATTTACATTTAGGCAGCATTATTTCATCGCATCGTGCCCCGTTAATTAATTTCTCTTAAACGAAATTTGCTTGTAGTGTGTCTCTTGGCCTGGCGTAGAAATTAGAGTAGTACAACATAAAATCCATACTTTCATAGTTAAAAATATTTAAAGCTTAATATGAACATTAAAATGCTTGTAAACACGAAAAAAATTGGTAAGCGTTTTTTTAAGCGTTTGTACGAATATTTCCAGTGTCCACTTTCTAACATCCTTACCAGTCTTGTGTGGCAAAAAAATTTTAGAAAAATACCTAATTTTTGAAAAACTTAATAACATTTGAATTAAGTTATTGATGTACTATAGTAAACAAAGCTATAGCAGTAATCAGGACTCTAATAAAATAAAATAGGAAAGAGAGCAAACGCAAGAAAGTAGTTTTCAAATTAAATGTACGAATTTCATAGAATATTCTATTTTTAGTTAGGTGGATTTACGGTTAAATTCATATATATAAACCTAAAAATAGGGCACAGTAAAAATATTTTGGTTCCCTTCCCTCAAATTCAGTAACGTTTTAACTTTCTTATCTGAATTACCACTTTACTTTGCATGATGCAGTGCTATTATTAGGAAGAAATTTCAGCTGTAAAGAGAAGTGAAATTTTGCATTTGCCTTTGAACTGCGGCAATAAAATGCAAGAACAAAATTTTAATAACAGCATCTTGGAAAAGAACAATAAATTTATTTTCTTTTGCACGTAGTGTGCATTTACATTACAAAAAATCCAGCAATAAATGTTTCAGAATCATTGTCCTATTTTAAAATTTAAACAGCTTGATTAATCCTTTTCTTAAAAATGCTAACAAATTATATGTTCGTCTTCTCAACCAAACGTGGAAGAAAAATGTGAAAGACATGTTACCATGGGCAATTTATGAACAAATTTAGTTAGAAATGTTTCTAGTTTATCATTATGATTATATCTGTTTAGAGGCCATATTGGAAACATATCTTTCTCTTAATTGGGCAACAATTAATTGATATCTTAGGATGACGTAAGTGGATGAAACAATCAAGGTTTTGGAGCTCTGGAACCAAAACTACTCTCCATACTCTCCGGAGCCTCTCATCTAAAAAACATGATGTTGCATGCCAAAACAAATGCAATCTTTAAAAGGTAATATGCACATTACATATTGTTTTACATTTTGATATTTCCCAGACGTTGAAACACTAAACATATTTCATTTATTTTAAAATTAAATAAATGACACGTATTCTAAGTTTTAAGTATTATCTTACTTCCTTGCAGATGCTACAGGCATTGATTTTTTTAAAATCATCTGGTTTCTAAAACTCTTAGTGATATTATATTTTACTATACTAAAGTCCATAAGAAATAAATACAGACTACAGCTCAACTAAAATCACGTAATCCAAACAGGCTTAATTTTTTTTTAAACTGTCAGGCTCTCAGCTCGCTATATTATTTTTAAGTGCTATGTAGTTTGTGTTTCTTCGCCTGCCTTGTTACGGAAAATTTAGATAAATTTTGCGAGCAAAATGAAAATTCATGAATATCCCTTTAGTATTTAAGTCTATTACAATGCTGATTTTATCCAAATTACAACTACCCCAAGTTTCTAATATATCTCCCAAAACTTTGATATTATTTTTTCAAATGTATTTCAGCTATAAATTCAGCGTTCTTTTTCTCGCCTCAGGGAGTGTTAGCCCAAAAGATTCACCGATGCCGGCGTTTCTTGATTTATAATATTCTTAGCTTTTTCAGAAGGAAATATGCCTAAAAGTGGGTTTTTCTATATCGCATAATCCCCCTCCCTTTCTTTAAACTATTATTCTTAGAATAAGGGACCTCAGTTTCTTAACCTTTCAGATTTAACCGGACTTGCTGAAAGGTTGTTTTTATGCAAATGCTTCGGAGAAAAGCAGAGGTGAGCAAGCGATACTTCACAAACAGGTTCCGAAGGCATTTACAAACAGAGGTACAACAATTATGGGTAAAAGCACATTTGGCCCGGCATCAATAATTCAACGGAAACAGCTGAGCTCCCCTTCGAGAAATTTTTATGAATTCCTACTGGTTAAATAAAAGAAAAGGAATACTCCTTCTCTTTCCATTTGAAAAACCTTGAGATCAGTAATCAGCAATCTTCTTGTCACTTCTTGAAATTCCTGTCTGTTTTATTTATTCGCTATGGAAAATTAAAGTTGCAGGTAATAGTTTTTTAAAAAATGTTACGTATGTAACTGTTTTTATTGATTACGTACCATTCAAAACCTGATTACGTTTCCATTCAAAAATTGGATATGATTTTGGCACAGTACTTGAAGGTTATCTCTCTGTGAAGGAGGAAGAATCAGTGGAGAACTTCCTAAAAATAAATGGTTGGTATTTACCTTTCAAAGAACAAAAAATACGAAAATGGCCTTTCAATAAGTCAACTCAGCCGATGGTAACCGAAGTCGAGATGAAGTACCACTAACCAGCCATTGCATATTTTCAACCACTAAAAGTAGGCCCATAAAATTATTTACCTATCTTTATTTTGTCTTTTTGTACCAGGTGTGAGCAAACATATTTCCTATCAATCAGAAGTAATGTCATTTAACAGTGTGATTAAAAAATATCTGGCAAAAATGAAAGGCAGTTAAAAAAGGACCTGAAATAAGTAGACTTAGTATTGGAAAGTGTGTGCTGAAATGGTGCACTGAAGGAATGCATTCTTCTGGCGTAAATCATCCTTCTCCGTGAGGATTTTGAGCAACATGTATCGCTAAATGAAAGTGGAATTCCTTAATATGTGTTTTATCTATGAGATCACCACTAAAACGAAACGGCTACTCAAAGGAGGCTCAAAGATCGATTCCTGAGTACCTTCTTTAAGCAGTTGCTACATTTTCGTACACAATCCCATAAATATGTTGTGTAGCAAATTTTCATGTAACACTTAATTATTTAAGTTTGACTTAAGATTAATTTTCATTATTCTAAATTTATGCTACACAACGTTATTTTATTTAATATCTTGTATTTATATTTGCTTTGGTTTAATTTTAATTAGTGGTTTTGGTACTTTAAGATTTGTACGTCTCTTCCACTGGTTACTCGTAAACGCGTTGAAACAGACAATGGAATTAGGTGCTTTCGTAGGTAATAAACTTGATTTAAAATTACTTAACTTAGGTTGATTCTCATTTAACTTATATCATTGGATGCAGAAAAATTAGCCTTTTAATTTAAGAGTACTTTCAAGTCTCTAGCTTAAACAGTTTTTAAGTTACAGTTAATTATTCAACGAATTTTTGCACTTCGAGTATTTTTTTTGGTTGAGGGGGAAAGGATTGAAAAGCGTCACTTTTGCAGTTGATTTCCAAGCCTTTGCTTAGGAATTTTTGTCCGTTGCCTAGGTTTGCTGGTTTTCCCACGCCTACGTCGAATTCTTGGTTCTTCTTTTGGCGGGCTTGGCGAGATTCGGAATTTTGTTCCAGTTCAACTCCTCGATTTTTGGACGATATTAGCAGGGGTTTGTGTGAGGGGTAGAGTTTCAGTTTATTCACCCTTTTGGCGAGTTTTGGCGATATCTAGTGTCCGGACCTGACAAAAAGCGGGTGCAGGTGGGATTGCGAAGCTGTTGGGACGTTTTCGTTTTTGCATTCGGCTGACAAGAAGATAACTTTCTCGGGCGCCTTGGGCATCTTGTTGCTGCAACAGAAAGGATGAATTTGTTTTTTTAACGGGGGGCTTATGGCTCCTGTCACGTCTTACTCCATGGCTTCGGAAATAGTCCTTCAAAAATGTAAATGAAATAATTCTGCAATAGAAAAGGAAATGAAAGAAAATTATATTTCCATGCTTCAACTACCACAGAAATAATGTCCTTCAAAATGGAAAGTAAATATTTCTTCGTCAATTCTACCATCTGATGAAGACTCAGTCCGCTTCTTCAATTTATAAGAACAGAAAAAATCAATAGCCAAGCAACCTGTGTTCCGACCTGAGTTTCCTGATGGCTCTGAAGTTCGTAATACAGAAGGCTGGATGAAACTTCCAAGTTCCTGCGTACTGGGTATTCTTCGAATGTTCGGTGTCCGCCAAGCTGCCGTCGAACCCCCAAATCTCCAGGTTCACATCTTCCGTCAGTTAAGAAGTTTTTCTTTTTGAACTTTAATGTTAACTTAAATTCTTAAAGATTTTTTTTTCATCCAAAATTCTCTGGTTTAATTATTTCTTGAATTTTTTTAAAGATTCTATTATTATCAGAATTTAACTTTTATTTAAATGTTTGCTGTAAAGAATTTTGAAAGGTAGAAAATTTAAATCTTTAATATTTTTGAAGATTTGCTGATTTAACTGAGATCTGAAGAAATTTGTGAGCAGTCTTAAATTGCTCTAGTTAAAGGTATAATTTTTTTTTCCCCTTATGGTGCAATACTATAGGTACTTAACTCTGTACTTCATTATTTGAATTTTCTCTTGTTCTGGGATAAATAAGGTGTAAGAACCTTACAACTGAAAAATGAAATAGAAAATTTTAATTTGTATCTTAACTCATAAAAATAGTTATTACTTAAACAATAGTATTTGAATTGAAGTGGTTACTGTCTAAGATTGCAGTATTTGTGGAAAATATATAAATGTTTAGCTATTTGTTTTCTAAACTAAATAAGGTAGTTCCCGGGGACTAGTATAATTTTATGTTAGTAAATTTGTTTGATATCAGTGTTTTAAGGAAAGTAATAAACTAAGTTAGTATTATTGATTTTATGTGTTTACTTGAATTTCTGATTACACAACATGGTTTCACCAGTAGCAAGGCTCTTCGGGTTGTTGAAACGAAATTTAAAAGGGTACAAACACAACGCAATTCATATTTGTTTAAACTACTAGTATTTTACAGCTTAGTATATAACAAATAAAATGTATTTTAGAGAGCTCCACTTTTGCGTAGCGGTACTTTCCTCTCAAAAGCCGCGCAGATAATGACAGTTAGGTCTAGCAGAACACTTTTAGCTACCGCTCAGTAACGCCATATACCACCTCCAAGCGCCACTCGAGCACATTGTTGCAATATCGGCTTATCTCGCCCCCTCTATCTGCCTTTACATTTCTGCCAGGTATTTTTGAAACACATTGTATAACTAGTTCCAGCCGCCGTGATCGGTATAATGGTTAGCAGTGCTAACTGCCATATCATCGAGCTCGGGTTCAAATCCCAAAGAAGGCATCGATGTTTTGAAGTGCATAGTATCTGTGCGGCATGGGGCACTTAAATGCTGGCGAGCCCAAAGTCCTCTCGAGATGTTTGGTGGTACAGGTACAGGTTGAAGCAAGGCTGCCACCTGTGCATTTCTGTAGAGATATCATAACTATCGCCGGACTTTGCTAACTGTTAAATTTCCACCCCGATTTTGACGAGAAGACGACGGGGGCGGTTCGAGGGTCCTCATCCCTCTTCGCTTAGGCTCGACCTCTGGAGAGGGTCGCCTTGTATTTTGAGTACCTCCTTGCTGCACAGACACTATTCGCTTACAAACATAATATACCTTTTCCGGAACTCGAAACCGGGCCTAGCAGCACAGCTGTCAGTGTCACTAACCACTATGCCGGCTGGGCGGTTGGTTTAGTGGTAGGGGAAGAGGAATAGGATTCTCTTGGATCGACCCTACCTCAGGAGTGTTCTACGTCTAAATTTTGGCAAAGTTGGGCAGTTAATGTTGCACAGAGTTGCACAGCACTATACGGCCAGACTATACGATGAATGTTGACATTATTTTGTCCCACACTCTTCTTCCTGTACCTAACTATTTCCTCGCAAATTAATTTCTTGATAATTAAATGTTCTTCAGCAGTGAAAAAGAAAACTATGGAAACGGTGTGTTTTCTCTAAACATTGCAATTAGTAAAATATTATATGTTATTTATCATTAACTCTCAATTTACGTGTAAATTGTTTAGTAAAATTAACTGAAATAAAATCATTGCAACGCTTGTGCAAACGTTTGATTTGCGATCTGTAATCTCCGGTAGTTTAAAAACATAAAAAAAATTAGATATTTTCATAATAGGTGCCTTCTTTAAAGCGTCAGCACAAATACTTTCTTTGTGAAATGAACTGCGCAAGGATTAATAACTATAATCCAATCGATTTCTTTGAAACACGATTTTTCGTTAAAGTCTGCTTTTTTTTTTCTCGCGAATACAGTTTTCACGAAGTCAACATACTTTTCGAATATATCTGTCATTTTCGCCATTCGCAAATATAAAAAAGTATTTCTTTTGAGTTTGTTTTGTCGGATTACATAGTTTTGATTGCAATTTTTTTAGCTTTTACTATATTAAAATTTCTTTGGAAGAAAAATGGATAAAAACCAACAAAATAAGTAAAAATTTATCGCTGTTTATTAACTATGTATTTCAAATAAAAAATAAATACATTTCAAGCCATAAAATTACTTTACTGTTTACTGTACTGTATAGTTCTAATTTTTTAAGGGAAAAGAATTTATGCTTCAGTATAGTTCACTGCATTTCAGTTCTTAATGATTTGTATTAAAATAAAAAGGCTCTCTGTTCAATTTTTTTTTTTTACTTTAAATAACTCAAGAGACTTTAAAGATGACAAGAGACTTTGTAGAGACATTAGGTTATTTCGGAGCAGGAGACATGAAAAATATGCAATTCCTTCGCCGGGAATCGAACCACGGACCTCTGAATACCGGCTCAGTGTGCTGACCATTACACCACGAAGGCACGCTAAGAATGTGGGAGATATACCTTATATACTCCCCTTTTTAAAGGGCGACTAGGGTTTTAGGGGACCTAGTCGCCAAATCCTGGGTGTGGAGAGTCATCATCCACAACCCTTTTTTAGTTCGGGCGCCAGTGTAGAGAAATTAGTTTTTTTCGGAGCAGGAGACATGAAAAATGAGCAACGCCTTCGCCGGGAATCGAACCACGGACCTCTGAATACCGGCTCAGTGTGCTGACCATTACACCACGAAGGCACGCTAAGAATGTGGGAGATATACCTTATAACTTTAAATAAGTCAATGACTTCTAAAGTTTTTGTACAGCTTCCACTCACAGAAATATTTATATAAAATCATATACCTTATAAATTTTATACCTTAATTAATTTTTAGCAATTATATTTAATAAGCACATTTAAATCTAAACGCTGAAGATCACTTTTTTCCATTTCTTTAAACTGTCAGGATTTCCAAAGTAGGATTCACGGAAAAGGGACAAGTAATGAAATTTTTTTATATTCTCAGGACTACTGTTCCTTCTAGTTGGTTTTGCAAACATAACTGGAGTCCTGAGTCGGAACAGGGAGCTTACTCAAAGCTATGTTCATGCATGTGTAGAAAATGCAACAAAGATAAGGAGGGTTAACTTTACCCTTTATTTTTCACAGCGTACAACCGTTCCCGAACTTCGGGACACAGAGACCAACACTTATGGTCTAAAACGTATAAAATAAGAAATAAACTAACCTAACTAAATGATAACTAAACTTAGGTGCTTTACAGAGAGTAGTAACGCGAAGACTGGCCTTTTAATACTAAGTATGTAGTGAGCGTAATGCAAAGACTACAATACGTCTTCTAATATCAGCGAGAACTAAGTTCTGGCTTTAAAGGCAGACATGAAAAGCACACGTGTCCTAAAGACAGCGAAAACTCTCTCTCTCTCTCTCTCTTTCTCTCTTACTTTTGGTTAAAAGCTATGTCTTAAATACTTATACAGTTTGCAACCTCATTTGCATAAACTAACTCTATTCGCGCTTATTCTGGCCGGAAATGGAAAATAAGAGAGGATAGCAAAGTTTTAAAATAAAATAAACGTTAGTAACACTTAAAATCCTCACAATGTATAATTTTTATGTATAAAAAAGTATTGGATTATTATATACAATAATCCAATGTATTGGATTAGTTGGTTTATATTTTCATTATGGTAAAACATGCAAGGGTTGTATAGTTTAATAGCCTTAAGAGGGATGCCTTTGTACAGAACGTTTTAAGAGAGACTGTCTCGTATCCATGTTATACACGAGAAAACTCCGTAAAGCTTATGCAACCGGACAGTTTCCAGGGAACCGTACTTAAAACGAATTACTGGTGTTCAGCTATTTTATTCACTTATTCAGTAGCTGGTATGACACAATTCTGAAAATTAGGAGCAATAGTAAAATAAAGAGCAGTGTTGTACCATGATTTAAGAGGGTAAATTCTACCGATGAAGATCTAGTACTTAAACCTAGAAATAGAGTCATGCCTTTTGTACGCAATTTTTTAAGAAACTGCAGTGCAACTTATGATCAGTCCCTGGCGCAGAGCTATGGCTGAAAAATATCAAAAGGGGGGTAAGCTAAAAAGACGAGTTACAATATGATCTACGCACGATTGGCTTCATAAAATGGCCGTCGAGCCTCCTTTTTAGATGTCTCTGCCATAAACACGGACATCGCCACTTCCCCTTTCTCTAAAATCCACTTCCCACCACCTATCATCCATCACTATATGGGACTTCTAAAAAAAGAAAGAAAAGATTGAAGGGGCTGACCCCCGTAGCACATGACCCCCTTTTTTATCACATCACTAAGTTGTGCGTTCCATGCGTTTCTAACCTAGCGCCCCCTTTTAGGTTCACCTAAAAAGATACAAAAACTTGCTCGTAGTAGTTACGAAGGTGCATATGAAAGAGATTAAAGAAAAGTCTTGAAGTAGATGAAATATGTTTCTGACTATCACCAGCTTTGATAAACTTTGACTACCTCGTCATGCAGCTGTAATTAATTTATCACTGTAATTTAACAGAAATTCCAAGCGAAGTTAAGTGGTTTATTACAACGCAATAAAATGCTTCCTCATTCCTTGAAAAATGAACGCTAGCAAAGGTTTGATGAAAGAAAATGAAACTTTCATTTACAGAAATGTTTTTGAAACGCGTAACTGAGATTTTTTAATTTATAAATTTTAAAATATTTAATTTTTCGTGTTCTTCTTTCCAAGTTAAGAAAACAGCAAAGATGTCACGTAATATCGTTTGTTACACAACACATTTGTAGTTTTGTGTTTCTGCAAGATAAAAAAGCACTTTTTTAGCGTGAGCGAAACACTTAAATCACCGTGTTTGTTTCCGTGACTTGATCTAACGAAAGAAGTTAAAAGTAATCCAGATCTTTAATTCACAAACTTAATTATGCACGTTCCGTAGGTATAAGTAATTTCTACTTTTAATTTTAGGTTAGGCCATTCGAGTATGACAAGGCTTATAAGGGTTATCTACTTAAGGAGGCCTTCGTGGAAGACTTGTTAAGAGAAATTAGCTTGTTTTCACATTGCACAGAGAAAACTGCAAAAGCTAACAGTGCAAACCAGCCCGTTTGACCGGAATCGAATCCGGATCGGACTCCCAGTAATCAGGATCTTAATACTCGGACACTGGTGGATTGTTTTACCCTGACGGTAATATAGCAAAAGTAATGTAAATTTAAAAAAAAAATTCTGCTGAATTATTATAAATTAATTGAGAAAAATTGATGACTGAACTACATTTAAAACTGAAGCACACGACATGTTTACTTTCCTTGCATTTAAGATAATAAATTTCCTTGTGCCAGTTAGCTGAACTAAAGTTAAAATAAACTCAAGTACAAGAACACCTACCTGCCACGCCCGGGTAGTTAAACGAAAAATCTGCACAAAATACGTTTCAAATAATAAATACAAGGAAAAATAAAATGGATGAAATGCTAATACAAAAATGCAACTAAAATTGAACATACTGAATAAAAATTAAAATATACAAAGGAATTTATTTTACAATAAGCTATCATTCAGAGGGAAAGTTTTGTACAATAGAGGTGTAAGATGTGTGTTTTCTATTCCACATACACAAATGGTAGATCCTACAATGAACCTGGCGAATCCTCGCACAGGCGTGAAATGATACCAGCACAAAAGAAGGGTGAAAATAACCGTTTATTAATTCCAACTAATAACAGAAAGGCACGATCTTCGTGCCTTTCTGTTATTAGTTAACACCGTCAACTTGCGGTGAAACTTAACCGTAGAATATAAACCAATTCAAAGTCTAATTATAATAGTGCTGAATTAGCATATAAAGTTACGGCTAACTTAGGTTGACTCACAAACCAAACAGGTGTGACAATTATTCGAAATGGCCAAAGTGCGTAACAGCGTGAAAGAGAGGTAACAACGAAACGTGCGCTGGCTGGCGAAAACACGATCTGAATAAACTCAGAGATTCACCCGTTTAAATACTCCCTTCACTTAACTTTAAAATTTACATCCTGGTGAGGAAATGCGAGGGGAAATTGAGGAGTTAAAGAAAGGTATCAAACTTAAAATAATTTGTTGTGCAAAATAAAGGAAACTCTACAGAAGAAGGGCGAAATTATGCGAAAAATTTAAAAATTTTCAGAACGTAGCACTTAAAAGCTAGGCGAAAAAATAAGCGAGGAAATACAAGGTATATCATTAATTATCTATCTTTTCTTACCATTAGACAAATGAACTATGCATGCTTTACATAACAAGCATATCTGAAAAATTTCAGCAATAGCACGCAGTAGACTTTCGTTTATGTTAAAGTTTACTCATATGCAAAGGAAAGAAAAAACTTCATTATGTAACAAAAGTTTTGTAAACACTTTTATTAATTCACATTCTAATGACAGTGCTTAAAGTTTCCTCGGGTGATAAAAAGAACAACAGATGTGATCGCTCCATCTTCTTAACAGGAACATACATCACTAAGCGCCGCCTGGAATAATCACTGACCTGACTTTGTTGTAAAAGTTTTACAGTGCTATAGTCATCTTGACAGAAGGAATTATTTCTTCCATATATAAATATTACATGAGCATACAGGACCTGTGTATAAGCACGGATATATTAACTGACTTACTGAGGGAAACTGCCTAGTATTCACGTTATACACGTGGAACAACCAACCATGAAACCAGCCTATTCGGCTGAGATATAACCCAGGTCAAACTCCTAGTATTCAGTGGTCTTAACCACTCGGCCACTGGTGGGGAGCATATAGATTAAGTCACTTCTCACTGTCGTAATACACTCTTAGACAAAAAAAAAAGACTCACCACGACGCCAAGCCCGTTTGCAGTGGTGTCGGGCTCATTCGCACTGGAATGTCACTGACTGGAGTAGAATAATAGTCTTCAGTGATGAGTCCCGCTTTGAACTGAGCCCCGATGACCAACGAATACGAGTCTGGAGATGCCCCAGACAGCGGTGTGATACGAACGTGACTGTCTTCCGGCAGACAGGCCGACAACCAGGAGTGATGATCTGGGGTGCCATTTCATTTCATGGTAGGACCCCTTTGGTTGTCATCCGTCGCAACCTTACAGCACAGCGGTACGTCGACGAAGTTATAAGGCTCGTTGTGTTGCCCTTCATATCACGCCACCATGGGCTTACATTTCAGCAAGATAATGCCCGCTCTCACACTGCACATATTTCTACTGCTTGCCTTAGTGCTTGCCGAACATTACCTTGGCCAGCAAGGTCGCCGGATCTCTCTCCTATTAAGCACGTTTGAAGCATTGTGGGCAGGGCCCTCCAACCAACTCGGGATGTTGACGATCTAATGCGCCAGTTGGACAGAATTTGGTACGATATCCCTCAGGAGGACATCCGCAACCTCTATCAATCGATGCCAAGCCGAATAACTGCTTGCATAAGGGCCAGAGGTGGACAAACGCGTTACTGACTTTCTCACTTTGTGAAGCTCTATCACTTCAATTTTACTCAAACTGTAATCATTTGTTTTTCTGTACATGTACATCACTTCTACAGACTTTCGTCCCATTCGGATAACTCCTTCTTGGTGCATCGTTTTTTTTTTTTTTTCTTTTTTGTCTAAGAGTGTATTTCATGTCCAGAAACATGTAAGAAACATAGGTCCGACAGAAGACGTTAAATCCCCACATTTTCGATTCAACCGGTCTGTTAAAAACATCGCTATTGTGCCTTCTCAAAAGTCCCAAATAATCCGAACTTAGAAAGACTAACAAGGAACGAACTTAAAGAGGAAATTCAATGTGTCATTAGCCACCCTCAATAGACGGATATGTGAGAAAGTGATTATTAATTTCATCAAAAGAGTGCGGTACTACTGAGCAAATTATGTAGAACATATGCGAGACATTATTTTTCATTTTTAAATAGGAATTCCTACGTATTGTAATTATGTAAAAATATTTTCCATTTTCTAAAAACAAAATATTTTATACAGCATATTAAATCCAACGCTTTTGTTCGGAAACCTTTAAATTTTGGAAAACAATGCTCAGGCATTTCGACATAATTGTGCACAAAGTCTTCCAAGAAAGTTTTCTATTAACACTCAGATCGCTGACCTAAGTAGATCGATTTCTATTAACAACAATTTCTCTTAACAAATTTTTATTAACTGTCGGATTGTTAGTAGAATTAAGTTAGCATATTTCCTTACTCATTAATAATAAAGACTACGCGAAAAATACATATTTTAGCGTAGGGTGATTTACGTGAGGACGCAAGTTTCATATACACTCACGTTTGTGAAAATTGCAACACCATGAAGGACTTACGCGAGTGAGCTGAAATTTTCAGGAAATGCAAAGTAGCGCATGATATGCAAATGATTAGAATTGCAAATCCGTAGCGCATGCGTATGCTGAGCAGCGCCCTCTGAACGGCTGATGGATCCGAATAAATAGACGGCTGTAGCGAGGCGTGTATGGTTATCGGTGGTTATCTGCTGGTAAACGTTAACTCCTCAATCTGTACTTATGCCTCGTCGACGAAAGAGAGCGAGATTTGAACAACTTACAGAGTTTGAACGAGGGAGAATCATCGGCCTTCGTGAAGCTGGATTGTCGTATCGTGCAGTAGCCTCTCGTGTGCAGCGTAACAGCAGCACAGTGATGCGCGTTTGGAAGCAGTGGACGGACGAGTGTCGGACAACTCGGAAATCCGGGAGTGGACCCCGAAATGTGACGTCAGCTCGCGATGATAGACACCTGGTCCGCATGGCGCGGACGGACCGTACAGCTTCCTCTAGACAATTGGCAGCACTGTGGTCAATAGCTACAGGTGTTTCATTGTGTGCTTCATCAATTCGTAGACGTCTGCTGCAGTGTGGACTGCGCGCACGGACTCCTTTATACAGGATCCCCCTAACGCACGACCATCGCCGCCTGCGGCTACAATGGGCCAATCAGCATAGAGACTGGCGTGCTGATTGGCAGCATGTCGTGTTTTCTGACGAATCCCGCTTTAATTTGTGGTACCATGATGGCCGCATTCGTGTCAGACGCTATGCCGGTGAACGCCACCTTCCGGAGTGCATTATCGAACGCCACAGTGGACGAACACCCGGAGTTATGGTCTGGGGCGCCATAGCATATCATAGACGATCTCAATTGCTACGAATTGTGGGCAATCTGAACAGCAACCGGTATATCCGTGAAGTTCTACAGCCCGAAGCTGTTCCCTTCCTTCAAAGCTTGCCAGGCGCTGTATTTCAACAGGACAATGCCCGCCCTCATACTGCTCGGATTGTTAAATCCTTCTTTGCAGCGCAGCAGGTACAGCTTCTTCCTTGGCCTGCGTGTTCCCCGGATATGTCGCCAATTGAACATGTGTGGGATGTCATTGGTCGGCGTCTTGCTCGTGATCCTCGTCCTGTTGCGTCTGCAGACGAACTTTGGGTACGCGTACAAACGATATGGAATGCTCTTCCTCAGTCAGACATTCAAACTTTGTTTGACTCCATGCCACGTCGTGTAGCAGCACTTATTGCGGCGCGTGGTGGCCACACAAAATACTGATTCTGATCTCTTGTTCCTGTTTGTTTGCTTTGAACATTTAATCATTTATTTGTACCACTACCACTCAACTGTGTATTAAATTGCATTCAATTATGACGATTCCTTCTTGGTGTTGCAATTTTCACAAACGTGAGTGTATTTTAAGTGGAGAATATTAATTTTCTTACTTGTTTATAAAAAATAGAACTGAACCTCCAGATCAGTGTCTCTTTTTCAGGTTGAAAGGTACTTTTTAAATATTTTTAGATATTTATTAATATTTTATTTTCTTCACCTGCCTAATTTTTAATTTCAATCAAGAATAGTATGCGAAGTTTAACAAACGCCAGTAGTGATTTATTAGTTTATTAATTCATTTAGAACAAAGCGTTTAACCCTTCAATATCACTGGATTTTTTGAAACCCTGAACTAAAATTATATAACATACCAAAATGTATACTGTAAGATATTTGCTCCCTCCTTTCTGCATGCCTTCGTGGTGTAACGGTTAGCACACTCGATGCGTATTTGAGAGGTCCGGGTTCGAGTCCCGGCGAGGACATTGCTCATTTTTCATTACTCCTGCTTAAAAAAACCTAATGATTCTAGAATACTAATTAGCATGTATTCTATTCCAAAAATTCTTCCACTGTTGCTGTATTGACATTGAGATAGCATTCCATCTTTTTTCTGCTTAATATTTCTCTTAATACGCCTTCGGCACTTTGAAATATAATTCGGGCTCAATTCAACATGTCTGGTATCATGGGTATGACCGATTAAATTTAATTTAATAAATATCCAAGAGCTTGTAAGGTTTCCCTTATGTTAATTAACAGTTATTTTAAGTTTTGTATCTTTCCTATCTTATTCTAATTTCAGCTTACAATTTCCTGCCAGAATGTGAATTCAGAAACGCAGATAATGCAGATGAGAATAAGTACTATTTAAGTCGTGACTTAACCGACTTCAAGAGAGAGAGTCTGATTTCCTGCCTAATGCGCGTTTGCCTTCTGGCTACATCTCCCTTAGCTATTACTACGCTCGGCCATATCTTAGGCCCTTGCTAGGCTTCACCGATTTAATTAATACTTAGGGGCCAACTAGTTAGATTCTGATAGCTTCGGCTACATTTCTTAAGAGCTTTAGTTAAGTTAATTTTAGTTTAAATTATTAGTATTTAAGTTCAAGCCCGCGTGGTGGCTTTATTGTAAAGTTCCAAGCCGGAACTGATTGTAAATATACTGAATAATAAAGGGTTTTAAACCCTTCTCAAGTCTCAAGTGTTTTGTTCACACTTAAGCCATTATTCGCTGGTTAAGTGTTCGTGGGGTTCGGAGTTAGAACTTTAAAGATTTAAAGATTTGAACCTCATAAGCTCATTTAAGTTTCTTTTTTTTTCCTTACCAGAATGTACTCTGATTTCTAAGAACAATATAATCCTCTCTACATATATTGAGGGTTAGCTTCGTTCTACATTAAAATTTACCGTATGAATTAAAATTTCACTTTAAATTAAGCTGAAGTTTACACATAATAATCAAATAAGCACATTTTTATATTATTAGGGAAACAGAATAATTTTAATTCTTTAAAGTGTATGTATAAACAGTGTAAGTGTATTAAATCGCCTACAAAGCTTGATTTCTTAGATAAAGACTTTATTATTTTTAATTGGACGATCCCCAAACACTTTTTTTGTTTTTGTTTTCGTTTTCTGAATTCTAGTAAAGCACACGAAGGCCTTTTCTTGGGAAAGAATATCGTGGATTTTTTTTTCAGTTTGTACTATTGAATCTTATTAAGTTCGTTAGAATTCTTTGAAGCAAGAGTACATTAAAAATGAATGATGTCCTTATCGGGACTCGAACCTGTACCTCTCGAATACGCGTCGAGCGTGCTGCTGTTACACCATGAAGGCATGCTGGAAGGAGACAGAAAATGCCTTATAATATTATAAATCAAATTTCCCAACAAATAATTCACACAGTCTGCTTGTTTCGCCTAAGACGAGATTATTAATATTTCTTTTGCTAATTTTCTCTTAACATATCTTCATAGGGCTTCAGGAAGGAAGTCTTCAAAGTTTTCTGTTCTATTCCCTTCAGTTATTTAAAAAACACACACACATACAACTTTCATTATCGTCTTTTCATGTTTAAAATTCCATATAATTTAAACTATTCCCTATAATATAATATGCGAAGGAAGTACCTTCTAATGCATATAACAAAGATTAGAAAAAGGAAAGAGCACGTATGTAAGTATAAATGGCGTAAGTGTTTTCGATGGAAAGGCTAAATATTTAAATATCAGAAAACTGTAGATATATTATTAAAACAATAGCATGTTTTTCTATTTTGGCAAAATAACGTCACCGGTAAAATTAATTTCCTTCTTCTAAATTGTATTTATTTAAGAAGAAAATAACTGAGGAAATTCTGTTTTTGTATTTAAAAGCTTAAACGAATGAAAATGCATTCCGGTTGTTTCAGGATTCAGACTATTAACAAACTTAATATAAAGCAAATTATGTTCGAATCTTAAAAATTTAATTACAAATACTTTTTATGCTTAATTACAAATGCCTTGTATTTCTCATAGATTTTAGACTTCCAAACTTGTACTACCTGCGATTTTTCGGACTTATTTATTACTTATTTTTATTGTACCAAGTAATGTGAAATCAATGCATAAAAGAGCATTATAAAAAAATCATCAATACTTGCAAATACATCCATGCACATTAATTACTACTTTTGGTATAAAAACATGCCACATGCATTTATGAAAATCTATGATTAATCCTTTCAGCTAATGAAACATCTTAATTTATGTCCAATACCCAAAACAAGCAGTATTTTTATGCGCAAGTACTACTTGTTTGTTGCTGTCTTATTGACTGGAAAAGAGATGGCTTTTACAAAAGTGTTCATTTTTCCCACCGCAATAAAAAGTGCAGGAAACTTTTAAGAAGAATATTTTCTTGGGTCCTCTGTTAAAAGAGTTTACAAGAATTATTTGGGGGGCAAGAGAATACTTTATTAGCTCTTAAGAAGAAACTTGCTGAGCGCCTAAGAAATTGGCAATGCAGTGGTGAAACCCTTTAGCGATCAAAAGTATGGGGCTACGT
>KK113744.1:338474-365690 GCA_000611955.2 Stegodyphus mimosarum
CTGACCTCTAATACTAGGCCTTTAGTATTTAATCAAGGACCAAAACCCGATCGTTAAAGTGAAACCTTACCCTTCTCAGGCGAGGTCTTTTACTCGTACTTTTTCTTCATTGTTTTCTTTTTTCTTCTCTGTTTCCCTTCACAAAGCTAATTCGAGGTTGTACGGAACCATGATGGACGTATAAGAGCTATGTTCGTTCCAGTGAAACTTAACCTTTGACATTCATGGTGGATATGGCTCATGCTTCCGGGTGCAACAACACTTGGGTGATGTGTTTTTAGTGTGTTGCATGTGTCACGGTGTCGATCTGTATCAAGGGTGAAGAGTTTTGAAAAGAAACTCGGGTAGAGAGAAGGCAAGGATTCAAGGAGTAGAAGGGTTTGTATTGAACAGGCTCATATTTAATATTTGTAGCAGGCGCTTATTACTTCGTATGAAGGAATGTAGATCAGGTTAGGAGTTTCATATTTTGTCACTGAGAGAGAATTACTCACGGAATTTTTAACCATGAATGTTTCTTAAAATAAACAAAACATGCAAATATTTATTTGTTGAATAATAACTTAAATCTTTGTTTTACCATATGTCAGTAGAATAAAAACCTTTCTTCGATTAGGAAGAGAATAAAGAGTAATTCTAGAATGCAAAGTAATTTTGCACTTTAAGATGTATTTACACTTCATATACGTATTTTTCATATTTTAGGTACATTTTTAATGTTCAGCATTTTTACAAAAAGGAATTTAAAAATGATATAAAACATAAAGTAATCCGCATTTAGTGTTTTTTAATTACGCCATTGTTTATCAATCCCCTTGTTTAATAATTAATGGAAGCTTAAGATTAGCACGTAATCCAGTTGGTGGGCACTGAATAAATGAATGATGGACTAAAATGACTGAATAAGCAATTTCAGTTCATATATTACGAAAAGAATGGGCTGAGTGTTTGTTTTGTATCCTTTGAGACATGAATCAATACCAGCAAAATTTTCGTTAGGAATTTGTAGACGCAAAGCTTCATTTTCAAGTCATGTAATTCTCGCATGTTATCTCATTAACATGCGTTCGTCAGTAGCATTTTCACATGCATTTTTAATTAATTTAAACTCCTGTTTTCATTTAATACCTAAATATGTAACCTGTTTTCATTTAATACCAATATTTTCAAAAGCTTACAATTCAAATAAAATGAAAATGAGCTTGCTTTCCTACCGCATAAATACAAAAAGAATACTGCTTTTAAACTCTTGATTTAAATAACTTGCATGACTTCTTTCCGCGTGAATTTATTCGTAATATATGCAATCCGTAAAGTATGCTCACGTGCCAAACAAATTCATCTCGAGTGTCATTTTGAGTTCGCGTGCCAAAGGTGTTCCCTTGCTGTCATAGGTAAAACACTGCGCGCTTTAGAAGAAAATACTCTGATATATTCCTTGGGTACCTTACCATTAACAGTTTCCTCCAGTATAGAAGCTTTAAAAAAGCTTTAAGCTTTATCCATTGTATTTTTGTTTCACATATTCTCGCATATAAATGATCGACTTACAATTCAAAAGGGAGTCTTTACCAGTCTGTAAAAGTGATGAGTATGAATAAGTGTGCCATCTGCATACCCAGTTCAGCGCATTTACTGAAATGTGGACCTTTTAAGGTATACTTGATTTTTCAAGTCTTTTATTCGTTGACAGACAAGAGCAAAGAAATTCATCCTTTGAATTGAACTTTATGTACGAATAAATAAAATTAAAAACAATTTATAAGAAAAAGGAAACTCCTGATTAAAAAATCGCTTGATATGCACGAATCTTGCATACACGTTATGAGCATGCTTCTAAATTTCACCAAACCTGAAATGAAACAGTACAAGTTAAATGCTAACAATAGGTTTGTAGGTTCTACTTGTTTATCTGCCGCGTGAAAACTGGAAGAGTAGTGACTGTACAAAAGAAGCGTTAAAATTATCCTTTAATTACACTCTTTATAAATTTACAATGCATCAACTCGACGCTATCAAATTACTCCTCTGTTTCTGCGGTAACTGAAACAGTAAGAACTAAACTCGAAATTTGAAGATATTAACAAGTAGTAGAATTACGCCACAGGGCCCAAACTATCTTGTTTCCTAACAGAGCGTTGAAGATCTAGTAGCAGCAAAATAATAGCTGTTACGCCACGTTTAACCAGTATTAGATGCTAAGCAGAAGCTCACGGTACAATAAGCATAGAGTATGCCCCCACTCTCTCTAACTTTCCATTCTAGAACTTGGTATTTAAACCTTTTCTCCCACTGGTAGAATTTGCATTACTTCCTGCGCACTACCAAATTTAAATATTCTGGCATTGAGAATTAGGGGAATGAAGGCTTATAAGAAAGTAACTTAAAATTATATGTAATAAGTTATTTAAAATAAATATAAATCCCTACAGGTTGTCTGATTTCTCATGAACATGTAGCGGGTTCTTACTCCGAAACAGTAATCATTAGTGGAATTTGGATAATCTTTCATGGGGACTAGTCGTCAGTTAACGGGTGCGTTGATCCATTAACGACTAAATCACTGTTCTGCAGAAATTCATTAAATGGATAGAGGTATTTTCAGATTTTGGAGGAAATCTTACCTGAAATTTTATATTGCATTCCTCTATCCATATCACATTTGACGAGTGATATCAGAAACTAGCCTTGGGTGAAAATGGCACCAATGTATATATATATATATCGTAAAGATTCACTTTCGAGTTAAGTGCGACTCCTCCCTCAGTTGCAAAAAAGGTGACATCTTCTCATTCGTTCTTCTCGGACGTAAAGAATGTCAGTCTATCTTTGCGTGACTATTAAAATTCTTTAAACGAAACTCTTAAAATTACACATTCTACTAAATTGTGACGCACGGATACAGGGGCATTACACTTTGAGCAAATGGTTTCACTCTCGGCTTTTAGAAGATAATAGAAGATAATTATACGTAATGTGAGAGTGGAGAATTCTAAGTTGAATCAAAAGCACATCCACCCTCCGGCATATATTGGTTTCTCAGTCTTCCACTTTAGATTTTACACTTCTCAGCTTGTTGCAAAACTAAATGTCCAAGAGTTACTGCCATTTATTGGTGATATTCTGCTTGATGACAGTGCTGATCTTTAAAAGGCACAAAATGACTTGACAGTTCAAAGGAAGACTTAGCTGTGATGCGTGCAAGCTCATTGCCTTTTGTTCCCATGTATTCAGAAACTCAGTAGTAAACCTACTTTCTTCAAGTTCCAATTTAGTAGTTTTATCACATCAGCAACTACTGAATTCCGAGCTTGAAAAATGTTTCTAAAGGTTTTAGGGTACTAAACGTGTCAGTCTAAATTATGAATTTCCTACGGCATATTTTAGAAATGAAGGAAAGGTCAGTACAGAGCAAATATCATGCAAACAGATACCAAGTGTCTGCCAGTCACATAAGATGCTCCAACGTGATTAGTTCCTTTCGACCCTTCCATATATAGGAGTACTAGGCGAACTCTTCGATCACTGGGCGCACTCTTCAAGAGAAAGAAGGCACCCGAGATAGTCGTGCTTCTAACAAACGCTTACACATGTCATCAAGCAA
Source organism: Stegodyphus mimosarum (assembly GCA_000611955.2). NCBI lineage: Eukaryota > Metazoa > Arthropoda > Arachnida > Araneae > Eresidae > Stegodyphus > Stegodyphus mimosarum. Next base: position 342,079 of record KK113744.1, read on the forward strand.
AAGCAGCTAAGCGTGGATAATCAGGCTGAGATAATATATTGAAACAGTGAAGAAACAGTTGCTCATGCCTCAACTGAAGTGACGATCGTAACAATTAACATACAAACTCTGAATAGGAGAAGTTTTAAACGATCTGGAACATATCCGCAGAGCCTGCTGGTGTATAGGATCGAGTTTTAGTGATATAGAAGATCGTGAGGAAAGATGAACCACTGAATTATAATCTAATCAAGTGGATAAGTGCTCTACAGATATGAAGCAATGAGCAACGATCCGCACCTAAAGAGTTGTTCGCTAGAACTTTCAGATTGTTCAATGTTTTTAAATATTTCTTCTTCAAATACATGACATAAGAAAGAAAGTTCAGTTTTCCGTTGAACATCATTCCTAAGAACTTCACTTCGGACACCACAGGAATTAAAGATCCTGGTGGTGAAGCTCAAGCTCAGGATGAAAATTATGCTTTCTGCAGAAGTGGACACACGTTTTTTTTCTTTTAAAAGTACAAATCCTTCTTTGTTTGACCATTTTGGGATCCTGTTAAAAGCGATATGTAATTCTCTCTTCACATTTCTCATATCTGAACCTTGGCAGCTTATCTGAGGATCAACATATAATGTTCCCGAAACAGTAGGGAGAAGCTCCCTTAACACGGAATTTATTTTTAAGCTGAACAATGTGATCGTTAGCACAGAGCCTTCAGGCACACCCTCTTCTTATTCGAATACATCTGACAATGCGGAGCCAAACCTTACTTTAAGTGTCTTAAACTTCAAAAAATTTTGAATGAAAATGGACAGATCGCCGCGCAAGCCACTAAAATGAAAAACATGCAAAATACCGTATCTACATGGCTTATCGTAATTCTTTTCTGTGTTAAGACACACAGAAACAAAATGATTTCTTCTGATAAAGGCTTTACGAATAGAGCTTTCAAGAAAGAAAATATTATCACTAGCTGCTCTACCTTTATGGACCCCTGTCTGATATGGTGATATTTCGTTGCTCTTTTCTAAGAAATACATACGGCGGCTCAAACAGCTTGCAAACGCAACTATTAGTAAGTGCGATGGACCGATATTTCGAGGGATTCGTCGGGTCTTTTGCTGACTTAACTATAAGAATAACAACAGCTTTCTTCTATACACTGGGAAAGATTTTCTCTTTCCATACTCGACTGTATAGACAGAAAAGAGAAGTCAGTGACGTATAGAAGAGACGCTTCAGCATTTCATAATTGACACCATTTGGACCGGAACATGACCTAGCTATATCTGTAATATCTGAATATCTGCAATAAAATTCAAGCATAGTAAAATCGTCTATAAGGCTCCAGGTTGTAAGAGTTAAAAAGAATAGGAAATTTTTAGGCGCATAGCTTAAAAGGAAGCAATGTTGGAGGGTAATTGCTGCAGATGGAGATGGCAGTAAAGTTTTCCCCAAGAAAATTTGCAATTTCTTCTGTATTGCTGATCTCTCGACCACCTTTTTCAAAAGAGAAAGTGAGTAGTCATTGTACATTCCTCATTCCTCTCTAAATCTTTCCATACTCGCTTACTTGGCGTAGAGGAAGTTATGTATGATACATAGAATATTCACAAATCTCTCTGACTCTGCCGTCGTATGCTTCTTGCATTTGTTTTGTCTTTTTTGAAGACTATAAGGTTTGATGAAATGAGGTATCCACGAAAAACTCCCCAAGCTTTACTTTGCTGTTCCAGAGTTTTATGGCATTCTTGGTTCCGCCATAGTTCTGAGTTTTTTGTCGTTTTCTTGATGTCGCAGGAACATAGAATGTAGCTGCCTGAATAATACAATCTGTAACGGCTTTCTTTGCATCATTGATAAACACATTGCTCATCATTTCTGCCGTAATCTCTGCAAGAGATAAGAAAAGTTGAACGTCAAGATGAAGCGCTGCAAACGCATAAAGGAAAATTGAGAATTATATATTTTATACGTTTTTAAATATCACATGGAAATCCTTTAATGAATGTGTTTAACTACTAAAATTGAAAAGATATATTTAAAACTCAAAAACTTTTCGACATTCTGTAATTAATTACCTCGAACCATTTATCTTTCCTAACGTACCCATTTCAAAAAAACATCACTGGCTTTCCAGTCGACGTTGCAAGCTGTGAAAGATCATTTTTTAAAATAAAATTAATTACTTATTTATGTTCTAGTATATCCAAGAAGGATTTCTGTAACTGTTCTTAAAACAACAACAGTTGAAAGTTACGAATATGCCGAGTTACACATAAAAGAAATAATTTCTATTTTAATTCCTCTAAAATGAAAAAAAATAAAAAAATTAGGTTTAAAAAAATAATAATTTATTGCTGAATTAATTCAATTTTTATGCATAAGTGTTTAATTAATTTTCAGTTATATATTTTTCATTAAAATAGAATTTAATCGTTTAAAATATGGTTCTCTTGCTTATTTCTTCTTCCAAATTCACTTTTACCACTGAACGAAAATGGAAATTTAAAAAAAAACTGACCTTGAAGGGAGCATTTTTTAAATTGACACTGCTTAACAGTCTAGTGCCGACCCTCTACATAAATATAGTTTTACAGTACCTGAAAACAAGATTATATGCACTAATCAAATAACAGAATGGTAATTTTTATAATTTAAAGAAGCACCGAGCGACAAAATTTAGGACAGAAATATTTGGATTTGGATTTATTGAATTACGGCAAAGTACACTAAGGCTGTCTGCCCAAGAGGAGGGATGATTTAGAACACAAAGGCGAAAATATCACGGCAAAAACATCGCGAACGTAAACGTCAAGGAGAAAACAATGCAAAGAGAATACTTGGTCGTACAAAAGAGCTTGGGAAAAAGCAAGGAGAGAAAAGAAAGAAACATCGAAGTTCTAACATCATCGCAGTGTTCTAACAGGAGAAAACATCGTAGTTCTAAAGCACCGTGCTGTAACAGTTTTAAAATACTGTCGTAGGAAATAGCGTGGTACAAAGGATTTACAAATCATCCCATGACGGTAACATGGCAGACATATGCTTTTCAGGCTTTAAAAGTTGTAAATGCATGTTTGCATAATAATTTGTGACGGCAGGAAGGAATAAGAACTACTTTTATCTCTATGTTTTATATTTTGTAATTAATTAATTTGTTTTGCTACGAAAGCAAGAAGGAAGCTTTAGCCTTAAATAAAAATGAGTAGAAAATTAAATACTAAAAGCAGGTTAATAGAATTTTAAATTTATGCACTTAGCTATTAAAGTATGTTAGTTAATTAATATCTTCTATAAAGTTGTACTGGCAGTTTTTCAATAAAAATGATCAGAAAGGGAAGATGAGTAACTGAGGGAGATTACTTATATTAAAATGTTTTAATTAATTCTTAAATTTTAAAATTATTTTCTTTCATTTTGTTAACCGCACATTCTGTAAGTAAGAATTAAGTCTTGTTTTATTTCGTCTTCATCAGCATTTTCAAGTACATCAACATTTTCAAGTACAACTGTTTGGTTGCTTCGTTCGTTATGTAGAAACATGTCAGAGGTAGCTACATAATATTTCAGTAGGGGATTTGAATTTATTGAATTATGGCAAAGCACACTAGGGCTGTCTGGCTAATGGAAGGGATCCATTTATGGAGCACTTTCTCGCGAACTGGCTAGTATATATGTTACGCATTAGGAAAACCACAAAAAATCTCATGCAGCCAGTTCTCTCATCGGCTCTAATTATCAGTGTTCAGCGACATTACAGCTCGAAAACTAGCATTAACGGAAATTAATTCGTTTCTATGTCAGTTATTGTGAAGATTCAAATTTAAAATAATACCTGGAAAATTTAACCGCAGATTTTTTTCAGAAATAATATAAGATTACACTAAACTCTCTTGGCGAATATCTGTCTATGACGGCCAGTGTTTCTGAGAACTTAATAGGTATTAAATTTATACCTTTCTAACAGCCGGCCAAATGGAATAGTCGTTGTGAATCTGACTATTGTACCCCGCGTTCGAATCTCGAAGATGGCATAGATGTCTGTAAATGTAGAGTGTCTGTGCGGCATAGAGGCACTCTAAATATACGGCGAGCCGAAAGCAGTCTTATGTGGATTGGTGGCAGGAAAAGAGGGGCGGAAGGCCCTCGGACCCACTCCCTGGGGTGCTGTCCCTGAAAATTGAGGTGGAACTGGACAAAATCGTTCTGTCACCTATATGATGCCCAAGGCTCTTGCCAACTACAGATCGTAAATCGTCGTTTTAAAGAAGATTCTTTACATTTAGCGTTGTATATAGATATTTCTTATTAAATGCTTTAAAAATATTATTTAATTTTTTCTGACATATTTTATTTAAAATATTTTACGTGTTGCTTGACCGTTTATAATATATGGTGAACTATTTCGTGCCAATAACCTACTAAGAAGATATCTCTTGGAATGCTTAGCTGTGCTTTGAACATCTATCTGCAAACATTAGTATTGAATCTCATCTCTGTATGGCGACCATCTTCATAGGAAAATAAGTTATCTAGACCTTGGATGGTCGATTTAGAGTTAGTTCATTTTATCTAATATTCCCATTTAGGTATTTTTTTACTGACTTCAGAAAATATTATTTAATTTTTGGAATATTTTTATTTGTAGCAATATACTCCGAAAATTATCAAAATATCTACGAGCACCTGTAAACTACGGTATTAAACGTCATATTTATAAGATGAACCAAATCATCTGGAACCATGTATGGTGTCTTAGGAATGGTTCACTGTCCACAAAGTTTTCATATACTTTGCGTTTCATTTTTAATCTTAACATTTAGGGACGTAAATATTTTGCGGAAAAACATACTCAAAATGAGACTTCACATTTCTTGTATGTATATACGTGGTATTTGGTCTCAATGCTTGTCTTCTGTAATATTATAATCAAAGAAAATTTTAAAATATACTTGAAACAAATGGTGTTTATTAATCCGGATGTATTATTAAATACTGGCAAAACTAGTGAGCATTGTGTGACCTGCAATCCCAACATTCATTATTACCTCTGCTTTGTACAGAACCTCGCTACATCAGATGTTAATTGATTCACTTATTCCAAAGTTAATTCATTATGAGAGTATAAAAATTTTATGCCTTGAGAGAGATATATCTTTACAGACTTACTAAGATTTACAGAAATATCTAAAATGCTCTGATACTTTTATTCGTATTGCTAATTTTTAGCGAAAGGAAAGAAAAAAGTGTATTAAATTGATCTTTTTAATATAATTAATTAATGAAATTACATATTAATTAAATATATCTGCATGTAGGAAGACAAATATGCAAAAGAGGCAGAGAGTTTTACCAAAATAAAAACAATGAACAATGATCCAAAAATGTTTGAAAAACTGTGGTTTAAACAATTCTGGGTTCTTGTTTTAAAATGCGTGTCAGTTTTGAACTTACAAATAATATTTAGTCAAAAGATGAAATGTTGTTTCTATTTCTTCGATTACTAAGCACATGGAGCACCTTCAGTGACCGGAACTTTTAGCTCTCTTCATTTAGCCAAATGGTCTTTAGTGCACGGGTGGCTCAGAATGCCAGTATTTAAGCTTGCTACCTCGATGACAACCTACGGAGGAAAGAAATGTGTTATTCCCATCTTCATAGACATACACGTTCTAAAGACGATATATTGTTGCCGACCCTCCACAACAAAGTGGTAGGACAGTATACAGATATAAATAATTTCCTGTCCTGGATGCATCGTAACATGTTTATTGTAAAAAGATTTCTTTACAGCGTCTTATTTGGCAATGTTTTAATGATTCAGCAGAAGCGAGGATATTCTTTTGCAAAACTAAAAGTTACATTTCAGGAAATAACATAAGCAACTAAGAGACAGAGAGCGTCAACAGTTCATAGTAGATATTTTAAACTTTTCGCATGAGCTAATTAATTATCAAAAAGATCCACTAGATAAAATGTTTATAAACTTAGTTATAAATGCTTGCACACGTATCTTACGTTTAAAACACAAAATCGAAACCTGAAATTTCCATTACATGTAAACTGTAGTACTGAAATATATATCATTTGTGAATAAAATTAATATTACGTTTCTCTTGCATCATAAAACTTATAAATTTAATAAAAAACTAAAAGATAATTTTGTGCTATTTTAAATGTAAAATATGAAAATCAAAGTTTCTTCTTCGAAAATACCTTTTTTCAAAATATTTTAGATGCTTTGATAGTGCGTAAAAGCACAAAATATATTCATTTTACTGAAAAAGGATTATTTCTAATCACTTTAATTAAAAAAAATCATCGTCGAAGCGAACACGGTTATTACTTTTTAATTATGATTTATATTCAAAATCATACGCTCATAAAATGCTTAAAGTAACGCGTTATTCAGTTGCTGTAAATTAAAAAAGAGTGACTTTTTCAATTTACAGCAACTGGCGACTAAAATATGAAAAATGTTTCAGAAACTTTTCATTCATTGAAAATAAAAATTGACGTAAAATATATACAGTTATTATCCTTGAAAACTACCTCACTGAAGGCAGTTTAATTAAATATTTATTTATCAATCAAAAATTTACATGGATAAATAGTCGTCTCAGACTTCCTAGGGCAAAGAGTCACCACAAAATTAAATCTCACTGAAAAATATCAATGCAATTTCGATACAGATTTCTGGTGCGATTGGGTATAAATTAAAATAGTTTGAAAACTCAGACCTTCCAAACAAAAACATGATCTTAAGAAGTGAAAGACATCGAACAATAGTTCCCTTCTTGTTTCCTTTAGAAACGATATCATAGAATTCGCATTTCCTAAGTGATAATTCATCAGCATTTTAACAGCAGACGTGCCTGTCAACTTATGGAATAACCTTTCACAGTAAACTGATTATTAGTCTTTTCCGGAAGACGTCGCTACGAGATAACTCAGAATGTGTTAAAAGAGAACAAAAAATAGTGCACAATTTTTCAAATAAAAAAATCGAAAAATTAAATGTTTACTAAAGCAAATAAATATTACCTAAACGAGAAAGCTAAATTCAGTGAATCTTCTCTAACATAACTATTTACGGTTTTAAATAATTCCATCTATGAAGGTGGTTCTGTTAGGAGGCTGAGATTTAATACCAAAGTTTCATAGCTATGCTGCTCACCTTTAGAGCTGGTCATCATAGGAAGATGTATACTATAAAAGCAATAACTAAAATTAATAAAAGCAATAACAAATAGCAAATAAATCAAGCATAAACTAAAAAAAATCTTCCAATAAAATGACTTAGTTTACTAAATATATGTTCTTTATAGCCCGTGTGTGAAAAGCTCTAAATGTGTTCTAATATTACAGCCAGGACTAACTTGCAATATCTAAAATTAGAAGTGCTAGAACTCTATTGAACGCCGCCGTCAGAAAAGGAATAAAAATAAATAAGTAAAGTAATAGATAAAGCAATAAATAATGAATTATTAAATAAAATATGAAAGGACAAAATATTAATAAATTTAGTTAATAATAAATAAGTCGATAATGAATTAAAATAACCTAAAAGTTAAGTGAAGTAGAGTAAATTAATAATAAATAAAGTCGAAAAAGTTAAGTGAAATAATTAAAGATAATTATTTCACTTAATTTTTATAATTAATCTATGATGTAACGCAAAGCTGTATATTTAATGTAGTTAGTAAAGACTTTACTGTGGGACTGAGGTAAAAAATAATAATTCCTTTTACACAATTTCAAAGTTATAGGCATGTTCCGGATGCGCTAAGACGACACCTCTGAATACAGCAATATATTCCATAGTTGTCCACCCCAGAAAGAATCAGACAGCCTTTTCACTTGTCCCCTATTGGCTGAAATTGTGTCATTCGAAGTCAAATGTGACAGATTTTCGTACCCATAGGAGCGTCTGTTGATTTTTAAGAGAAAAGTGATTACCCTTCAAAGGGGTAAATTCTTACTTTATTTCACTTTCTTATGGAGAAGATACGAAGGATTTTCGGCATTCGGTAGTTTGAAATACTCAAAAATGTGCCCTCTTTTGTGTGAGAATTTAGCGTCTTAAAAGAGTCATCAGCTTTCTAGCTCATTTTCGAATAAAAAAAAAACCTGCCTATAATTCCTCTAAGTTCGGATATTTGCTAGCCAGCTTCGAGTAGCGGAGTTTCATTCCATAGTCGAACGTTGTTTTTCTCTCTCGGGACACTCTGATGTCGATGCTTTAGTACAGTTGCGTTCTGCAAGGTTTCGTGGATTTGGAGTGATTGACGACAACACTTGATGAAAAATCAAAACACAGTTTATTCGCCAGGATAGCTCCAAAAACACATTTACAGTTGTCGAAAAACTATGACACGCTGAAACAAGCACGCTGAAACAATCAGCCACACAGCCTTCAGGCTATCAGGTTATAACGGTGAAGACAACTTCACGGCAAAGCACTAGAGTGCTACTCCCGACTCGATTCGGTCATTCTCGGAACTCAAAGTACTCTCGAGACTCTCCACACTACAACTCGCGATGCACTCGATAGCCTCAAAGATGCACACTCTCGATGCACCAACTCGTGATACACTCCACGACCAATTCAACACTAGACTAGACTGCTTCTCCGCGTACAGGCAGGGTTTGTATAGCTTTTGGCTTGCCTTCAAGAACATTTTGGGACAAACCGGTAAGAATTCGATCTAGAATGTTCTCCATCCGTCTATGGCATCGTCGCCAATTGGGCGAATTCGCATCCAATATGGCAACCCTGCCTTCCTTTGCCATTTTCTGGGAGCCCAAAAACCGCCTTGCGGGGAAGCTATCTTACCACGGCTGGACATTTCGTAACAGTACAATATGGGGAGCGCATGCATAGTGCTAGTTGTTGTAAAACTTTACTTATTACGAGTTACTAGTTATCTGTTTGCAGTTTCAGATTAATTACAGATTCCTGCAATCGATTTCATAATTAACCGGTTAATTATGAAATTAATCTCAGGAAGATGCATTGATGGATTATCTTCTTTGCGCATGGTTTAATTTATTTGATTATAGCAAAGTAGGCTAGGACTACCCGGATCTCTTTCCTTCCTTTTTTTAATAAAGCCGAAGGTAACAACTCCAGAACTTTGCACATTACGTTATAATTTTAATTAATAAAATAATTTATATAATTTTCAATGTATAATTATTTCAGGATATTTTTATCTGAGTGATGGAATGAAGAGGTAGGTAGGAAGTAAGGATATACGTAGTTATGATTAAGATAATATTTAGATTATTAAATTTTGAAACCTGTTTCTTAAATATCTAATTTTTGTTTAACATATTACAACTATACGATGCATATATATAAATATATATATTATAACATTTATTTTTACAAAATAATATTGCATACTACAGTAGTAAGAGACACTTGATGAATTTCACATGCATAATACAAATTGTAACACTTACAGAAACGTATAATTAATTGTGGTACGATAGTTGAAGTTAGGCAGTTAGTACTCATCGTTAGTATGACTTTTGCACTCTCCGTGTAGAGTTACTTTGTAATAAAATATATATCAACCTTTCATATCAGCCACAGCACAACAAATTTCCATTTTTCACACTGACATAAGCTAGCATTGAACATATAGACGTAGTAATCTTATAGGCATAAATGTGTGTATGAGTCAATAGGTGTTCATCAACCTCTCATACTGCGATCAGTTAATTGTGAATAATTTGATATATTACGCAGTAATTCAACAAAATGCAATACCAGGAGTTAAAATATAATACAATACGCAGTAACAATAGTAAAGCAAAATGCAACAATGAAACAGCATTATGGAAATTCGACAGCTGAATATCTCTGGTTAGATAAGCAGAGTTTCAGTTACATGTATCTTCTAAAAAGTACAATTATCAGTCTGTGTACATTATCGTACAACCTCTGTCGTTATCGAATGTTATAATAACTTGTACTACCTGCGTCATTATCGAATGTTATAATAACTTTGTCACTTAAATTGTATAAAATGCTATATTTTGTAATAAAAAAGCCGTTCTGTGATGTGATGTAAGTTTACATTGCATACCTTAATGTACATAATGGACTGTTTTATGTGCTAAACTCAAAAACTTATAGTCCGTATACGTAGTACCTAATATATTAATCTAACAATATGTGCAAATAATGCTCAAAAGTCTAACATATTACTAAAATAACAATACAATGACACAGCACTTTGATATTTCTTAAAATTATTTGTATATGCTAATTGTAAGTATTCATGATATCATTTATTACAAAACAAAATTTTACTTTACAGTATATCTACTACAATGGAAACTGAAATGTACTTTAATTTTTATGAAGTAATGACTTCATTTGACTATTGACCTCGGGAATGTATATTTTGTTTCTTAAACTTTTTCTAATACGAATGTTTAAAATTTTTTAATACATAGTATGAAGACCGAAGGTTTGATAGAAAGCTATTGGACATACATATGTTTTCTGTATGTACACTCTTAGACAAAAAAAAATGACGCACTAAGAAGGAGTTATCCGAATGGGACGAAAATCGGCAGAAGTGATGTACATGTACAGAAAAACACATGATTACAGTTTGAGAAAAATTGAATGATTTATTGAAGTGATAGAGCTTTACAAAGTGAGAAAGTCAGTAACGCGTTTGTCCACCTCTGGCCCTTATGTAAGCAGTTATTTGGCTTAGCATCGACTGATAGAGGTTGCGGATGTCCTCCTGAGGGATATCGTGCCAAATTCTGTCCAACTAGCGTGTTAGATCGTCAATATCCCGAGCTGGTTGGAGGGCCCTACCCGTAACGCTCCAAACGTGCTCAATAGGAGAGAGATCCGGCGACCTTGTTGGCCAAGGTAATGTTCGGCAAGCACTAAGGCAAGCAGTAGAAATATGTGCAGTGTGAGAGCGGGCATTATCTTGCTGAAATGTAAGCCTATGGTGGCGTGATATGAAGGGCACCACAACGGGCCTTACAACTTCGTCGACGTACCGCTGTGCTGTAAGGTTGCGGCGGATGACAACCAAAGGGGTCCTACTATGAAATGAAATGGCACCCCAGACCATCACTCCTGGTTGTCGGCCTTTCTGCCGGAAGACAGTTAGGTTCGTATCGCACCACTGTCCGGGGAGTCTCCAGACTCGTCTTCGTTGGTCATCGGGGCTCATTTCAAAGCGGGATTCATCACTGAAGACTATTCTACTCCAGTCAGTAACACCCGGCACCACTGCAAACGGGCTTAACGTTGTACAGAGGTCAATGGTAGTCGGCGCAAGGGGCGCCATGACCTCAGCCCCCTTTCTGTGAGCCATCTATGAATGGTCCATGCTGTCACTGAAGCACTAGCTGCATGTACAATCGATGATAATGATGAATCTGGGGCAGTGACTGCCGCTCTGACGATTGCTCGGTCTTCACATTCTATCGTTTCTCTAGGCCTACCGCTTCCTTCTTGACGCTGTGTGCGGCCATGATTCACCCATTCCTGCCAACATCGTCTAATAGTGGCATCGCTCCTGCTCAAATGTCGAGCTATTCGCCGATAAGGCCAACCGGCTTCTGAGCCCAACTACACGACCTCTATCAAATTCTGACATCTGCGCATATCATTCACGCACCTGTATGCGAGGCAGAGTTACTGTCTACCAGAGTACACGGAATGAAATTCGTGAAGAATTTATGACTTGGAATCGTAATTTCACCTCTTAAATATCCTGCCAGTAGCGCAGATCAGATGCGTTGCAACGGCAACCGTTCATTCATTGGCAGCCAAAATGCAAAATTTTGCATTTTCCGTTGAAACTTGCATGCGTATCAATTTGTGTTCAGTTTGCTTTATATCTTCTCGGTGCGTCGTGGTGCGTCCCTTTTTTTTCCATAGAGCGCTTCCTCTGGAAAACTGACTTTTATTTATATTACGCGTGCGAGAAATCTTCAAAACTGCCCATGCAGCTAAAATTTTCACTAGGATTTTGATATTACAAAGTTGAACTATCGGTGTTCCGCAGCTTGAATTTGTAAATGTATTTGTATAAAAATGCATAACAAGTGAACCTGTTATTTTGCTGCATGGTTTGAATTAGAACGAATTTTTTTATTATAGCAAAAGTACGTTGGGGTATCTACCTAATATTAGGAATACCTTTATGAGGACCTTTTAAGAAAAATTGTCTCGTATTCGTATTACATATATGAAAACACATATAAATATCGGTGAAAATTATTAACTGCTATGAATTATTAGTCTTCGGTAGTATTTATACACAGAAAAAATTTCACCGTTGCTTGGACTAGATTGCATTGAAAGCGGTCACAATTTTTAAGGTTCAGATGTTGATTTAGTGAAATGAGAGCAGCTTTTGTAGATAATCTGTTAGTACATTTAATATATCTATCCACGGGCGTTATTGAAACATACGTGTGAAAACTGAATTTGTGCGATAAGTTGTAATACATTTTATTTTAGTAAAAAATATGTTATACATAATTTTATACTATGTCTAAATTTCCATGTTATTAAATTTTTCTTTAAGATGAATAAGATTTTAATTAATTTATTTAAAACTATTAATCTTTGAAATAATGCTGATGATTGAGAAAGATTTTCATGTAGAAAATGCCAACTTTCACAGTTTGCAATACACTGGCTTCATCCTATTTAAAATAAGCATAAAAATCATCCTACAAGGAGTAGACATAACTGTTGTAACTCCTTTTTGTGCGTGTGGTTTCATCCGAATATCTGATGATACCTTCCACTCTCAAGAAGGACGAAAGGAAAAAGGCCAACTCTTCTTTCGGATGACAAGGGACCATCTTTTAGTAGTGAGAAAATTCGTTCCTTCGAAGTTGTAGCCATTTTGCTCTTAAGAGGGAGGTCGAATGTCACTCTTTAAGATCCAAATACGACACTTTCGAATTTATAGAGAAACTTTGTGATGGGAGATATTCATGTGTGTATTGTACATTCTGCTGTGTCTTTTCTCAATGATATCGCAATATGGTGAAAAGTATTTGCAACGACAATTACACTCATGTTCAAAATTAAGTGAATTTTCCCAGCTGGACGATTATCCGCAGAAGTGATGGGCAAATTTTAATGAAATTTCGTACCGATATAGGTTGATCTAATCTCCACAAAAATATACCATACAACAGTCGTAGTGCGTACACACAGTAAGGTCTAACCCCAATTTTGCAAGATTAAATAGTTTTTGGTTATATTATTTAATAGGTTAAAGGAAAGGAGGCTAACATTGGAGTATGATCTCCTTCTGTCATTCAGCTCTCACCAGTGTGACTTCATACTAGAAGTGACGCAGTTTATGAGTCTGGATGAGTACTGCCGTCCATAAAAATGAATTGAGGGCCAAATGTATTCCTAAAAATGTAAACATAGGGCTCTAAGATCTCTTTTCTATACTTCACAGAAGTCACGAAATTTCTGCCAAAGATCGTAAAGATCTGTGTGCCCATTCAACGTGACGCCTGGATAGACTACCAGACTTCCGCTGCCGTACTGTCCTGTTGGCCACTGATAAGCCACATCTATTTTCTTACAAGTATTCAGCTATTGCAGATTGGTAGCAGCGTTGAACTCTCTAATGAATGGTGTGTGAAACCGGAATTCTTAACGCGCATGCATTTTTACTTAAATATAGTTTTTTATTTTTTATTTTATTATTTTTATTATTATTAAGTTAAGTGAAGTAGTTTTGTGTCACTTTTAAAAAGGTGCAATCGTCTTAACAGAAGTCACTAAGGATTGTTGATATTTTTATATAAATTTCCAGTACACTATATACAAGAACATGATTCTAAGAGAAAAATGAAACTCATATCGCATCAACTCAACAAATTACAGCATCATGGCATTAAATTAGGTATTAATCGCAACCTATAAACGCGCAAATATCATTATGTTTTCCTATAATTTTAAATAGCTATTTCTTTAACTTTGTTTTTTAAGATGAGTTTATTTGAATATGAGAATTACTTTACAGTCATTCAATAGAAATTTTTTCATATTAAATGAGGCTAAATATTTGTTTTGTTAAGTCTATTTGTTTCACCGTAAAGGAATAGATTTCACTCTGCATTACTATAGAAAACATTTATCCTTAAATTAGAAATTTCCTTTATTTGTATTTGTACCTGTTCTATTATTTTCTGGTTTTGGTTTCCTTCTATACAGGCAGCTAAATTCAGTATAAAGCAATTTAGAAATAAATTTTTAATTTCCATCAATAGTGGACGAGAACAAGAATGGTTAGTATTTTATTCATTACGCACACTGTTGAATATTCAGCAGTACATAAATTTCTTAATGTGTTATCATAAAAAACACATTATAAATTCAATAAACCAACACCTAAATGAGTAGGAAAAATACATCAACTAATAAAAAATTTAATTCATTTAAATAGCTGAACACTAATTTTGGATTTTGTGTTTCAATGTTCAGATTGGTTTAATGAAAATTTTGGCTTGTGGAAGTTGTACTGTTATTTGACTTTTCAAAGCAGATACTCTGTTTAATGTGAAAAGATAATTTTTAGATTATGTTTAACAATTTACGTAATATTCATATTTTAAGTATGTTTTTTATCATTTAGGTAAGCGACGCTAAAAGGGAAATTTTAGACATTGTGGATAGTACTCATTTCTAAGTGAAAAATGAATATTTGAAAAGAAGTCTTTACATCTAGCCAAATATAAGAATGAAACTTTCCATTTGGGGATAATAGGAATCTTTTGGAACCATGACTTCTTCCACATCATTCCAATCCTTCTACAGAAACACAGTTTAGATTCAACAAGCAAGACTATCTCTGAGAGTGAATTATTTATTAAACTCATATCTGATAAAATTTCGTGCAATTCGAGTAGATGTTACGTATGTATATTTTAATTTTTCTGTTTACAGAGTTGTATCCATTTCTCTTCTTGTCTTTAAATATTTCAGGAAATTAAAATAAATGGTGTTAAAAAAATCAAGTGAATTTTTATTATATAGTTTAAATAACTACAGATTTGTGTATTACATAAGAGGCAATGTAACTGGGATAGCCTCTGATCTCAAATATGCATTGATAAGTAATCACAGCAGCAATTGCTTGTGTTTAAAAAATAAACACAATGAATATAAATAAGTACAGCTTATATTTTTGTAAAATTATAGCTATGCATACTTAATTATTGTAAGCTGCATCGCAGCAATGATTTCTTTGAAAATAATATGAAAAACTTGTATCACATGAAACTATTCTGTAATTAACACACATCACTACGAGTATTATATTTTATACATTTTGCTCTTATATCATTCTCACTGTATTGTGTTTGAACAGGTTCATTTAATCTTGAATATTTTTTTTCCTTTTTCTCGCCGGCACTATTTTTTCCTTCCTAAATTCGATGACCTGGGATGTTGATATGGCTTTAGACTTTGCCAATACTGCAAAAATAAGTATAGATTTATCCTCTACTGTCATTTGTAATGTATTAATTTCATGAATATAATGTAAGCACTTGATAGAGATATTTTATGTTACAAAATAAATGATCTTTGTTATCAAAGCCATGAAAGCACATCAGATCCTACTTACTATGTAAGATCTAGTTCGTTTAGTTGTAGAGACATTAGGTTATTTAGTAGCAGAAGACATGAAAAATATGCAATTCCTTCGCCGGGAATCGAACCACGGACCTCTGAAATACCGGCTCAGTGTGCTGACCATTACACCACGAAGGCACGCTAAGAATGTGGGAGACATACCTTATATACTCCCCTTTTTAAAGGGCGACTAGGGTTTTAAGGGACCTAGTCGCCAAATCCTGGATGTGGAGAGTCATCATCCACAACCCTTTTAGTTCGGGTGCCAGTGTAGAGACATTAGGTTATTTATTTTGGAATAAGAGAGATGAAAAATATGCAATGCCTTCGCCGGGGATCGAACCACGGATCTCTGAAATACCGGCTCAGTGTGCTGACCATTACACCACGAAGGCACGCTAAGAATGTGGGAGACATACCTTATATAGTTATCATAAAAGTCTATAGTGGTCGTGACTGCTGTAGCGATGGGCCCGAGTTCGAATCGCGGAGCAGGCACGGTTGTAACTATCCGTCCCTTCGTAGGAGGCAACGGTGGTCACCTGCTAGGTGCTTCCATAATGAGGTGGCCACCTATTTCTGTCCTTGTCGTGGAGCAGGGCTAATGGCTATTAAATAAAGCGCCCTGTCATTAAAAAACAGATAGATAATAATCAATGTTGATCAGATGTTTTAATATCATATCATATATAAAAATTATTATAAACTATCACATGAAATATTTAATCATGCATGCAGAAACAGCCTTGTTTATTTTATGACAAGCATAAATGATTTATAAATTATACAAATTACCAATTAAGACACCAGTATTATCTATAAAAAAAGCTTCATTTCTACAATCTATTAAATTGCTAATATTTCAAAAAATTTTGCAAACTGAAAAATAAATGGTTTAAGAATATAAAAATTTGCTTTAAGCATAAATAAGTTTATAACACGGTCAATAATCAACACAAACGTATTCGTTAATGCACTTTTACAGCAATCCATTCATTAGCACAAGTACGCTTGGGAGATTCAAATAAACATTTCACTGCTTTTGTAGAGCAACGCAGACATTTTATTCCCTGTCAGTTCTTCAAAATGTATATTATGCTTCACTTTATATAAACTGCATTTTTGCAATCTCTTGAAGATTATATTAAATATCGGAATATTTTACATAAGAGATAAAAATAAAGCTTAAACACAGGCAGTTATATTCCGTATATTACATATAGAATATTGAATAATAAATATATTGAACTAATTGACTAATAAACTTATAGAAGTTGACATATATTACATACATAATATTGACTAATAAAAAGTTATAGAGGCTCACACGCCTAGGCATCATAAAGTACGAGAACGCTACCTAAGACTTAGTGACTTATCACCATATCTTCGAATTAACGACAGAAACGTGGGAATTGTATAAAAACCCTTTTATTTAACTCAGTTAAAAGTTTCACAGAAGGTACTGCTAGTGCTTACAAAACTAGCCAGCGTTTATGGCTTAACTCAAGCCGTAATAGAATTTAAATTAGACTAAGTTAATAGTAATTTAACCAAAAGGCGCGCAAGTTGACTCAAAACCCTTAAGTCTGCGTAACAAGCCCTAATGAGGAGAACATCGCAACGCCGCAGATAACCAAAGCTCAAGATTATCAAGTAGCAAATGTGGTCTTCAGAAAGAAAAACATTCTCTCATTCTATCATCTAAAACTTTCCTTTAAATACCATCTCTTCTACCTAATTTGAATACGCACGAACTAGCTATTAGCTTTTTGGCAGGCAAACGGAAAGCAAGAAGGACAGCTGAGTTAACATAAAATAATACGTTAGTAAAACTAAATGTGCACGCTACAAATTAATAATCAAATATATTTTACATGCAAAACATTTTGTAGCTATTATATGATGCTAAGATAAGTTTTGATGAGTTTTATCCAGACGTAAAAATAAGTACTGCATATCAAAGAATTAAAGGCAGTAACATTGGTTTCGCGCCTGAGCAGCCAGGAGCTTAAGAATGACCTTGGATAGAAATGTAAAATATTACAAATGGAATACTTTATTATCGTTTCTTTTAATGTAGTTCATGTATTTTTGTAATTCAACTCTGTATGTTACATAACTGTTATGTCATAATCGTAGTATTTGGTGTTATGCACTATACTTTTCTGTACAATTAGGAATAATTTGGGATTACAAAATCCTTTAAATATTTGAAATTAGATGCTTTGTATCTAGATTTAAAGTGGGATTATTAGAAGAAAACATTTGACCATGTATCAGCTAATGTAAAATTAAAAACTTTTATTTAATTATTTATTTCCGCTCAATTATTTACTAATCCTTTTTTAACTAAAAATGCCGGAACAGAAGGTAAATCGGTACATAACTTAATTCAAAGATGTCGACTAGGATTTCTATTCCGCTATTTAAGCAATTTTGATGGTTTCAGCATTAGCCTGCAGTTCATGTACAATACTACGTTTAAGAAAAAATTGCCATGTTTAATATTAATAGTAAACTTTTAATATAAAATTTATTTACCATCAGTGGACATGAGTAGTATAGGCATGATGGATTCTAAATCACGGTAGTGGATCATCAAAAGAAAAAACATGCCTTGGCCATGCTTAAAATCACTCGAGCTTCCGGATGGATCATTATGCTGGTACGTATAACCATGTCAATACGCACATAAAACTATTTTCGATTATCAGTTTTTATTTTCCGTGCGTATTGACATAATAAGACATACTTATTTTGAACCTCTGTTCCTGAGAAAAATGTTCCGCTGCTGCAGATAGAAACACACGGGGGGGGGAAATGAGGGGGAAATAGATCATATTTACAAAAACAAGTGCTTGGCTTTTCCTGTTAAGATGTGGCATGCATCGCTGTCCGAATCAGTGTGCTAATAAACTACTTCAAATATAAAATTTTATTAACGTATAGAAAAGAAAATGCACATAACATACGATGATCAATGAGTAAATGTCTAAGATTTTTTAATCATGTTGATGTAATATATATTCCTAAAAGTAAAGAACGAAGATGTTTGGGGAAATCGATGCCTAGCGCTTCCGTCAAGTAATTGAATAATTTGAAATATTGTTGTTGAGATTTGAATAATAAGCTAATTGTTTTGGTTTGAAAAAAAACATAGGTAAAGCAATGCTTGGAAAAAAAAAGACTAAAAGTTATGTTAGAAAAGCACAAAGATTAGATAATATGATTTGACGCGTGAGTTTAGCTCTCAGTTGCAAGAAATTTCAATTTTCCTTTGATGCTTATGTTGTTGGTTTTAAAGTATAATTTTGATACGATGGGTGAAGAAAATTCATTTCAGCTGTGGGTGTAGGAATAGAAAGGTTATTAGAATTCCTGTATAAATGAAGTGACTGTTACAATGTCGAAAAAAATTAATATTCATTTGTCTCTGTTTCTGCATGTTGCCAGTTCTAATATAAACGTGTTTAAAATATGTGGAAAGACAGGAAGAAGAAGAAAATGTGGATTTGAATAAAACATCTTGCATGCGTTTTGAATGTGTTGGGAGAAGAGTATTTCTATATAATTGTAGGAAGGATGAAAAAATTGTATATGATTTACGATACTTTTGGAGAAATGAGACTGATTATTTTAAACCTGAAATCACTGGAGTACAGTTAAACAAAAATGAATATTGAAAAGCGTGTAAGCAATGTAACATATAATTTGAAGGCAAACAATTAAAGACAAGGATAAATTAAAAACCTTGTGTTGTTTTCATGACTACTCGATGTTCTTCCAGCTGGTAATACAGCTGAATAAAAAACTGAAATAAGAAGCTCAAATTTTTAAATCAAATGCCATTGCAGGCCATTAAGATCCCTCCATATAAATTAACTGTGTATGGTATATTGCTCGAATAGTTACTATCAGTTGCCTGCACAATTAATTACAAGTGAGCAACATATACTGATAGGGTTTATTATAGGGTTTCCCTTATTTTGCATAACAAATGTATTTTAAGTTTGATACCTTTCCTGAACTCCTCAACTTCCTCCAGTATTTTCTCGCCAGGATGTAAATTTTAAAGTTAAGTGAAGTGAGTATTTAAACGGGTGAATCTCTGAGTTTATTCAGAGCGTGTTTTCGCTAGCCACCGCACATTTCGTTGCTGTCTCGCTGTCACGCTAGTACGCCTCTTCAGCATTTCGGATTATCATCACGCCTGTTAGGTTTTTGTCGAGTCAACCTGTTAGACGTAACTTAACGTGCTAATCCAACACTATTCTACTTTAGATTTGAACTCATTTTTTATTCTACGTTTAAGTTCCACCGCAACTGGTCAATGTTACTGTAAAGCACGAAGTCCGTGCCTTTCTGTTCTGATTTGAATTAATAAAGGGTTATTTTCACCCTTCTTCTGTGTTGGTAATTAATTCACGTCTGTGCGAGAATTCGCCAGGTTCATTATAGGATCTAATTTAGTTTCTGTGGAATAACAGAGACAGATCTTACAATACTGTTTAAAATAATGATAAAAGGGGAACCACAAATACACATGGTTCTGCAGATCATGCACGAGAGCCACATATATCGTCACAAAACATATGCTGCTCTAAGGCATTGGAAGGTAGAGTTACGAAATGTATACTGCTCAAAATAATAATAATGTAAGCTTCATATACCGACACAGAGTGGTATACTGCTCAAAAATGATTACAGAAGGGAAGCCACTTGTACATACCATTCTCCAGATCATCCACATATACCGACAGCTACGTATACCGATACAAGAGGTTATCAGTACACCTCTTCTACTCTCTTGTGTCTTCTAAGGCATTAGAAGGTGGAGTAACGAAATGTACATTGGGTAAAATAATAACAATATAAGCCACATATACCGTCACAAGGGGGTATACTGTTAAAGGAAATAAGTATCTCGTTTAGTTTTTGCCATAAGCAATAAACATGGCTTATCTATCCAGACGGCTCCACGGGAGGCGAGATACATCACCTTCCTTTTTTAACAGTGAAAAAAAAAGTTATAAAATATTCAAAACATAATGAAAACATGCAATGAGAATGATATAAAGTTTAAATTCAAACATCCAAATTTGCGTTTGATTGTTGGGGCGAGCCAGTTTGGAAAATCATCTCTAGTTTTCGACAAGAGATCAAAAATAATATTTACGATGTTCCAAAATAAAAAATTATACGGTATTATTCGCTTAGTGCCCCTTGGAGAACTAAGCATTCAATTTATATACGCCATACCAGACGTATATGAAAATGGAGATTTTAAAATCTTAGATGATCTGATGCATCGATTAAATGAAAAAAAAAATCCGGATTTATTGGCAGCTGCATGCCATCATTGTAATATCAGTGTAATACTAATGCTAAAAAATTTATTTCCTCGTTTAAAAGCTATGGGAAATATTAGTCTGAATTCTCATTGCATTAGCTTATTATTCAAAAATGCAAGAAATGGGAACCAGATTAATTGTTTAGGAAAGCAAATATGTTCCTACAGTTCACAGTTTTTGTTGGATGCTTACGTAAAAGCTGTTAATGAACCATACACATATTTAATTATTGATTTACATTCCCAGACTGAGGAAGAGAGTATCGATTGCGAGGAAACTTGTTTCCCACTAGTGACGAAATGTATTGGCTTTAACTTAGAAAATGTAAAAAAAAAACTCAAAAATATTGTGAGAAGATTGTCGAAATGTTCATCTTCGATTCAGAGTAAAGAAAAAGACTTTTATTAAATCCAAGTAAAGGTTTTCTTACCGTTGATAGCTCCTATCATAATTTCTGCTTTAAATGGTATTGCTGAACCTGCAATTGGTAAAAGATTATAGAAGTGTCATTTGACAAGAAGTTAAACAAAAATGTAAAAAAGAAATTTAAAGCTTCTTCTTAAAGCTTCTAATTCCCGCCTTCAAATGCAAATACATGAATTTTTAAATTATTCAGTTTTTCAAACTTTTTAATATCATTTAATGAGAATGGAGATATTATCCTGCATATTTTGAAATATCCCAAGTAATTAACGATATGCTGCTCATCTATTTCTGTTTGCGTTCGTAGCATATAATTCCGCAAGGACAGCATACAGAAAACATAAATTGTTTTCTCACCTTGTATTCATGACGGCCTTCTTATTTTTAGTATTTTGGGCAGTTTTACATTTTTACATCCTCCTCTTATTTCTCGAAAATTTCCCACACGTATGTCAATGTAATTGACACGTTTTATTGCTCATCCACTACCATTACGTATGAAGTTTTCAATAGCGGAAAATATTTTCCGAAATGCATTATCTATTGAATTAGATATGCGGAAACGTGTTAAAATACGCTCACAGTTGGAATTAAAGTAGAAGTTCCTTTATATTTCATCCTCCTTCTCATATTTAATGAATAATGGACTAACGCATATTATTAGCCTGAGTTGAAAAGTATCGGTAGTGTTTAATATGAAGAATAATTTTCGGCGACTCTCCTCATACGGATCTCTATAATGCTAAGAAACAACTCTGTACAACCAAAAAAAACTCGTAATGTGTTTGTCTTCGTTCCCTTAAGTTTATCATATTGCTTCAGAACTACTTTTTAAAGGTAGCAGGCTTTTTTTTTAATTTCTATTTTACAAACATAATTTACAGTCTTGTTTTAATTATGTTTCCTCTGTTTTTATATATTCACCCACACGGGTACAGGCACTTTTCAATATGTTTAGTTGAGGTTATTTTTGGTTTCTGTAGGGTTTGTTGCATTCGTGCGAGCCAGACCAATATGATTAGGCTCCGTGAATTCTTTCAATTCAATTTGGACGTTTCGCCCTAAGTTAATAGTATAGAGACGGATTTTCGTCGTGTGTTTTGCATTTTCCTCCGACAAATCAGGATCAAATCCATGCTTTTTTCGGTTTTTTACGCCTTATACTGCACTAATTGATATTCATCAGCTTCGAAATCTACTCTCTGTGAAGAAACTATTTTTTCTGTCTTTATTGCACTCTAAAAAAGTAATAAAATAAACCAGACACTAAAACACTTTTGTTTTAAAACTCTTAAATGCGTTTATAAACTATAAACTTATAAAAAAATTTTCCTACCTTTGCTGGTTGAAACTGTATCCATTTTTAGCAAGCACAAGCGCACATGTAAGCAGGGGTAACGGCGACATAGAATTCCAGATAGCACACAAAAAGACAAAGCATATATGAATTTCCTATTTCAGTTTACATATCAGTCTGTTCTTATTTCTCTGCCCTTATTCTTCATATCTTAATTTCACCTTTTCGTCACTAGCACGGTAATGGATGCATGAAAGCATCTAAACAGCAGCATTTGTTTTCTTAAGTATGATCTTCCCTCCCACCCCCTTGAGTTTTTTTTGTGGGGGGGGCGCAGTGTGATGAATATTTAATACGGCAAAAAAACCTGCTTTTCTTTGCGTGCGCTAAAAATATTTTAAAACCCACAAGTCAAGTAGTGTTACCTAAGCTTTAAATTTTCTAATAAAACTTTCATTTTTATTTTTTATTATTTTTTTCCAAGAATTACTTTTCTCATTTTCTTTCTGTGAGATAAATCACGTTTATTAAACAATATTTCGAATTCAATTTTTTGGTGGAAACATTGATTTTGTATTACATTTTTTCAACAATTTTTTGGTGGAAACGCTCGGCGTCTACTTCCATAAAACTTCTTCGTTCTTCATTTAGCAATATTTATTACATCCGCATGATTAGAAAATCTTAAGCATTTACTCATTGTTCACAGATATGTATTTGTATACAATGTATTTCTATTTGTCTCAGTGTGCACGTAAAATTCGCTAACAAAATTGCTTTATGTTCGTACTGAAAAGGTAAACGATGCATGAAAACATCTCAATGGGACAGAAAAGACTAAACATTTGTAACTATAAGTATGATCTTTTTTTTTCTCCTCCTCCTG
>KK113744.1:365712-380556 GCA_000611955.2 Stegodyphus mimosarum
CTCCTCCTTAATTTTTTTTTCCTACATTTTTCCTTTTTGCAAAAGAGAAACATTTTTACAAGAATAAGGATCCAAAATATGTGCGTCTTATTATATTAATACGCACGTAAAAACTTGTTATTCGAAAATAGTTTCATGTGCATATTGATATGGCTATACCTACCAGCAACAAAGGTCAATCCGGAAGCTCGAGTGATTTGGGACGCCTTCAAATGTTTCCAACGCCTCTTTTTTTTCCATCTTTGATGACCGCCAGTGGAGTGCATTCATATTACCCATCATGCCTATATTACTGACGTGTGTTCTTCCATATTCTTGATTCGTTACTTTATTAGGTATTTCATCCACCTTCTTCGCATACCTTCGTGGTGTAGTGGTCAGCACGCTCGACGCGTAACCGAGAGGTCCGTGGTTCGATTTCCGAACAAAACGTTGCTCATTTTTCATCTCTCCTGCTTCGAAATAACCTAATGACTCTACAACTTCTTTAGCGGAGGTCATTCCAATTGGCATTCGAACCTTTTAAAAATTTTACTAGTTTTTTTTTTTTTTTTTTTTTCTTATCTATTTCAAAATGTAAGCAAGATTTCGAAACGGAAATTTTTCTGAATGCTGTTAACACAGATTGGAAGTGTAAAGATATTCATTGGTTGCTTTAGAGGGCTAGGAAATTTCCGATCACGTCGTAGGGTTTATGTTTATTTTAACTAACATTTATTTTAAGTTAATATTCCTTTCCTGTTTAGCCTACATTTTTCCCTAGAAATGCCCGTGCCAGAGTATGTAAATTTTAGCAGCACGCGCAGTTTATTCAAATTTAGCGGAAGCTAGTTGAATTAAATAGTAGACGAAACCAGAGTGTGAGAGTCTTGCTTTGAAGCTACGTTGGAGAGATTGCTCCGTAGAATTTAGATCAGCGCGTGTCGGCCTGTGTGCCTAGCTTTACCGAAGTGCTAATTTTCAACTGTTTAATCAGAAATCTTGCTGAAATCTCAGCGGTAATTAAAAACGCGGTTAGTTTAGGATCTCAGAGCTTCGTCGGTAGTGCTTGATAATTGTCATCTAGTTATTACTTTCAGTTTTACGTTCTGTTTTAGTTTAACGCTGAGTTGGCGCAGTTTGTGAACGTCAAGTAGACGTATTTGTCATTTTAGAGAAAAAAAATAAAAAGGGTTCTAGTCCCTTCTTACGTTTCTGCATAATTTTACACATAACTGGCATCACTACCCCATTTTCTGACAAGTTGGGCCAGCGAGATCTTACAACGTAATATTCTGAAAGTCGCTTCAAATGATCTCTGGCAGTGATTCGGAGCGTTTCAGTTGAATACGAAAACTCGAGCGTTTCACAGAATGGTCGTTGTCGCTGTATCCTAATGAACGTTATTTTTGCAATTTTGCCTGTTCAGTTGAATGGAGCCTTAAGGTTGACAGGAGAGTTGAAACGTAAATTCTGTAGCGAATACTTAGGACAGAGATCAATAAAATATCGTCGAAGAAGATAAATCTTGATAGTATCATGTGAGGAGAAGCGATAATAAGAAATGATTAGATGGGCCATTTGCTAAATTGATTAACCTCCTCCTACGAAACCATGATAAAATTAGAAATGCGTGGCTTAAGAAATCATCGGGCATACAGCTGCGACCTTCCGTATGGTATATATATGTTACCAGTGACGTATGAAATGCTGTCATTCTATCGAATACTCAGGCATTTTATAGAATGCCATTCATTTTGGGGCAAAGTATGAAATATGAGAATCATTATATACTTTCCCTAGGCATTGTATAGCATAATACCTATGCATTCTATAGAATGGCAGTACTGTTTGGGCAAAGTACACTCGTTAGCAAAATTAAGAGAGTTTTTAAATTATGTCTATTTTTACGAAAAGTCTTGAACCAAAGGTACTAATTATGCCGCCGAAGAATTATGCAAAATACGTAAGTCAAATACGTAAGTATACACGTGCGTGTCTACGAAGTATCTACGTAAATATACACGTGCCTGTGACATACGTGATTATGGAAGGGGATTCGAGAGGGGTTTTCGGAGATTTGTGTGCCTGTACTCCTTTACGACATTCGTCGCGTTTCTCGCAAGAGTTGGATAAATTTTATAAGGTATCAGGTAAAATAAGTAGCCATGATAAAATGAGAGACCAATAATTAGTGCAGGTGACTACAGAACTCAGTGTAACTTCCAGTGTCGACTGTAATTTGTGGAAACAATTTCAAGACACTGGATCTATATCGAGAAGATCTGGACAAGGTCAACCAAGATACAGATGACGAATTAAGATCGTTATTTGGCAGTTTCCACGTGGCGACACAGGACTGCTACAGCGTCTGTGACTGGAACCCTAGTCTAAAGTTGCCTTTGAGCCCAAGCTTCATGAGATAAGGCTGCATGCCAGAAGACCCGCTGTTTGAGTCCTGCTCACTGCAGCACACAAGAAAGCGTGTTTAGCATGGTGCACACAACATTCGCCTTGGACCAGACTTCAGTGCAGCACAGTATTTTTTACAGATGAGTCGAGATTCTGCCTGGGCACTGTTTCTCAACGTATTTGCATCTGGAGAGAGCCTGTAAGACGATACCATTCTTCTCTCATCCTGGGAAAGGATCATTACGGTGGAGGAGCAGTAGTTTGGGCAGTCATTATGTTGGACTGTCGCCCATCCTTGCATTATTTAACAAAGGCTCCTTTACTGCTACGAATTATAGACAGGAGAACTCAGAGCCCTATGTTCGACTTTTCAGGGGCGCAACTGGTCCTGAGTCTATGTTAATGGACGATAACGCTCGTCCACATCGGGCTCAGCTGGTCGATGATTACCCGGAAAGTGAGGATATTCGCTGCATGGATTGGCCAGCCAGATCTTCTGACCTTAAACCTATAGAGCATGTCTGGCATGCTCTTGGGAGGGAAATTTCATGTCGCTATCCCATTCCGAGACATATTCACAGTTGAAAACTGCCTTGCTGGAGGAGTGGGATCGGTTGCCGCAGCGAATCTTCAGCTGTTTCCTATCCAGTATGCCGTCACTCTGCGCAACCTGTTTGGCTCTGAGAGAGAGAACATTCTCCATATTAGACTAATTTTCAGTTCGATACTGCAACTTGGGTTTTGGACATCCCTGAACGATGAGCTATACTGATAACCGTTGGTAAATGTGAAATGACTTTTGAATGGTACATCTCTTTCTGTTTTATAACTGTATGTTAATACCAAATTTCATTAAAATCTATCCATCAGATTTTCAGAAAATCGACATAATGTGAAAATTATCTTACTTTTGCACAGGACTGTATGAAAAAGATCGTGATAAGGCTATTATTTAAAAGACGTGCATTCCTGGAGAAATACAAATGTTATTTTGAAAAAGTAATGAGATTGAAACTAAGACCTTTTATTTGGAACACGTAAAGAGAAAGAAAAGTTGTACAAAACAAAATTTGCGTCTTTCTTATTAAAGTAAACAATGCATTAAAATTTATGAAAGGCATGAAATTATGGACTGAATGTATTAAATATATTGATTATGTATGACTATATTAAATGTATGGATATTCCAAATGAATCAGAATTGTATTTCATACTTTGCCGGTTTGTCATTTGGCATTCTACAGAATGCTTAGAAAATGTTATCGTTTCATATATAAGTTTTCGGTATTCTGTAAAATACCTAGGTATTGTATACAATACCAGCTTTTATATATTGCCGGTAAACATATATAATACCAGCGAGTGAACATGCTAGCTTCAAGGCACTTCCATCTCTCACAAGTAGCGCATATACAAGCCAGTTTGTATTAGAAAGATCTTTCCGAAGGTATCGCTTCTTCTGAAGATATCTTTCAGATGTTTAGAAGAATTAAAGGCCAATTTCAAGCTAATTTAGTTTTCTTTCTTAGTGAGCAGTATCTTATTACTGAGCCGATATTAGTAGTTTATCCCAGAACACCTATTAGTATACTGCAAATAACAGATAGAAGGACGGGGAGAGGGAGGAATATTATAAAACGATTTTAAAATTTGTTTAGTTTTATAAAGTTAGGGATGTATGAAAAATGTCACAATTCAAAATTAATTACGTTTCGAACTTTTTATATTCCTACATTTTTAATCTAGGTACTGCTTCATATACCCAGGGTCAGATCTGTTTCAAATGTACTTGATTTCTAAACCCTTTTCAAGTTTTCTGCAACCCTTATTCTCAAAGTGCTTGCAAAATGAGCTAACTTCAGAGATTTTCCAAGTGCGAATATGAGCAGATGTCAGAGTTAGATGTCTTCGAATGCTAGACCGCAGTTTAAATAATCTAACCAGAAAGAACCAAGATGCTAAAAATGCTGATATATCATTATTTTGAAGTTAAAAAGTTTCCGTAAATAAGCCCACATATTTCCTCCTCGCTTGTTTTATTTCTGTGTGTTTGTTTATGTGTTTCATATATGTTGTCTGCTATCTGTTTGTTTTATTTCGAAACATAATGCTACCTACTAATCATTTCTTGAGTTTAATTTTTTACGTCTTTGATAAGAGTTGTTTTAGTAACCAAGTGTTAATTATTTATCAAAGATCAAAGAATTGAATTTGATGGGAACCAAAGATGGAATTGATCAAAAAATAGAATTTCGCATGAAAAAGCGTTGAAACGTTACTAAACGGCTGACAGTACATCTTCAAGTGGAAAACGTTGTAAGAAAAAATTATGCTATGCTCGGCCTCAAGATTCTTGCTGTAGCAAAAAAAAAAAAAAAAAGAAAAAAGAAAGAAAGAAATCTGACTAATATGCTTTAGCTTCAAAATAAATTGGAAAAGAAGCAAAATTGTTTGCTGACAGGCAGAGAAATGAGATGCACGAAGAAAGGAAATCAAAATGCATGTGACTGTAATGATAATGCAGAACACAATAGATCAGAATTTCAAATTCAGATTTGATGGACACGGCTTGCCAGCTCAGACACAAAAACAGACGCAGCTGAATCAAGTGTGCGTGTCTGGTTACGTCCGGAGTGATTCTGAGTAATATTAACGTATTACGGCTCACTAATCAAAAGTTTTACCTTCTTGATTAGCACGAGAAAACATTTCTATCTAGATCAGTAAAGTATGTTAAAATGCAGAATAAATCTACTTCTCAAAATAACTCCTAAGCGCAAATACATGAGGTAAAAATAACTCCAGACGTATCCGATCAAAAGTGGGCGTTTCGAATCACGTCAATCAACCACCTCCATCTGCTACAACTAGTCACGCACTTGTCTAGCATTGGTCGCTATCTATGTGACGATTTCGATAACAGACCAATCAGAGATGGCTTGAAGTGGATCTAAAATCTCTACGTTTGCGAGGAAATGACTGTGATTTGGAGGCATTTTTAGAAAATAGTCGACCGTTAAAATTTGGCCTTAGCTCCAAAAAGGTTAAGTGGAGGTCAGAAGATAAACTTGGGGCTTGAAATTGTCTTCGGCCTTTACCTGAAAGAAATTCTAAGGAAAAAATAACATTTTCTTTCGCGTTTGCGGTTGCATTTCGAGAGCATTTGATCACTGTAAGTTGCTCGGTTGTTTGTTATTGCTAAAAAATTTAATGGGATGTTTCGAAACAGGAAGACGAGGGAAGGGAAATAAAGAGCTAACTTTTTTGAATAATTTACAGACATCAACAATCAAGCATTAGTCTAATATTAAATGTATGATACGGTTATTAAATTCAGTCAGCCTACTTTTTTAGAACTTAAAATAAGTGATGTTAAAATGCACATGTAATAAAATTAATATTTTCGGAACAATCATATCTCTTTGAAAAGCTAAAGCTCTCTGTAAGATGTATATAAACTTGAAAGCATTTTTTTTTTATTTTTTGATAATTTAGGAAAATATTTTATTCCTAAAAAGCAACCGTAGTTGAAACTTTCGAATGAAGCCCCTGAAACTTGTACTTTTACCTTTTTACTTTAGCTTTCAATAAGCACATTTTATGACCATACAAATCATTATCCCTTTTTTTCCACAGCATGAAATTCGTCTAAAGCAGACTCCAGATACTTTCTGCATTTGAATTCATTGGTATCAAAATTGTACACAATTTTTGTACTGTGGCCTTTTATCAAATGTAATCCAACGAATATATATATAATATGAACATGATATGAATGATTTGGAACTTGGTAGTGGCGTAATAGATGCCTAGCGAAAAAACTTGGCAAAACAAACATGCCCGCATTCAAGCTAATTTTATTATTGAAGAAAAAAATTCGAGATTCGCAAAATTTGGTTCACATACGGACGGGCGTCTTATGCACCCTACGTTTTTGTTAGTTCAGCGCATATTCAGTGAACAAAGAAGGTAGCCGCAAAGCGTCTGGCCAGGAGGAAAGCTTAAGCGAAGAGTGATGCAGCAATTTAGAGGAAGAAGGGAGGGAGTCAAAAGTTTCAGTTCGAGTTAAAAGAATTTTTGGTTTACAATTTAGTGATTGGGCAAGAGGTATTTGCATTAAGTGCTACGTAAGATTGCATGATTAATTTGAATGACGCAGTTTAGACTTATAGTTCTATTTTTAAGATAAGAGAGAGGAAGTCCCCAAATTAAATAGAAAATAAAAGAGGTTATAGACAATTAGAATTATAAAATTAGAAGTTTGCTTTCATATTTTTTATCTTATATATATATAGAGAGAGATTTAAGTAAATAATAAAATTTTTTCGACTAAAAAATTTGAGCTTCACTGTTATAATTAGTCCTGCGTATTTTTTATTTTTTCCTTGATTAAAAAAAAAATTTTTTTTAACGCTACATGTGTATTTTTTCCCTCATCTATTTTGTTTCTAGCTAATCGAAGTTGCTTCTCTATTTTGCAATTTTTTTTGTTCACACAGCAAAAACAGGTAGGAAAAAGAGACGAATCCAATGAGAACCTTCAAGTCATGGTTTTAGTTTCTCGAAGAAATTCTATTTAATTTTTTTTTAAAATACAAAACATTTGTGCTAGTTAAAGATAGAGGTCCCAACGGATTTGTCGGAACGAAACTTGTTTTTGATTGTCCAGTTAACTGACTTTGTTTAAAGCTTCAGAACACTTTTCCCTTGACAAGTTCTTTTTGGAGCTTTGAATAAAAGAGATTAACTGTGGTTTAATCTACTTTTTGTATATTGTATATTTGTATATTTTCAATTACTTTTTTCTATTCCAAATGTTTATTAAAAATAATTTGCAAAGTTCATGATAATAAGGAATGGGTAGGGGATCATGGTTCTTACAAATCCTTGAAAAATTCTCTTTGCTATTTAATTTCCCAAATTCGATTGTAAAATTTTGCAGCACTATGCGCAGATTTTTGTAAACTTTGACTAGTAAAATAATCTATTAATGTAATAATAATACCTGATTGATACAATAAAAATACGTGATTTCAGTAAATGCAGGAAGTAACATTTAAAAAAAGAAAGACAGAAATGAAAAAGAAAGAAGGAAAAAAGAAAAGAAATCTGGAGAAATTTTCATCCAGAGAAGTGTTAAATATAGCAGTTTTTCAAATGATTTCCTTCTACGTGGAACTTAATATTTCAGTCACGAATCTTCTTTAGTGTACTATTGCTTAGTCCTAACTAGTGATTTGTTACTAAATCCGAAAATCGATTTTAAGAGGTTTTTCCCCTTCATGCGAATTTTAATCGAGCGTGAAAATATGGAGACATGTATCTTAAACCATCTGGCATTTTTCTGGTCATTGTTTAAGACTACTGTAACTGAATGATTCATAAGAACGCAAACTGCGTACTAATGCGTTTTATAAGCGGTTTGATCTTTAATCTACACCGTAAACCTCACTGAATTCTAATGTTAAACATCTCCTTTTGTGTCATAAAGAAATCTTTTGCTCCGAAGTTTCTTGAATTAGTTCTTTGGAGTCCATTTCATTTTTTCAAAAGATGCTTCATAAAGTGGTTCCATATACTCTTCCTTCCGAAGAGAAAAAAGGCGTATCCTAAATATGCATACCCACCCTCATATCCAAACTTTTCGAGTCGTCGGAATACTTTGTTAGATAATTGAGGAGTGAAGTGGGATTAAGTATATTTTCTTCCAGTATTCAGATGATATTTCATTACTAAAACTGAAACATTACTGAAAGAACAAATTAAAAACATTCATTAATCCGCTTTGTTTCTGGTACATTATCACAATAAATGTAAGGAACCTCCCTATCATACAATTTGGTAAGCTTACTAGACAATGGAAATACATGTATTCATGAATTTCCTGCATAGACAGGGTGCGTAGTAATCAGTATTAGAGCTTTTGAGGGTTATCATAATAATACTCAGATCGTTTCCATTTCCAACCCAAACATGAAGTCTTAACGGAGATGTGAAATTTAAAAAAAAAATTGTAATGTCATTTCTGCTTTTTCGCTAAATTTTACATATCAGAACCAATAACTTAAGAGTACTGAATGTTATCTGATTTATCTCTGCCATTTTAAGACTTTTTTTTAAAAAAAAAGATACAAAAATTAATGGTAAATAATGAGATTATTTTTTTAAATACTATGTATATATTTCATTTTTCGTTGGAATGCAAATTATTTTCGAATTGGCGGTGCCCACCCGTTGGCTAGCGGTAAAATGTTGAACAATGGTAGTTCTGTTATGGTTTCGATTCCAGGTGAACGAGCTGACTGCATGGACGCTTTCGTGGTTTTCCCCAAGTCTAACGTCTATACGAGCCAGTTTCCCTTAAAAAGGTCCTCCACGAAGGCACTCCTCTTCTTAAGTAGGTAGCCCTAGTGTACTTTGCCATAATAAACTAAACCATACCAAACCATTTTATTGGCGATTTCATTGTTATTTTCAAACTGGTTTTCAAACAAGACCATGCCTCCGGTATCATAAAAGCAGAGCAATCCTCTGCGTCTCTGGAAACTAGATTAAAAAATTTTGCTAAGCAGATATGGAGCCATAAATTTTTCACCTTTTGATACCTTCATGAAAAGCTATAAACATTTTACAGGTAGCAGTGACGTTTTCTTTTGTCTGTCAAACATTGTAAGACTGGTTATGAAACATCTCGTATACACGAGGTTTGTATCGAGGCACACGAGAGTATAAATAGCCCCATTTCGAGGGGTTAAGGAAGGAAGAATAAAAGGTAGGAATATAAGGACCACTCAAAAAGATTAAGTGTAAAATGTTCCTTTATATTTAATTTGCTTGAACCACCATAAAATCCATTGGAAATATAAGCAGAACAAAAGAAGAATCAAACTCACTTTGAGGAGAAAACGGTTCGAGTTATACGTGTTTTGACCTAAGCATGCCTTGAGTACTAAAGGATAATTTATTCCAGCTGCTTGGATATATTGTGGTAAATATGCTTTCCTAGCAAGAAAACAAATGCTTGAGCAAACGCCAGATGTGGGTTGTCTTTATCTCGATGAAATCTGAGAAATCTCGATGAAATCTCGAAAATTTGAGAAGCACGAACTTTAAGTAATGTGAGCATTCAACGTATAAGGAAGAGGAAGAAGGGCTTTTAACAAAACCAAGGCTTAGTCTTAAATTTAATAGTCGAAAAAGGGTACGAACTTACGGAACGGGTAAAAGCTAGTGAAAAATATGAAAATTTATACAAAAGAAATTGAGTAGAAGTGTCAAATTTGGGTCAAACTTGTGAAATATTAACCTAAATTACTTCAGCACTATTAGACAAGGTATCGCTCCGTTTGAAAATGTGCGAAAAAATCTTATGAAAGTTTCTAATAAACTTTTTTTTAAGCTTGAAATTAAACAAAAGGCCCAACTTGTGTATACAATCAAAACTCCCCCATTTTTTTGCTATTAAAATAACATAAAGTTCAATTTACAATTAGGAAAAAGGATCGTTTTTTCTTAACTAAGCTAGCACAAACTTTAATGGCGCGTTTTAACTTCGGCTAGCAAATAGCTAATACCGGAATACAAACTGGTAGAGTTGGGCGAAAGACAATATATCTGTGAGCGTCGCTACCAAAAGTTCTATATTCAAAACATTCAAACTCTCGCCATAAATGCTCTTTAATCTCATTCGCATCCAATTGCAAGTAGCTTAGCCAAATATTTATTGCATTCATGGTTTAGTTAGGCGGGCAGACATATTGGAAACTTATAAATACAATGTGTACTTTATACATCATGTCTACTGATTTTTTAAAGGCAAGTAACTTCTTTACAGATTAACGCGTATCGGGGAAACTGCCAAAGACATTTCTAAGCTTTCTGATATTTGAAAAAGTCCTTATCTTTCTGAATCATTGCAATTTTGGTCACACAAGCCAAAATAGCAATTATTTACAATTAAATTTTCTTCCTCCTATTAAAAAAAATTTCGATTTTTTTTTTATAATATATACCTAATTTCGAATCACGTCAGAGCAAATCATTTCTTAATGATTCATTTCTGATAATTGAATGTTTTATCACTATAAAATTTTTAAAAAAGATTTTAACTATCTTAAAAAATGCAAATACTTCAAATTTTGCATTAATGGATTCTCATTTAATTATTTAAAATTTATTAATTTTTAAATAGTTTTACAGTTCGTTCAAATATAATTCAGAAACGTGGCTCTGTTGATAGTGCTTTCGGCGGCTCCTTGACAAAGACCAAGGAATAATTAACTGTTACATAATATTATGTAAAATTTGTTTGTCAATTATATGAATTTTTGTTTTGTGCAAAGTTCGTTGCAGTAGAAACAACTTCCAAATTTTTTTGTAATCCCTAAACTTATCACTTATTTATCAATTTTAAGTGATTTTTATGCCTTGGAGAAACTCAGTCAACTGTATTTACTTATTAGCCCAAAAGGGACATTATTCCCGAATGAGATACGAGTCTCGAAACGGCATTTTGCATTGAATCATTTTAAACGACATATCACTTTTCAGATTGTTGACACCAAGTATTATCGCCCTATATTATAGTACTTGAAGAAATCAAATAATGAAGAATCTGCATGAATGTATGCATGTTTCTCGCATTGTGAAAAAACAACGATACCTAGAATCATCAAATTTGGAATAACACGCTTCTCCACTCGAACATGGGCACCTGTAAGCCCGAATTTTGGATTTCGAATTTATTTTATTATCTATTTCATATTTGGTAAAACTTTAACGAATTTTTTATTAACAAACTCAACAATTTCAAAACGCACAGTGGCAACACTGTACGAAAAAAAAATTTCATCCCGAGCGAGGGAGACTGTTTGTCGGAAACTCTATGTTTTTTTTTTTTTTTTTTTTTTTTTTTTTTTTTATTTGTTGCTGAATCGAATTTCATG
This sequence comes from Stegodyphus mimosarum, assembly GCA_000611955.2. Classification (NCBI taxonomy): domain Eukaryota; kingdom Metazoa; phylum Arthropoda; class Arachnida; order Araneae; family Eresidae; genus Stegodyphus; species Stegodyphus mimosarum. The sequence goes on from KK113744.1 coordinate 377,049, forward strand.
TAGCGTTAACGCCAAGAACGTGATAGATAATAAATAAAGTAAACGCACAAAATAATAAAATTAATAATAAAATGTAATAACATTATCTGTATTATAATATTAGAACATTAATATACAATTTAATAATAAAAAGACTAAAAAACGTTTTGTATAGCCTCATTAGTAAGAAAACTGAACTTAGTAAAGAAACTGAAATAGTCTCACTTGTTTATCTGCCCCGAATTTACTTTCTCTAGTAAAAGCATTAAGGATGTAAATGCTTCGCCAAATGCAATAATGTTCCCGTAACTCCTTTCTAGGAGAAAGATGTGCATATTCTCAAACTGTCATAAAAAGCTTTTAAGTAACTTTAACCTTTTAATCTAAGTAGTCACGATGCAGACTCTCTTAATCTGGCAAGTATTAATGCACACTAAAATCATTAAATATTGAACACACTTAGCTTTCTGAATTATGATTCCTGAATTTTTTGGTGTCTTTACTCAAATCTTCATCGCATTATTTAATAAACATCTCGTATTTAGGTCCTAACAAAAAGAGGTTGTAGAGTCATTAGGATTTTTTGATGCAAGAGACTTGAAAAATAATCAATGCCTCCACCGGGACTCGAACCTGAGACCTGTCGAATACGCCCCGAGTGTGCTGACCATTACACCACGAAGGCATGCTAAGAAGGCGGGAGAAATACCTCATACACTCCACCTTTTAAAGAGTAGGGGACCCAATCGCCAAACCCTGATGGTAAAGAATCATCATCCACCATCTTTTTTTTAGTTCGGACCCAATTGTAGAGTCATTAGGATTTTTTTTTAAGCTGGAGACGTGAAAAATGAGCAATGCCGTCGCTGGGACTCGAACCTCGGACGTCTCGAATACACGCCGAGTCTGCTGACCACTACACCACCAAGGCATGCTAAGAAGGCGGGAGAAATACCTTTTAAGGCATTTATTATAACATTTCTAATGAGTACTCGAAACTAGTATCTAATATTTTAAATAAATTCTTAATGGATTTTCTTACAATTTTTGTACGATGAAAAGTTTATTTAGATACCATTCGTTTCATAATTGCAAAAAGCGTCCACGATAAAGAATATACTTTTTATATAACATCCATCTCTAAAGCAAAATGATGTACAGGATGTACTACCTAAACTGATAGATCACTGAGATAGACATAAAAACATCTGTTTATTCAAATCGTGTGAAATTAATTATCAATTAAAAAGTCTTCGTATTACAAAAAACTTGGAATTGTATTAATTTCTCTTCATAAATGTGATTAGCTATTTATTATGCTTAAAGAAATCATAACCTTTTTAAATATTATAATTTCTTGTAGAAGCATTTATTTTCATGTTATTAACACATACATTAAAATGAGGAAATTTTGTCCAGAACACCATGTATCGCTTAAATGTGCTTATATTCATCCATGAGACTGAACGCAGCCGGGATTGTTCTTCGCCGGAGATGCTATCCGTATGGAATTTCGATGTCAACCTGGTGGATGAATACTTTTTGTGAGCAACTGTAAACAATTTTAAATAATAATATGAAATAATAATGCAACAGGCAGTTAACTAACATAGTAATGCAAAGTAAAAGCGACAGTTAAGCGTAGTTACAGTTTAGAATATTCACACATGCTACTATTATACATGGACACGCTCTAATGCATATTGAGAGACGTCATGGCTGAGATATGTGCTCGGCTTTACAAGATAGATATGTAAAATCAGCTATGCCCAGGTAGAGATTCAAACCACGGATATTATAGTTAAATAGATGTTTTTACCATTTCATCTTCCGAACAGACAAAATTTGGCCGTCTTATGAAAGTTATCACTTTATTGAAACTAAGAGGAATTCATAAGCTATAAATACTCGAAATTAAACTGAGCTCTTTCCCGAAGTCGAGCGCTTGATTTTCGGTGAAGCGGAACGATGTACTAATCTTTATACTCTAAGAACACATAAGATGAAAGCAACAACCCTCCACGCTAAAACCAGATTACAGGGAAGTTAAATAAACTCTTGTCGTTTAGTTCTAATTTGGTGACATATTTTCATCCACTCGATCGCCAGATATAGAGAAATAGGAGGAGTTTACACGCTTTAATCTTTCGAGTGAGAATTTTAGCTTGAGGATGATAGCGTTTCTCACCACTCTTAAAACAAGCCCTTTCACTTTTATAAGTATGAAGACTTGCCATCTTTGGCTTCGAGTGAAGCATTTGACAAGATAGGTAGAAGTGAAAACACTGCTTACTCTTTTAGAGTGGGGAATTATGGGATATTTTAGATATCAAATAACATGGTGGTACACGCTTGCTAAAGTGTACGCCGTTGTGATCCTTCTTATTACGGGTTATTATTATTATTATTATTAATTTTTAATTGTATAATCAGTTTCAAGTTTAACGACATTGCTTAGAGTTTGTAGAAATGACTTGAAATGAATTGGTGTATTATGTACGAAAGCTTTCATAATGGGAACCTTCCTAAGATTATTTCCTCTGACAGCAACTATTATTTCTGCGAAAATAAGTAAACATTCAACCTAACCTCTCTAAGGCAGTCATTCTTACAAAAGATCAGTTTCGCGTAGAACTGTTCCTGGTAATTTTAGAACGGTTTCATCGTATCTGTAAATTATTTTTTATAATCATTGCGTATATATATATATATATATATATATATATATGCACATAAAGCATTTTTTATTATTCGTACTGTGCACGTATTGATAATTTTTTAGATAAAAAATTAGAAAAGATAAACAAAAGAAAACGTGAGAGCAGAGTGAAGCCTGTCTGAGGACGACCGCCAATAGTTCCATTTAACTTTGGTGCTCTTAATGAGGTCATGTTCTTTGCTGATGCTTCTTTAGTTCTTAAGAACGCTAGTCACTTTCAAAAATGTTTTAGGAAGGCAGCACCCCAGCCAGCGGCCGAACGGTAAAATCACTGAATACTTGTAGTTTTGACCTGGGTTCGATTCTAGCTGAACGGGTTAGTTGCATGGGAGTTTTTGTGGTTTTCCCATGTGTAAGATGCATACAACCTAGTTACCCTTATAAAGTCCTCCACAAAGGTATTCATCCCCTTAGGCAGTTAGCCCTATTGGTCTTTACCATAATCTATCAAACCAAAAACTTAAGAAGATGGTCGTGACGAGAGTGCTTCCCGTATATTTTTTATTTAACGGTTTTTGATACTTACAAAATTGAAAAAACTCAATCTGAGCAGCAACAAAAACATGCATAAGTAAAATTTAGAAAGATAAATAAAAATTTTAAAATGTCAGTGGACAGTATTAATACCAACGATTTTTTCTTTACTGCTACCAGTATTAACTGAAGTTAGTTCTCATTGTTTACAAAAGAGTTCTATTAATCTCAATAAAAAAAGCAGCATAAATCCATTTCGAATGTGCTGTTGTCATAAGTGTTACATTGAAAATAGTATGAAAACCAGTAGTAATCAATACAAACCGGTACAAGTCA